>VZRO01008253.1:59489-130261 GCA_013397915.1 Daphoenositta chrysoptera
CCCTCCTGTCCGGGAGATGCAGAGAGGGATGAGGTCTCCCCTGAGCCTCCTTTTCTCCAGAATAAACCACCCCAGCTCCCTCAGCCCCTCCTCACAGGACTTGCATCCCAGACCCTTCACCAGCCTTCTTGCCCTTCTCTGGACATTCTCAAGCAGCTCAAGATCCTTCCTAAACTGGGGGGCCCAGAACTGGACACGGGTGCGGCCTCACCAGTGCCAAGTACAAGGGAAGAATCCCTGCCCTGCTCCTGCTGGCCACACCATTCCTGGTCCAGGCCAGGTGCCATTGGCCTTTTTGGCCACCTGGGCACTCTGCTGGCTCATGTCCAGCCTGCTGGCCATCAGTGCCCCCAGGTCCCTTTCTGCCTGGCCGCTGTGCAGCCACTCTGTCCCCAGCCTGTAACTCTGCAGGGAATCCTTGCAGCCAAAAACCAGGACCTGGCTGTAGGTCCTGGCAAACCTCATATTTTTGGATTTGGCCCATCTCTGCAGCCCGTCCATACATGGGGAAGCCCAAGGAGGTGCCTGCCATGCTTAAAGCAACACGCTGATAACTAAAGCAGCTGGATGATCACTCATGGAAGCACAAACTCTCAGACATCTCTCAGACACAGGTGCTGGGGTTGCACCTCGGGCTGGGCAGAGCGGGTCAGTCCCTGTGCAAGAACCCATTGCCAGTCCCCTGAGAGCAAATCCATCCTCAGCGTGTCAGGCATCGGTGCAGAAGTGCAGAGAGCTTTGGAGAAGGTGGCCGGGCAGCCTGGCTGAGCCTGACTGACACACTCCAGCAGCCTGCCCGAGCACTATTTGCAGCAATTTGCACAGCAGCACTCAGATTTTCTACATTTCTCTCAGCTTTCTGTCACTGAAGCCCAGTTATCAGGTTCAATTAGTATCCAGAAGGCTGACATTTTCTCCACCCGAAGCAATCCTCCCCTGCCTTCCAAGGGAGGTGACAAATGCACAGCTGCAGTTCTGCTCTGGACAGTCCTTTGGTGGCACTTGGCTGACATCTGTTGACACAGTCCCCCAGTCAGTCACCACACAACTGCTGCACTGACGTTTTTCTCCATTCCCTTGCAATTTTTGATTATTGCTTGAAAGCATTTTGAAGGTAAAGACACATTGGAAAAATGCTGTGCAAAATCAGCTCTGCTCAATGGCACTTGCTTTAGGACATCTGTCCTAGGTTACCCAGTGAGGTAAGCAGCAAATTAAATAGTTATCTAATTTTATTAGATGCAAAACAAAGGCTAAAGAAGGATACAACACCTGGCACACCACTGAAGAAATCCAGTTTCCTGCTGACACCGTGGTTTTAGCTGAAGGAGCCCCACATTAACACTCAGGAGAGGGACTTGCCCCTTTTCTTAAAAGGTGATGTGATGAATTGGTGTTTGATACCAGGATGGAGAGAATTTTCCTCCTCCTCATGAGATTCCAATTCCCTTAGCTCCTGCAGTTCATTCTTAGTGACCAGAACCTGCTGCTCCAGACTCAGAGCAGTTTGTGAGTGTATCCATGGGAAGCTGTTTTAATTTATGGTGAGTTCTATTTACCACTGGTCCTCAGTTACTTCCAAAACAAAGCCCAGATCCACCTCAGGCATTGCCTAACATATTGCCCTGGTACATAAAAAGGTTGGCACTGGAAAAATAGATGGATTTTGACTGATTTGCACTATCATCTACCATTGCTTTGACCCATGACAGCACTCTTAATATTCACCAGGATGTGAAGATACATACACTAAAGTATTCGAAGAGCAAGCTATAGTCAAATGCTAATAAGACACAGATTTAAGCTTTTGCAACCTTCTGCTTAGAGGATTTAGAGTCACACTACAGAAGAAATAGAGGAAAATATGTAGACTCAGATTAGGAAATACAAGATCAGGCATTACTGCATCATTGTGGTACTTGGGTCAGCCACAGGTTCCCTCTGCTGGGTACTGCTCTGGAAATGCTGTCACTGGACTGGGATTTGGCTGTGGAAAAGCCATTTGGGGGCTCTAACCAACACCCTGATAGCACTGGAGAATGCTCCATCCAGCTGCTTTGCTTATGCCCAGAAGTTCTCCAGCCATAAAATCATTTCTAAGGTGTTTGAGAAACAGATTCTTCCCCGTGAGTCGGCCACCTTCATGGAAAGCTTTGTCTGTTCACTTATTTGGATTCATATTACAGAAAATGTTGCTGCAAGCAATTTCAGCATCCCTGCAGAGCCTGCTTTGTTCTGACTCTACAAAGCAGGAAAACTCACATATAATTCCTGTTTATTAGCCACAACCCTCCAAGAGGCTGGACGACTTTTTTTGAGCCAAATTGTCGTTTGTTTAATTTGTCACTGCTTTTCTTACTTCAACAAATCCATGTTAAGGTAGATCTCAATCTCTCAAGGTAGGTCTAGTTCAGCCATCAAAAGCCCTGAAAGCAGGAATGGGTCACACATACTTACCCAGCACAGCAAGAAAATGATTAGATTTCAAAAAAATGGAGCCACAATATGACAGAAGTAAAGAGAAATAAGTTCCATTGTGGAGAAAGAACAGACAGGAGGAATGCACTTTCCAGCACATGCAATTTCGGTATCACAAATATCACAATATACACACTTTTCCCAGGGTCACAGCAAAATGCTGGCTTTTCAGATAGAAATGGAGAGCCTAAGAACCTCTGAAAGGCAGCAACATTTCCAACTGGAGTGTCCAGCTGCAGGCAGTTACTGCATACAAACTCTACAAGAGAGGAGAGATGGGAGAAGTAACCCTGCATTCATTCAACCTTCGTCATTTCTAATGCAATGGGAGCTCAGGCACTCAGGAAAATAAAATGAGCAAAAATTTCCAGATCACAACAGTTAAACTGCTACAAAAGAAGAAAAAAAGCCCAAAAACAAACAAGTGCAGAGCATGGACTTTCAATGCAAGAATTACTTTAAAGGAAATACAAAACAAATAATAATGAAAGAAAATATTTGTCAGAGATAAAGGGGTAAACCACAGACCAGCTCTAGTTTAAAAGCAGGTCTCTGCTGACAACCTGTAGAGGTGTCTCTGAAATGCAAAACTCCGGGTAAATGCAGAGAAAAGGAAATATCTCATTAGCTACAAGGATCATGCCCTGCTGAGTATACCTGCACTTTGAAAAATTACCTTTGATAGAAGTAATATCATAGGTTGAGTGACTCAGGTTTTCATTAGGCAGGAGCTTTACTGTGCTATTCCAGCAATATCGAGGCCTTAAAAGTAGTAAGGAGGAGTGTCAGATTTTGAAGAAATTTCTCCAGCTTTGCTTTGCCCCAGTAAGGGCAAAAAACCCCCAGTTACAGCTACAGGTATTTGAAAATACATAAAATATCTTCATTACGTGAACCAGCCAACTCCACAGCTGGACAGGAAACACATTTGGGACATTTATTACATCACTGCTACAGCATGATTTTAGCAGGGATCCCAGACACAACTTTGGAATCGTTTTCAGGAGAATCAGACTTTTTCATGTATGACACAAAATATTATAATCACCTCAACGGGAAAAGAATCCATTAGTTTCTAGAAAACCTCTACAATTTCCAAGACTTGGGGTTGAATCCCAGTTGTGTTCAAGTTCTCAGAAATTCATTCAGTGTCTCTTCTGCTGCTTCCCACGTGTGAGGATGGTTCACCCTGCAGGGTAAACAGGGTTTATGGAAACACATATTATTTGTGGGAGCACTTCTATTTTTCCCTCGTGGAAGAGGAAGGCTTCTTTCAATCTTTAGTTGTGCATTGCAGGGTGCTGATGATTTGGAATTCTCCCTACAGCTCCTCAGAGGTGTCTCCTCATACTCATGTTTGTAAAGTCACCCAAGGTCCCTTCCACTTGTATAAAAAGTGCAGTGACCTGTCGTGGATTTTGCCTTTTTTTTTTCTTCCTTTTCGGCTGGTTCTTCTCGATCTAATGAAAGACCAACAGGGAGCATCTGATTGATGATGTAATGTTTAATTGCATCGTTGCAGTTTCAGTTACAGCTGTAACAACACTGAGAGGTCCTGGGTGAGGCAAAGCTCACTCCGAGGGAATTCTTGAAAAATGGACCCCTCAAAAGAGAGTGTAACACTCTGCTTCCCTGTAATTATTTTGTGTTTGTGCTGTATTGAGCTCTGGGTGGGGAACCATAAAAATTTCACAGGTAAGAAACAGGCTGTCAACTGAATGGAAACATACCTCTGGTAATTATTTATTTAAATAGTAGTCACACACGTGGCAATTATGTTTCAAAAGAAAATGTGCCTAAAGGAGTAAGGTTTTTTTCCAAGTCTTGACTCTCACAAGGAGCCCCAGGGTACACAGACCCATGTGCTGAGGGCTGTAAACCCAAACCATTTTGCTCTAGGACATCTCTGTCTCCTGGGGATCCTGAGAAATAAGGATGAAGCTGGCAGGAATCAGTGTTTAAAGTAAAAGAACATTAAACAGAGAGAGCAAACTTCAAGTGGCAGAAGCTCGTTGTTCAGAGGACCGAGATGGAATGGTTATGAACTCACCTCTGGTGAAAATGGTTTCAAATAAAGCACTACAACAAGTAACATTTAACTGATTAAAACAAGAGATAGAACATTCATTTCTAAATTACATGTGACATGAGACTTAAGCTCTCAGCACCCGACCATCAAATTTAGATTTCAGCCCTTGTACATAATTTATCATAATTACAGTGAAGATATTTAAATGCCTATTGATTTTATCAAACAATGAATATTTCAAGAAGGTTAAGCCTCATATTTCTGAAATTAGTTCTGATTTCTGGAGACCTTTAGGCTAATCTTCAGCATTACCAACTATCCATGAGCAGACAGAATTCTGAAAGAACATTCAGGGCATCTTGGAAAAATCTGGACATTTAAAACACTACCACACGTTGGTGAACACTTAAAGCCTTACTCTAATTAAACGTTTGCTCCTAATCAGAGGGAAACGGTAGTGGCTGTGCAGAAGAGGGAGAGAGGAGTGAGATGGCTCTTGCTGCCTGCTCTAAATCCCTGATCATATTTCCCAGCCTTTCTGAGACAAGGACCTCTGGCAGATCATCACATTCCCAAGTTCAGGTTGGAAAGGAAGGGAGGAAGGAATGAAGGAAGCAGCTGCATCTCTCACTGCTCCACGACCAGCGTGGGACAGCTCCCCAGATTTGGGACCCAGTTTCCCTCTCTCTTTGGGACCTGGCCCTGCCTTTGCCCCGTGATTTATTCCTGCAGAAAGCTGCCAGCACCAGGTGCTGTAAACTTCCTCTACAACCCTGCCCACAGGCTTTTGGGTTTTTTTTTTATGGCAATGTGACAGGTTATGCTGCTGCCTTTGGAGGACCCACTTGATAGCATAGGGTTAAAATGTTTCTAAAATCGTGGTAGCTAAAGTAGGCCTTGGGCACGGGAATGGGCACTGTCTTTGCTAAATCATGTGAACCTACACCTGTGTACCCAGCTGTGTGGTAGATAATGAAGTTAAATGCGATGATTATTTAGTAAATATAATCAAAAATATTTATTTGATCAGGAATCACGAGAAAGGAATAACAATCATAAGAAATGTTGTGGGGAGGGGGCTTAAACTCATGCTTGGGTGGAAACAATGCACAGGATGCTCATGCTTGGGTAAAAACAATAGAACAATATCAAATTAATGATTAACATATGATTATGCCACAGTTATGTAAGGAAAGAGTATAAAATGTATCCATCTGGAATCCATGTTGGAGTCAGATTTGGGTCTGTCTATACCCCTGATTCCCAGAGCTCTTCAATAAAAGCACCTGCATAGAATCACCCAGTGGTTCTGTGTTTCTATGCTAACACACTGAGAGAGCAGACAAAAAAAATCTCTCAAAATTTGTGTCCTTCCCAAGCCCTGATTTGAGACAGGAACGCAGGTGAATGTCCTTAAGGACTGTAGGTGTAATCTCTGCACAAGTGGAGAAGAAATATTGAAGGTCAGGAGCACTTAGAAACTGCAGGAGAGTTAGTGATTGCTCAGTGCCTAGGAAAAAGAAAAAAAAAATTAGCCTTACCAGAGATTTCTGAGGAAATCCTGATGCATTTTGGGACCTATTTTACATCCTGCCTGCTAAAAGGATTATATCATCTGTCAGAGGTGGCTGGACTACAAACTTGCTTTTATCATGCACACACCAAAGATCAGGTGAGAGGTTTAATAAAACACTAAATGGAACAAAATGCCAAAGAAATGAAGCTGTAATTTTCCTTGCCTAGGAGGAAGACTTTTCAGTACACAGTTTTTACATTTTGAAGGCACCTGAGTTCTTGCTTGAACAATGATACATAAAACAAAGAAACCTAAAAATTCACAAGGAAAGGCAAAGCTTTGTCACCAAATCCTGCTTGTTTGTTATCCCAAAAAAACAAGGTTGAGAGGAAGTAGGAAAAATCCTAGTCTGAAAAATAGGTTGCTTTGCTTCCTTCATGGTGAGGGTAGACAGGACCCTTATTTGGAGAAAATTGGCATAATTTATTTCTAGTCAACCAATTAAAAGTGGAGACCTCCAGAGTCCCTAAGGCTCTGATTATTCCATCCTGTGCTCCTGCAGAAATTTTAGTCACCATGGGGTAAAGTTACCATGATGCATGTCCTGGAGGATATATTAATAGTGAAACACTAGTAATACAATTTAATAGGATTAGCTGAAATTGCTGTAATATATTTTACAGATGGGGAAACTGGGACACAAGCAGACTTAATTTTTAAGCAACTAAATCCATATTTTGGCACGAAAGCAACCTGATTCTCAGTAGTGCAGAACACTTAACTCCCACCTTGCAAAGGGCTGCAGTTCCCCAGTTCGTTTTTCCTGAAGGCAACTCCACACCTCTCTCTAGCTGTGCACTGTTCTGAGAGGTAAATCAACACCTAGCAGGGGATGTCAGCACCAGATTCGAAGCCTGTGTGCATTACAAAAGGGATTCCCACCAAATTTCCTGCCTTGCAGGAAATTCCTACAGCTACTTTATGTGATCACAGCTTCTCTGTCCCACCCTTGGTATGGCTTTTCCCCACCTCTGATCAGAGCTGGAGCATTTTTCTCCCCCTTGCTTTCAAAATTCAGGGATAAATACTTTTCTCTTCTAAACTGTCTTGGCTCCACTGAAACCAAGGTTGCTCCAGTGCTAAATTCGACTTCCTGCTGTGAGATGTTGTTCTTATTTGGTTTTCCCTCTCTTCAAGTAATTTATCTTGCTTAATTTCTTTACTTTTGCTCACTACTCTTCAGGGAAGGGAGCAGCACCAATTCTCCACCTTGACAGCAGAACTCCAACCAAAATTGCCAAAGAACACCACAGCTCAGTTTCCACAGTCACAAATCAAGAGCAAAGCAAGTTGTTTCAATACTGTATAGTAAATCTTACCATCCCCATTACATTATTTATTGTTGCCTTAAACTGCCACAATTTGTGCTGATCCTTCTTTGCATTGTGTTTTTTATTGCATTCTTGTTCAGCAAACTCTGGAAATGATCCTGCCCTGTTCTCTTTCTGTGAAAACTCAGGGAGAGCTCCCATCCCTCTGCAGGGCAGGCCGCAGCACCTTCATGATCACCTGGCTCCTCCTGGTGTTTTGCCCGAATTCTCAGACATTACTTTTTGCCAGTTCAAGAGGCCGAATTAGCACCTTGCTTTCCACCTAACACAGCTATTAAAACAAATTTATTCTGCTGCAGAGCAGCCATGTCCCCCACCAGACCTGATTTGCCTGCTGTAGGCCCAGGGTGGGAGAAGGAGAGCGTTGCATCTCTGCCAGCTTGGCAACCTCCAGGCTATGAATCCATCACCTCTCACAGAACCTGACAGGTCCAGTCAAGGAAGAGTTTCTCACCCTTTGCTGACCTCCTTCCCTGTCCTCCTCCACAGACCCTGCTGACCACTGGTGACCTCTGTCAGCAACCAGCACCAGTGACGGTGTGAACACACCAAGAGAATGAAAATCCCAGTTCCATTAGCACTGCTCTTTGTGCTAGGTTGTTACTGCATTGAATGCCAGATGAAAGAAATTAAAATCTACTCTTTTGCTCTCACAGGTTTAACTAGAATGAAATTTGACAGCTCCTTCACTTTAGCAGCTTTATATCGCAGCTGGTTAACAAATGTAGTAAATCAGCTTACAATTGCACTTTTCCTAGTTGCTGTTAACTCCGAGGTCCCTCCAGATGAGAGGCAGCAGGTTAATTGTACATGCTTTGCTTGCTGGCTCCACTGCTCTACTGCTCTGGGGTAAAAAGAGAGGAGGTGGTGGGTCCTGCTGGGTCTAAGTCCTCCATCCCTCCAGCTTCTGCCAAATGAAAATTTCCTTTTCTAGTGAAAACCCTGGGAGACCACAGCTGGGACCCCCGTGGTCCAGAGGAAAGGCACCAGTGGGCATCACAAGGTCCAACACACCCAAGCTCGGAGCAGCTCAATCCCAACAGCAGTTCTGCATCCTCAGCAACTCAGCCCTGGTGTTTAATTCTATTTACAGTCATGGGTACTACCCATTACATAAACACACTCCCCTGTCAAGCAGTTAGAGATAATCCTCCTACAAAGCTACAGCAGTGGTTCTTGCAAATGTGGATGAAGCTAAATATTATTTATATGTGAGTGTCATAAGTAGAGAAAGGAGTAAGTGAGATCAGTCCTTGCAAGTTTCCTTAAGTTTCTCAACAAAATTATCACCTGTCAAATACTAACAAAAGAAAACAAACAAACATTTACAACGCACTGATGATTTAAGCACTTTGCCTTGCGTGGATCTGGATTTGTGGAAGAAAAGCAGGAGTAAAGAACTACTTCAGCACACACAGCCCCAGTGCAGGAGCCAGCAGCTCCCCCTGAGCATTGGCTTTGCAAAGGTGAAGGGAACAGAAGTTCAACACCACAGTCACAAAGTCAAAAAATCATCAGGAGCTCCAGCGGATGAAGGGATTAAACACAGTATCAGTGCGGTCTGGTTCCCCCAAACCTCTCACAGTGACCAATTGATGTGCCAGCCAAATATGATTAATAAAAAACAGACTTAAACTTCGCTGAATACAGAAATTCAGCACTCGGAAACTTTCCAACAGCCAGGACTAATCGAAAGAAATGACAGCATTCAATCATCCCAGCAGGACAGTGACATATTAAACACAACGTGAGGTCACAGTCATGTCCAGACACCCCAGTGATGGACATGATCTTCTTGTGGTCAGCCCTGCCCATCTCTGCAGTGCCTTGTGGTCACTGCACCTCAAAGTTCTTCACTCTTACCACATCCTCTTCATTATCATCTTCCCCTCCTGGTGTTTTTCACCCAGTTCTCCGGCATTTTTCCCCCATTTCAAGAGGCCAAATTAGCATTGAGTTTTCCATCTACCACAGCCATTAAAGTAAATTTATTCTGCTGCAGAGCATCCACGTCCCCCACCAGAATTCCTCTGCCCCCTGTAGTCCCATGGCTGGAGAAGGAGAGCGTTGCATCTTTCCCAGGGCAGGAGCCCCCGAGCTGTGGATCCATCTCCTCTCACACCACGCTGGTCCTGCTGGTCACCCATATAACCACTATCGGCACATTAAAAACAAAAATTTGCTCAGGAGCACCACAGGGTTTCGTGAGGTGATGCTAGGTTTGAAGGGTTTATTTTTCTTCTTTGCCACTGCAGCACAACAGGGAAAAACAGATGCCACACACAGAGGACAGACCACTGACACCAATTTCTGGGACTGTCAGAGGGAAATTACAGCCTTTTCTATCATATCACCCTTCCCCATACACAGGAGACTTCTGAACTAAACCGGGTTTAATCCTATCTATGTCAATTAACTCAGATTAACAACTCCACAACACACAGAACACTCTTGAAGTGCAGAGTTTGTGCCTTTTACACGAGTACAGTCTGGGTTTATTCTTCTGGTTTCACCCACACCACTCCTCACCAGTGGCTTCTCAAGTCCTCAGGCCTGTGACAGACACAGAGCCTGTGGAGTTTGGAAAGAAGTGCTTCTTAACAAAGGATTCCTCAGCACTCAGTCCAGGGGATTCTCTGTAAATTGGCACTTGTGTGTGTTTTTTAAAATCTAAATTTGTACCAACACGAGCAGAGTCATTATCAAGAACTTAGGGATGTTCTGCAAATTAGAAGGCTGGGCTACATGAACTTTCCCTAATGGTTATAAAGAAAATTCCCTATTCTAGCACAAAGTGCTGTGTTGTCTATTACCCACAGCATCTCACTATTGCTTCCTTCTACTTAAAGAAATCTCTGATTACTTGTAGATATAAATTCAGGTTCTTTACCTCTTTAATTTACAGAAGAGTCATAACAGAAAATGTGTATCATCAAATAACAAACAAGTGACTCTGTAATTATGAAACTTCCTACAGAGAATTCCTTATACATTCTCAAAATGAAATCTGGACTTCAAACACCAGAATAAGAAGATCTATTATTTAAAAACTAATTAGCAGAACAAATTTACAATAGAGAATGATACAGAAGACTGTAAGTTCTCATAAGCTTCCGTTTTACCATTAGCATTTTAACAAGAAAAATATCTTAATTTAAAAGAGACCATAACTTTGACTTTATCACTGATATTATTGGGCAATTTAAATCGTTCCTTTCCACTTCAAAACGAAATTGCACACAGTTTGGTTAACAATCTCCTAATGTGATTTCAAATAGTGCAATCTGAACTAATCCCCTCAAGAGCACAAAATTATTTTGCACCACCTCTACAAAAAAATATCACTGTACCAGAAGCCCAAAGGCAGCATCAATTTCTAGGGAATAAGAAATATATCAATCAGGACTTCGATTAGAAACAGAGGATGGGGGCCCTGAGTGGTGCTGCATTGCCCATCCTCCACATCTGTCACTGGTCCCAGGCACTGCTGAGGGGATGCTTTGTTTTAAACACAGTGATGGTTGCACCATCCTTAACCCAAAAAACTCCAGTTGGCACTTCATCTCCTGTCCCAGTGCTTTGCTGGAAGAGGCAATGCACAAGTAAATTAGTTTACTCTTTTTCATCTGAAAAGCTGTTAAGTTTCCCAAAAGCTGTGAAGCCTTGTTAGAGACCCATTCAGTACTGAGGGGAAAAACTGCAGAGCAAGAGCACTTCATTTACCAAGATCCACACACAGAGAGCACAGGGCTGTCCTCTGCCTCCAGAACTGCTCTTCTTTGGGTTTGTGTTTAAATCAGAAGCCACTCTTGCTTTAAAAAGCATTTACAGAGAGGAGATCGTTGTAACAACAGGGCTTGAGAATGCAAATTGCACATGGACTGGGAAGTGGGGTGTGTGCAGGGAAGTCAGCCCGAATCTGCTGTAATTCTGCATAATTATGGACACACACCTGATATTCTCTTGGAAAACTGCCACTATTCTTCCTCCAAACTGACTGCAGAGCCCCGAGTCCAGGGCTCTGTCCCAGAAGTGCTGCTGTTGTTTATTCGCAGTGGTTCCCATTAGCTTAATTACGGTGCTGTTACCACTATGGAGAGAGCTGGGGCTGAAGGGCTGCTGCTTTATACAGCCTTATGTTGAGTTCATCATTACCCAGATTTGCTCAGAAAAAAAACCAACAAAAACAAACAAGTAAAAAAAAAAAAAAAGGCACCAAAAAAAACAAACAAAAAAATCCACACGAAAAACCCCCCATCAAAACAAACTAATAAAAACCCCAAACAAACAAACCAAACAGAAAGAAAAAGAAAAAAAAAAAACCAAACCCAAAAAAATAAACAAAAAAAACCCCACAAACCCAACACTTTACAAGACTCAGTGCTTTCTTCCCTACCTGAAGAAATGCAGCTCAATCCCACCCCTTCCCTGGAAAAGCACATTTTTGAAACTGAAGTACAAACTAGACAAGAAGTTGGTTGCCAGCCAACACACTGGGCTGCCAGAGAGCATTTCTGTGTTTTCCTTTCTAATCCCCGGGACACACTGTGTGACACTGGTTGGAACTTCAGTTTTCATGTTCTGAAATGGTGATAACAGCAACTGCAAAGAAACACCTAAAGCATCTTGGTTGTTCCATCTACTCATTTCTCAGCACATGATCAGCGAGCAAACGCAGTCACACACAAGCCTTGCTCCTTTTGCTCATGCCCACTGTATTCCGTGTGTTTTCAGTTCATTACCAGAGTTTCAGAAACCCCTTCTCCCACAATTATCTTTACTGAGGCACCAAAAACATCTCTCTCCTCTTTGATTTGAGGATATCACCCTCTAATGGCATAATCAGATCCTAACACACCCATATTCTATTTATTTACCTCCATGGCAAAATTCTCCATTTTCATTTGCTTAGAAAGATGCAAAAAGGCAAAAGAGTCTTGGTTCTACAATGGGCCTTTATTTTTCATTGCATTTAATTAAGCAAATGTTTCATTAGAAAAGGATAGGAAAAAACCCCACATCAGTTTAGTAGCAGAATGAGGGACCCAATTAATAAAATATCAGAGAATTTTTGAGTTTGGAAGGGATCTGTAGAGGTTACCTTGTCCAACAGCCCTGCTCAAGCTGGAGCACTTAAAGCAATTAACCAGACCGTGTTCAGAGAGCTTTGAATATCTCTAAGGTTCCTATTAAGAACTGTTTAAAATTGGCTGTTCTTTAGGGTGAGCAATTCATATCAGGTCGGCACAGACCTGGCTGGGTCATCTTTTGATTTATCTTCCTTCATACAAGAGAAGTAGTTTGAAAGTTAGTGATAAAACTTCATTGGCAATGATTTCCTCCTAGAAAGAGTAAGGTGTGAGCACCTAAAACTCCCTCAAAGTAGGGAAAGTTGTCTCAAACTACATGTCTGAATGCACTGGGAAAACTCCAAATGCTTTAAACAAGAGTTCTTCAGAATGAACACTGCCTGAGGATGTTTGCAGCACACCACTCTCTGGTTCTGAAGTTTTGGTTTTATGGATTTTTCATCGCTTGCCCCAGCCTTGAGTTTCTGTAAAGGAACTGTGTAGGAACTGAATTTAAAAGCCCTTTATGATTCTTCTCTTTAAAAATTCTAAAAACCCCAATCTTCTTAATCGTGGGACAGATTTATGTATAATTTGTGTACAAACTCCAGTCACATACACTGACTCCTGTGGTTAAGGCCAGCATTTCTTTTATTTGTAATCGAGATACACAGAGTAACAATGAAGTAATAAAGTCTGGTAGCATCTGCTGCAGACAGAATAAAACAAATTTCACTGCTGCAGCCCTTGGATATCCTCTCCAGGATGGCACTGGAGAATACTGGAGGTTGATTTGCAGCACAGCACAGACACTGATGATCAACAGCTTTGTGGATCTGTACAGGAAATCAGAAGACACAGGAACCCCTATTTGCAAAATTCATCATGTCTTTAACAGGATTTTAAGGTTTCCCCCTTTATTAAAAAAATCTTTCAGAATGGCAAAGTACAGATGGCAAACAATGGAGCAATTAAATTACACTTAGCTGGGGAGAATCCATAGCACCAAATGATTCTGTTTGAATCTCAGACATCATTTGGGGTGCTTATTAATTCTGGTTATTATTATAGCACCAAAAATAGAGTAACTTATACATTTGCACAGCAATATCTCCGAATGCATACAATTTGCATTAAATTCCAGTTCTAATATAACTGTAAGGGCTGAAAAGTCTTTCACAGAGAGTGAAGCTTAGCTGGGTTAGGAAGAGATTAAAGTGCACACAACTGTTGGTTATATTAAAAAAAATTAGTCAAGGCATAAATAGAAATACAATTAAAATAATAATAGTGTGTCATGTGTATCTCAAGGAATTCCAGCAGAATACTTTAAAACCTTATCACAAAATGGCTGGCACTGATTCAGGGGCACAATTTAAATATTCAAAAGGAAGGGAGACCATCCTGTGGTCCAGGGACTTCATTTGCAAAATACCCATTGACATTGCAAAGAGATCACAGCAGGGGATGTGACAATAATGAACAACTGGATGCAAGGGAAGAGTTCTGCTGCCACTTAACCAAGGCCTGCCCTCCAGCATTCCCCAATTTCTTCCCCAAGCCTCAGAAGGGCTCTTTTCTCTGCAGGCATAAAATCACAAGTGCAGCAAAACAACTTAAACTTGCAAATGGACATTAAAGCAGAGCTCAAAGGCTGTTAGTCAAAAATCAAGATTTATGGACAAGGGCAAAGGCCACAAATTAATATAGAGTGCAGTATCCAAGGGATTTGCCAAGTAAGGAAGATCATTAATCTTGCATATGCCAGGCTGGAGAAGTGCAGGTGGTTCTGATCCAGGCCAACAAATGTGAGTTAAGAGTCACTGTCCAGGCACCTCGGAAAGGTGCAGCCCTAAACTCTACCTCGTTGATGCCATAATGATTTTTTGCCTTTTCTTTTATACCTCTTTTGTATGCCTTTGTGGCCTTTTGTATTCTTGGTGTTTCTTTTTAGCCTACATTCCTAGATTTAATGTTTTGAGTTAGGAGACTAAACACCTTGGAGGCCTCAGACCCCAAGGTCCTCTCTGGACACATTTTGTAAACTCAAAGATGGGTCTGGCCAGGGGAGGGTTCCTGGGGAGGGGGGTTCACTCGGCCTCACTCCCTGGGGAATCTTTGATGGATGTGCTAATTTGTAACACCTATAATTCTATACCCGATCTATGGTGGGGGTGCATTTTGGGGTGGGCATTTCCATGTGCATGTTGGGAGTGTTCCACCTGCACGGAGTGCACCAGGGATCCTTGAAACAAATACCCAGGGAAAAACCCCTTTTTCCCTTCTAACCGTGCTCAGCTCTGATTTTAAGAACGGGGATAAGACATCATCGTGCTCCAGAACTGCTTAAATATCTTACACTAAACATGTTTTTCAAGTAAGCAGAGGTCAGGAGACAGCAGCAGTCGCCACTCCTGTGGCTCTGCCCAGAACACTCTGCTAACACAGGAACAAGAATTCCCACCCCACAGCCTCTGGCCCAGCCCAGCTCACACTCGAAGCCTCCCAACCTCCTTCCCTCCACCCCAGTCCCTCCCAAATCCGCCAGGGAGGGGACGAAGGCGGTGACACCACAACCAGAGCAGGGAGAAAAGAGAAATGACCCACAGCCAAAGGGCTGGATGGCAGCGAGGTTTCCCACCCAGCAGAAAAGCCTCGAGGAGCAGGGGAAGAGGAGTTAGGAGACTCCTCTGCTGGACAAACCCATCTGCTGTGCTCAGGTCCAGTCATCCCAGCTCCGGGGCTGACTCCGTTACCAGCAAGTTTTGTTGGAAAATCCTGGCATTTCATGTATGGCCTAAATGAAAAATGAGAAGGTAGACATAACCCATAAATCATTTATGATCATTACAGCCATTTTTTACACTACTATAGTTTTTAACAATAAGTGAGCGTTGATGAAATGTTGTGGGAATATTTGAGTGATTTTATTGTGTTTATAATATACAGTAGTAGTAACATGAAACTAGCTATCCATGTTTAATAAATGTTTTAGCAACGTGTTAGAAATAATAAATGGGTGGCTCTGCCATATAAAATACACATAATGTTTTAAGATATTTGCTAAACATGTGCTGTGACTTTAAAAAAAATATTAATAACCCTAATAAAATGACCAGGGGTATAAAAGTTTCCAGACATGTTTAGGAAGCAAGTTCTAATTAAACAAATAAATTTTAAAATCAATGAAATACAATTATAGTGGTCTCTGCTATACTGTGATTGTTTAATGAGGGTTTCTCTCTAAGCTGCCTGGAGATACTGACTACTCCAAATGCTGTATTTGGAGAAGGAACAGGATAAGCTTTCTAACTGTTGTTGTCAGCTGCTGAGTAACTTCTTAATTCCAAACTTATATTCTTAAAGATAAAATATTTATTAGGAAAAAATACTTTAACGAAAGGCAACAAAATGATTTTTGTAACATTTTTGTAGGGCACTATCACGTTTTCTTCCCAGTGTGCAGGGATCAGTAAAAGCCCCTTCCAATCACAAAAGAAATGAAAAAATCATTCTCAGAAATGAAAATCATAAAAATATCATTGGTTATGAGGGTATTTAGTTGATACAGGTGGCTCCTTATGAAGAGAATACATCAATATCTAAAAGGTACTCAAGTCCAAAGTACTCAAATATTTCCCTTCCTAGGGGTCAGTAAAGGAGAGAAATCCAGATCCTCGCAGCTGCAGCTTTTCTCCAGTTCACCACAGCTAATTAAGGCAGCCCTTTATGCAAAGTGACACAACTGGATAAAAATAAACAATATACATTCCCTTTCTCGTCCACGAATCACTTGATTTTCTAATATTTTAGGCTGTGGAAATACCCAATGTTCATCATTGCAGCTGAGGAACACACAGCAGTCACTACTGCTGATATGGAGACCAGAATTATTCCTCTTTAGAGAGTAGTATTGCTCTAAAAAAAAAATAAAAATAAACGAGATAAGAATAAGGGAGAACATTTTATTGCTCTAACAAGGAACATGAATGCACACACCTGTGCACAGCTCTCTCCGAGCCTGCCCAAAAAATGGACTTGCTGCTCAGAGAGCCTGGTCCCTTTACAGCTCGTGGGTCATATTGCACTACAGAACTCCTGCCTGGGCACAGCACTGCACTCATTTGACTCCTTCAAAATAATTTTTTATTGCCCTCTGTAAAGTTCCTGTCTGTATTCCATGGTTAGCAAACACCACACAACATGAGTGTGTAATTGTAAAGCCCATCAATTTACCTCAGTTTGGACTCTGTCAGCAGCAGAGGAAAGAAGTAATTTCAGAGCCTCAATGCCTTGATAAAATTTTGATTCATTTCCTGGGGTAAATTTATTCTCAAGGCTGCCTTTTCTACCTCCTTTCTGATGGCACTATTACCTGGAGGGGGACAAAACTTCTGCAATAATTGGAGCAGCTTCATAAACCAGAGCCTAAATTAACTGAATCCAAATATATACAGCAACAGGGAAACTGTTTGCATAAAATTCCACTCCAATCTGATCTATCGATTGTGCACGTACTCCGATTTTCAATTAACCTGCTGCCTGCAACAGCTCTGCAGAAGTGCATAAAACTAAACACACGGGTAATTGTTTGCAAGATCAGGTCAGTGATTAATCCACATTAAGTTGTTCCAAACTGGAAAGCTTGTGTGGGTACCAATGCCAGGGTCTCCTGCCTTCCATGTACAATTAGCACTGATGCCTCCCAGTTTGTCTTCACTTGTTCAGGGAAGGAGATGCGTACTTACAGAATTTAAATCAAAACTAATGCATCTTCCACACTAAAATTATACCAGCCCCGTATCCTTCCATCTGGATCAGAGCAGGCAACTCCATTCATGTTCTATTTATACGAAACCTGCACAGAAAAATGACAGGAACAGAGAATCAAAAAGGGAAGAATGGCACAAAAGGAACATTTTGCACCAGCTCTCTCCAAGAAAAAACCATAAAATCACGGATCTCAGAATTAATCTCTCAATTTTAGACCATCACAATTTGGTTGTCTTTCTGTCTTTAATTTTACACCTGAATATCACAAGAGGAATTCTTTCAAAAATGAAGAAATTAAGGTTATTGTCTCAAAAATGCAAATGTTTCCTGCCATTTATTTCCTAATTGTCTCTGTGTGTACTCTTGGTTGCATGAAGCCTTCCTGTATAAAATTAGCAGTAATCAGTCCTCAGATTGTAGCACTGAGCAACTCCTGGGCAGGACAGCCCAAGTGAATTCCAGGTCCCTAGGAGTAAGGAAAATAAAGATTCTGCCAGCAGACATTGGGTTTCAGATTTACTGTCAGGGTGCTGTCATATCTAATCTGCAGTTGCCAACAGTAGCCTTTTCATAAAAACCAAAATTATGAGAATTTCAGTCACTTCCTCCTGAGAAAAAAGCAACAAAAATGGTATGGTGTTCAGACTGCTGATGTATCTAATTTTATTTTCTGTGATCACAGACTGCTGTGATTTTTCAGCACCTCAAACATGTCAGCAGATTGCTGAGGAATCAAAGGTAGTGCCCCTATACCTACGATTTTCATCCCATATTGAATAACCCCCTCAGGAGGAGTCTGTAAGTTCTTGGTCAGGGAATTGAGCCTCACAAACCTCTCCCTAATTTACAAAGCATAGTAAAGTTCCACTTTGTCATTTTTTTTGGTGTGGTTTGAGAGCATCAGGCAAAATATATGTGATTGCTTATGGTTTATTGTTAAACACAGTGATCTGAACATTTTATTTGAAAATTAGAAAGCAGTAAACAACATCACTGCTTATTGCATTCGTAATTCCAGGACTGGTACGAGGATTTCTGACTTATTTCAGTAAATATTTATTGCATGTTTCACTGTCCAGCTAATCAAAACAGGGAATCATTTGCTTCTTATTAACGAGGAGGAGAAGAATGTAGATAATCCAAGCACAATGATGTTAAAACTGCCTCCTGGCAGCTCCAGGAGCACACCTTGATCAGTAACTCCCCCCTTATAAAACACCACTTGGCAATACAGCTGCCTTTTTTTTTTTTTACATCCCTCACTTTTTACTTTTAAGGACAGAGAGGCACTTCTCAAGTCTGCTGCAAGTTTGTGTGTGTGACCTTCTGCAGCGTGAACACAACTGAAAGCAGATGGTGATAAAGTTGCACAGAAGATTTAAGTTATACCCTGATCTGGAGGTCAATCTTGTTTTCAAGGGCTGTTTCAGCTTCTCGCAGAAAACACATCCACTTCTCACAGGAGCTAATGGGAATCTTTCAGCTTTTTTCCACAGGGTCTGGATTTATCTTCAGTTTACTCCTTTGCTACAACACAGTAAAAAAAAGGATCACAGCGTGCTGTAGTTTCAGTGATCTTCATTAAACATCCAAGAGCAGATAGAAAGCAATGATATATCTTTTGTTGGTGTGTTTTGTTCGTGCATTTTGTTGTATATTCAGTTATACCAGCATTTCACAGTGTACAAGACTTTCTACACCCTGAACAAGCAGCAAAGATCCCTACAGCAAATCTGGAAACGTGGCAATTCCCACCAAAAAAAGTACACAAACCAGCCAGCTATGGAAGAAAATGGATAGAAAACATATGAAGATGATCTTCAAGAAATTCTCTCATAAATACTCCCCAGTGTAGAAAACCACAGCTGCATTTCTCACCCTGTCTTGCACCCAGATCTTCCCCAGCTAATAACAGAGTGATGGAAATATTTTGTACATTGCAACTAAAACAAAGATCTTGACCCCAGTGAGCTTTGCTACTGGAAAAGTGGTAAAAAAATTCCCTGGAGGTCTCCGAAGGTCTGTGCTTTAAGAGCATTACTGGATTTGCAGTGGGACACTCAGCAGGATAAAAACAGTAAATGAACTAGATTAGATTAAATAGTCGGACAGCCTCCCTTTTGAAAGAGAAACAATAATCTAATTGAAAAAAATTAGAAAATAAATGACCTACCCTGGGCACAGTCCCAGCAGAAACTGCTGAGGCTGATCTTTAGAATCCTTTCGTTTCTGCAAAAGAGGAATAATTTCACATTTGGAAGTTTCTGCTAGCTTCTGGGAAGCCAGATTAATTGCACAGTCCCAGTTTCAGGATCAAAAACCTTCTGATGTTAGTGCACATACCTTTTTTTTTTTTTTTTTGATTACTTCACTGTTCATTTCAGATAAATTTCATGAACTAGAAACTTCACGCCACTTTATTGAAGCTGATACTCTGGATAACTTCAAGACTGATGAGAAGATTCCTTTGCTATTACTGTTATTACTCGTATTTCTCAGGTGCTAACTACAGACCAAGCCAGGTGGACAGGAAATTGGGTCAGGAGTTGGACACACACAGCAGGGAGAGGCCTGACCCCAGAGGATTTATAAACCCCAGTGGAGGGACAGAACTGGGGCTTGAAGTGCCAAAATACAAAAATTACCCCCATGTCATACAATACCTGGTACAGTTTTTGCTCTCAAGAATAGTGAAGGGTTAAAAGGAGCACCTCAGCTAAAGGGAGGGAAGGGGAAGATAGAAAAGGGAGTAATTTCTTGTCCTGGGGATTGACTGCAGGACACAAGGCAGGAATGGACAGGGAGAGCATGGACAGGACAGAGTAAGGTAGGGACTGAGGAAACTCAAGCTGCAGCAAGGTCTCTGAACACCAACAGAGACCCTCATAATTAGCTCCAATTTTCTTGTCTAGGTCACCCAAGGAGAAGGAAACTAATGCAGAGACCTTAGCACTCCTGCAGTGAATAAGTATTTATTCTGTACAGTCCTGGACTGCCACTACACCATTGCTGCTACAGGAAATCTTTGTGCAGCTACACTGAACTCGCACCACTTTATATCAGTGTTATATTTCAATCTCTCCTATTCAGTTCTTGCTCTCTCCGGATATAGCATCTCAGTTTTTTCCACAACTCTCAGAACAAGATGAAAAATAGTGTAATTTTTGTCCAAAAAGAAAAAGTGATTATGAAACTTTCTTCTGCTTTACATTTTTAACCAGCACCGCAGAGTCTTTGAGCGGTTGCTTCAAATTAGAATTAAAATGAACCTTTCATAAGTCTAAGCTTTGATAAATTCTATCCTGTTCTGAGTTTTATTCATAGTCTCTTATTTTAGCTCATGGGAGCAGGGAAGTCCAATCTAACGATGAAGATCCCATGAAAGAAATGGCACTGTTTGATTCCTCCATCTGCCTGACAAGCTCCAGGGTGCTCCAGGCATCTGGGACATCATCCAAGCAAGACTCCTGGCCACCCAAGAGTACCTGCTGCAGGAAATTTCAGATTCTCTTAGAGAAAAAATAGCTGTGATTATTTATTATAAACCTAAACCAAACCAATGTTTCACAGTGGAGGTTATTCTTCTGTTCTCGTGCCATGAAAGCACAACGCAGGCAGGGAGAGCTTCTCCATGAGCAGAACTTAGAGAGTGGGCAACACTAAGGAGTGTTTAATGTTGATACTCCTAAGTTAATACTGCTAGTAGACTAACTCCTCAAGATTTTAGTTTCTAGGTACTAAGCATACCTGCTTGCCTTTGCTGTAAGTTATTCACTCATAAAGAGGAGAAAACCATGCCATGGATAGCACTGATACATGAGGTGCCATCATCATCTAAAGACGTATTTTGGGTGAGATTTCTTGGCACTGACAATTGAACACCCAGCTTGTCCTGTAGGTCCTGATGTATTGGACTTAGGCCAAGAGCAGACAAATATTTCTAGAACAGAAAGCAAAGTACCACGATGGTTCAACAGCTTCTTTTCCACTCATTTACGTGGCTCCACAGCCATTCTTTCAAACCCCCTAATCCTCCCTTCTTTCCCTTCATCATTTACCATAAAAAAGTGTTCTCTTCTGGGTACAATGCCAAGGCCCACATTTCCCCAAATGATGGTCATACCTCAAAACTAAGTGCTTGTTTTCTTTCCATATCTCACAGGGCTAAAGCCAAGGAGGTTTTTATACCCTTCATAATGCAGTCTCTGACCTGCACAAATCTTCCTTTCAGCAGTACTCATCAATACAGTGCTGAAATTGTCACTGCCCATGCATTTGTGCAAACCTGCTGCTGACCTCCCTGCTGTTCCATTCCCCTCTGCTCCACCAACAGCCCCTTCAAATCAATTATTTATCAAATCCACTGGGGCTTCAATACTAATTGCAATGAGATTTGTGGCTTCTGGACCAAAATGAAGAAGCGTAAGACAAAAAGTTTTCTGTTCATACCTCATTTTCCAATTTCTTTTGAAGTCCTTACAAAACAGCCAGACCCTTGAGCTGGCTGAGATTTAAGAGCTCTTTTTCAGCACTCACTGGAAGTACCCCATAGACAATGAGAAATCCAGTGTTGAAGGCAAGAAGATGGCATTACCTCCTCCCTGAGTGTCACACCAGCAGAGCCCTCAGGACTTTATTTCCCACTATCTGCAACACCTCTCTGCACTCTCCTTATATTCAGTTCCATGAGGATCCTCTCACACATTTTATATCTAACATGGTGTCTCAGAGGCTGTGAGTTCCTTCCCAGGATTGATCTAAGCTCTTGCTTAAACGCACAAAATACTTTGTGTTTTGTTTTTCAGAAATATTAGTAGTGCTCACCGTTTCTGTAAGGAAAAACAATTCAACAGAGAGAAATCTCAGCACTGGGAATGAGGAGGCCTTTAAGAGATTTAAGATAGCCTGGCAGATTCCCCACTGCATTCTTCCATTTCAGTCTGGTTGCAGTAACATGGAAAAAGGGTCTCAGTGGTGAATTAGGACTCTTGTCTATACAAACCCTAATGTGAGAAATGTATTCTTGGCAAAGTCTCTTAGGCACTACTGTATTAGCTTTGAGCAACCTTCAGTATAAACAATTTCACTAATCAACAAGTTGTCTACAGAGTCCCAAACAGGTCAAGAAAATGCAGTTCCCATACTGGATACAGAGTAAAACACTTCTCCTAGTTTGATACATTAAGAATTAGAATAGGGAGCTTGATTGGGGTGGAATGGAACCATCAAAAGACTCAAAAAACCCAACTCCCTTGAGAATCCCAAACTGAATTTTCTTTTGAAACACTGAGTTGCTGTAACCTAAGGAGAATTAAGCACATACCAGCTCTAAATTCCAGCCAGGACATGGGACTCAGAAAAATCCATCTTCTCCAGGACATCCTTCACGACTCGAATCCCCAAAGCTACAAACAGCATATATTAGCACTAGATAATTTGGCAAAAACAAAGGCACATAACTTTCTAGGAGAAAAATCATGAATTGGTGACACACAAATATTACTTTAACCTTGGGGTCAAATTTCTGAGAAAATTCTAAATTACAGAAGTGTTTGACTGTATAACTCCCCCTGGTTTAAGGAAATAGATGCACTTAGGGACTGGAGCATAGAAAGCCAGGAAAAGTGCCTCAGGCACCTTTTGCCATGGCTTTTACATCATTCCAGGGTGGTTGTTGCTATCAGAGCAAAGCCAGCTACTAAAAACACTCTCAGCAAACTTTTCCCAGCCTCTGCAGGAATGCACACTTACCCTGCCAGCTTCCAAAACCACGTAAACAAAACAGATTATTTTGGAATGAACATTGTCGCATTACCACCACAGCTGCTCAATGTAACCACAACAAACGGGCTTTTTTTTCATTCCCTAAAAATGCCATTATCATAGCTGGGCTCCTGATTCATCACAGGCCTGGGTGCAACTTGTCCCCAGCCCAGGTTCCTTGCAGGAGCAGGTCTGTGACAAGTGACAGGGAATGCTGCAGTTACTGCTCATTTTTTCTGGGCACTGTAGAGCTCCACAGAGATGCTGGAGGGTGATGTGAGACCTGAAAAGGCTTCTTATTTTCTTTTATCAAATTCCATAGATCTCGGATGCACAGCACAAGGAGAACCTATTAATTGAATTCACAGCAAAATGTGAGAGTTATCAAAAAGCACCAAGGCTGTGGAGGGTTTAAGAGAATCAGCCTTTTGTGCCAACACCAATTCATCTCCCCCACATCAGCCTTGCTGGAAATAAGTGACAGTTTTTCAGCAGTACCCTGCTTTCCTTTAATATACAGACTTGTTTATCATTATAACTGTCTAAAATCCAGAAGACACTGTCCATTATAGAACTAAATACTCAATATTTATCTATGCAAGAGGGATCAATGTGTTTTTCTTGACACACTTTAGGACTGTTGTGGATTTTAGGACTGGAGTCCAACAGGGTTTGTCAGTGCATCGAACACCTGAGGCTTTTGCCAGAGCAATAAACATCACTCTCATTACTGGGAACAAAATCACTGAGAGCTTTGATGAAGGTCTCAGTATAACAGGGGAGGGTTAAGGAGTGACAAGCTTTTGATTTGGGTACATAAAGAATGCCAAAAGTTTAAGAAAAGAGAAAATCAATGATTTGTGTAAGTGGCTAAGTCAGGGACAGCTGCAGTGCTCTACTACAGCAATACTCAGGCTATTGCTGAAACAGAATTCTAATCCTGTTAATGTCCCAAGCAATAAATGATCCCAGATCAGCAAAGATGCTGCACTTGGACAGCCCAGGGACTGAAGGAGAAATTGACTTGACAGACCCTTAGCTTGTGAATCACCTTATCAAGTCAAATAAGGGAGATTCAACATAGCTTATTAATAACTAGTTCTAGCATAAAGTATTAGAGACCTTCTGGACTTTATTAATATTTTGCCTTATTTGCAGCCTGTCTGTTTCTGTCATTTTATTGAATATACCCAAGGTCCAGCACCTGGTTTTGCTGCCAAAACACCCCCAAATCATTTTGTGCCCTGCCCCTCCCAGCTTATTTTAGAGTTTGCTCTGTATAAAAGGAGACCTCACCAAGTCTCTTAATAATTACTAATAGTATTTTTTATCCACCTTTTTATACACCTTTTCATTTCAACAACTTGTCCCTGTTAGAAAGTAAATTTTTACACATATTTTTAAACAGAGTTTGCAAACTAAGAAAAGAAAAGCAAACTAAGTTTGCAAACTAAGAAAAGAAACAGCATTATCCCCAGATAACCTAAAAGGATGCAACAGAGGCCAGTTGCCCAGGAGATGTTAAGATTATGGTTCAAAGTTTGTATATTTATAGGAAAACCTTGGGACTTTGCAGCAGAGAACAGATAGAAGGTTCAAGTGGATTCATCACTTTTAGATCCAAGGAAATTACCAGTGTGCTTCTTTTGCAGTACCAATGTCACAACATGTTTGGTGTATACATACCCAGCACAACAGAGTTTCTAGAAGAAAGCAGAGCAATTATGGCCTTGAGCAATTCTGCAATTTTATATTTAATTTTATTAAATACTCTCTTCCAGTTTAAGAAATCATCTCTAATTGCCAATCAAATCACTCCAGGAATGAAGACTCTTCATTTGTCAGATTTACAAGGAGTAATTTACCAATTAAAGGCAAACAGAGCTTAAGAATAAAGGGAAGATTTCTTGGAATTTATTTCTTTAACTGTGTGCAAAATCCAGCAAAAACGACCCTATTCATCATCATCCATTGCACAGATGTCCCTTGTTTAAATAGTGCAATCAAGGCTGCAAAGCCAAGTACTGTAGGGTAAGGAAAATTCAGAAGAAAGGTAACGTAAGAAACCATTGCTTATCCTTGTCAAGCGCCTGCTGTACATTGAATTTGTTATTGTAACAAACATCTCAGCACATGTTCCTGATGCTGCATTTCTGAGCCACTGTACAACTCAATTAACCAGTCCTGGGCAGCAAATGAGACCCCTCAGAGTCTGGGTCTCTTTGGGTTTCAAGTCACCTCTGCAATAAAGAACACCCCTTTATTTTTTTGTGATGGAGTGATAATAGTTTTGTTAAATCAGGTTTCAGAGTCACCTGTCTGGGAGTGAAGGATGCTCTTTGAAGCACCTTGTGCAGATACTAACAAAACCATGGAAAATGTCCATATTTTGCAATTGTAAACTATACTAACACTTTCCCCTCCTGTGGTGTTCACAAAAACCAGCTTCCTTCAGCAGGCAGGCAAAGCAAGCCCAACCTCTTCATCTGCCTCAATTTATCTGCCCAGACCTCATCAGGTTTCCTACTCAGCTGTTAAAGCTGCCCTTCAGAGGCCTAGTGAAGAACACAACATTGCAAATTAGATGTCAATACCTCAATTCTGCTGAAGTTTTCCCCATTTGCGTTTGTCAGAAAGGCTTTGGCTGATGCATTTTTTCATTTTCATCAATGCCTTCTATGCACGAAAACTTTTACCTGAAAACCATTCCTTTAAAATTCAATTTCCCACCCTTTCTTTAGGTAGTGACTAAATGTATCTTGCCAAGTGATGACCAAACAGGCAAAAAGAAAAAGCCAGTGTGGCCCATAGAAGCCACTTTCATAGAGGGAATTTACTGAAGAATCTTTTGCAAGCCCCTCCACTACAGCTGACTAAGCACAAAGCATAGTGAAAGATTTTAGATCTTCTTACTGCATTCCCTGCATTGGCATTGCTTAGTTTTGCAAGGCAAGATTTGATTACTTTACTCTGCAAAACAGAAAGACATAAAAGTATGATCAGTTAATTTTCAATTACCAGCTAAAAACTATAAATTCCTTATGTGAAATGTGATTCCAGGAGATAATTTCGCCTACAAGTTATTTGTAGCACGTTGCAGACAGCAAGACCAGAAGACTGCACTGGTTATTAAAGTGCTGCTCAAATGCTGAACTACAAAGATTTTTGACCCAGAGAGCTTTGACTCTTCTGTGCAACCTTGGGCAGCCATGAGGTCAATATAAGCAAGCTGAAAAGTGAGCAGAGAGAAAGAATAAATTGTTGGTCAGCGTGGCAGGAGGTCATACAGCATCACAGGAGGTGGCACGTGGGTAAGGAGGAGATACCAGTTGAATTAACAGGACACAGATTGAAGGCAAAGGAGGTTCAAAACTTCATTTGTTTGGACATAGAGCAAAGACCTAAACTTTACTCTCCATACAGAGTCCAGAAACCATTTAGCAACCATGAGGTGTGGGCTTATCATAGCAACTAATCTCAGCAATTAGCCAGAGTTTGTTTGTTATTGATCTTGGGATTCATCATCTCACTATCATTGCCTAATTGCAAATTGCAACATTAACCTGCCTGGCTGGCTTGTAATTAGTAAATCCTGAAATGCCTGTCACGTGTTTCAAAGTGGAACAAAGTAAAGGAGATTTGCCAAAAGGACCCAAACCATCATTTTTTCTATGTTGAACAATTAGTGATATTTGTAAGCACTAAAAGAGGCAGATATTCATCCAGACAATTGCAAAGACGACTCACAGCATTCCAGAGCTTTCAGTCTCCCTTCCATCACTGTGTATTTCCAACTTCAGGCTACAGCTATAGGAGAAGTTTGACAAAATCCTGTTGTCACAAAAAACAGCAGCTTGATGGAACATTCCTGGTCACAGTGATTTTTCCATAGCTGAACTGGCTCAAGAAAAATAGAGGGTCAACGCATTATAAAGATTTATTTGCTGGAAACATCAAGTTTTTATCTAAGCAGCCTGACAGCCTTTCAAGTATTTATACAGGTACAGTTTATAGGTTATAACACATGACATTACCAATGTATTCTGTCCTTTGAAAAAACACTTCCTTTTTTTTTGCAATTTAATATTCACTGCTGAGCTGTCCTTGCTTGTAAAGGACTGTCAGGTTCAAATGTAGAATTAGATGATCCAAGACATCTTGTCTCTGTTGAATAAAAATTTTACAATATTGAATTTGCCAGAGGAGTAATAAAGATGCCTATTCTGTATTTCCAAGTTATCTCTTTTTCCCCATGTTGCGCAAATGGCAGGGTTTGTACACAGACTGGTTCTTCTTTAACTTAAAGAAAGGCTTGAAATCTCCCTATTTATTATGTTAATCATTGTGTACCACAGCATTAATTTATCTTTAAATATTAAGCAGAAATAATCAATACACAGAGCTGAAAAAAAGAAGGGTTGTAAATTATGCCCAGACTAATTCTTCTTCAGTGGAGCTACCGAGGGCAGCTGAAAGTTCCAAGAATAACAATGCTCTCAAAGAAAGCATTGAAGAAAAAAAAGGAAGAGTTATGTAATATGGATTAAGTGACATAGTGAAATCAAGAATTTCAGTTACATACAACTCCCAGCACTCTTGCTACCTCCTCTGAGAGGATTTTCTGCATGTGTAATGAAATATTTTGGGTTCAGGAGAGCAGAACACTCCCTACTTCATCTTGGCAGTTTCTGAGAGAACAGAGGCATCAGTCACACACCCTTCTCCGTGTAAATTATTTTGGAAACTCTGGCATTTCCTGGGAGCAGATGGATGAGACCCAGTCCGCGGCAGGAGAGCCCTGGGCTCAGCAGAAAACTGCTGTTCCCTGAATCAGCAGGAAAAGCAACTTCAAAGACAACAACTTCAATCTAGGGTCTGATTTTCAAGTGTGCCCAGCACCAGCCTCCTCCCTGGGACCACAAACTTTATTAATCCCCCACCACTGGAAGAAAAAAAGTTTGAAAGGAATGATGGGGAGTTCTCTGCAGTGTCTTACTTTTGGTGGTTTTTCCTCACAGCACTATAGAAGAGCTCCTTTCGCTTGTCTAAGACTCAAATTAGATACATTTTGTGTTTCAGTGTGAGACAATATATTTAGGAACTTTGGAAAACGAGACAAGGGTAAGATATCTTCAGCTAAAGTACTTGGAAATGTTTTGATTTGGTAATAATTACTAATTACTGACTGGTAAAAAACTTTCAGAACACTTCAAGAGTAAAAGTCATGAAAGACAGGCTGAAGTACTCAATAAGATACAGAAGGTTACAGCTGCAGTTCATCTGAAGCTACTTAAGCTTTTAAATTTTTACTTACTACAGAGAATAAGTGTGCCATAAATAATATGTCTGGGGAAGTTTTAATTATGGTTGCCAATGGCTTCTCACAGAAAAGCCTGTTTAATATGTCCATAAACATCCAGACAGTTACAGGAACAATTCCAAGCATTCATTTTAGCACAGATAATTCTGGGGGTTTTTTGTGAAGAGCCAAGGTATTTTGGCATTTATATAATTCACTCTTGTAAAGATTATGGGAATTTGGGGTTTTATAGCATTCCCATACCCAAAACCATGAATCCCCATGTTCTTCCCTATTACAGTTGCATATTCTGTTTTACACAATCCATGCTGTTGTTAAGCATTTATTGACAGATTTTTCTTGCCTTTAAAGACCCACAGCATGAACATAGAAGAGTTAACACGGAACAACATAAAGTCAAGACAATACACCAGAAAAAGTCTCATGTATGACCAATGTTTTCAAGCAGATGTTTCTCAGATCTCTGCCTTTAAAGTTGTGCTGAAATCTTCTGAATGGCGAAGGTTGCACTTCTACAGCAGCTGCTTTTCTCCAGACAGGAGCTGAAAAAGTCATGAAATATGATCCAGACAGACCTGGACAAGCTCAGAAATGGCCCATGAAAATCTCGGGAGATTTAGACTTGAGGGTTGGGTGACAGGTAACAGCAGTTAGGTAATAGAAGTTAGGTAACTGAGTATTTGGGTAAAAGTATTTAAGTATTTAAGATATTTAAGGTTCTTTCAAACCCAAACTCTGGGCCCCACTGCCACCTCTCTGACAGGGGTTACTCAACACAGCACTGAGGATGTCACCCCGATTCTGTCCAAGTCAATAGAATAGGGCCAAATATCCTATCCAAACAGGGTAATTAACAAAAGTTAGTGTAAAACCAGAGTCTTTGGGGTCTATGGTGCAGAGAAGGAAAAAAGTACAGCAGTAACTACACAAAATTAATACAGAGGGTAAACAGCCACCTCTTTCTACACCTCCAGCAAGCTTTATTAGCATTGTAGTAGGGAAAACATAGTGACTCCAAAGTAATTCTTATCTTCAAGCAGCCCTGACTGCTAAGTTTAAAAATAAACACTGTTTTCTCCTAAGAAATTATTGGAAAAGAAAAGGAATCTCTTAAACTATACATATAATACAATGTTCAATACATGCATGGAAATATTTGCAGGAAATGAGTGTAAGGTGAGATCATATTTTTGCTAGGAGTAATGTAGTTAATTTTGCAAATGGTAGAAATTAGACTGCATCAGAAAACTGAAACCCAGCTTTAGAAGAGAATATGGACATAACTGGAAAACCAAGAATGATAAACCAGGGCTATCTGTAGGGATGTTATACCTGAATAGAAAAAGGAAATAAGCAGCAGCAGTCAAACTCTCCTGCAAGTTTTCCATAACTTCCTTTGATGCCATAATGATTTTTTGCCTTTTCTTTCATACCTCTTTTGTATGCCTTTGTGGCCTTTTGTATTCTTGGTGTCTCTTTTAGCCTACATTCCTAGACTTAATGTTTTGTTGAGTGAGGAGACCAAACACCTTGGAGGCCTCAGACTCCAAGGTCCTCTCTGAACACATTTTGTAAACTCAAAGATGGGTCTGGCCAGGGGAGGGTCCCTGGGGAGGGGGGTTCACTCGGCCTCACTCCCTGGGCAATCTTTGATAGATGTGCTCATTTGTAACACCTATAATTCTATACCCGATCTATGGTGGGGGTGCATTTTGGGGTGGGCATTTCCATGTGCATGTTGGGAGTGTTCCACCTGCACGGAGTGCACCAGGGATCCTTGAAATAAACACCCAGGGAAAAACCCCTTTTTCCCTTCTAACCGTGCTCAGCTCTGATTTTAAGAACAGGGATAAGGCATCACCTTTACCTGGCTGGGTGTAAGAAGAGCAAAGGACAGTGCTGAATCAGCCTGGGAACAGCCACACTCCATCCTCCAGGGACCTCTCTTGCAGCCAGGAATCAACACGGGGACAGCAGGAATAAGGGAAAAAGCCAAGAGCAAGGGTGAGGTGTGGAGTCTGCAGTGACTCCTTCAAGGATTGCTCCGGACACAAAGAAGTGTCCCAGGGCCTGGAGCAGCCAGACCACACCAGAGCAGCCTCAGATCACAGACACTCCAAGGAGCAAAGTAAACACCAGGTGTTGTTACAATCAGCTGCTTGAAGAGATTTTATTAATTCTTACTTCAGCTATCACACACACTATGAAGTTACTTTCCTAACATGTGACTTATTTTTAAAAAATTCATCGTTTTGGGGATGGGATTTTTTGCTGTTTTTTCCTTTTCTTTACACTGCCAATGTGTCCTTTAAAAATATAGTTCATGTAACAGAATATGAAGACCATCCAGTTTATACTTACCATATTCCAACTACTTCTACCCTGTTTGGCATCACACTTATTCCTCTTCCACAGACTTTCTACAGAAACACTTAGAGGAAAGTCACCTGGGCTGTTCACAGAAGTACAACTCCTTGTAAATTGGGGAAACAGAAACATGCAATCCTCCGTGCTAAAAATAATGAAAACACAGGTGTGGGGGGGTAGCAGGAGAAACTGCATTCCCATTCTCAGTATTCACCATTAGAGCCCTTCTCTGCTCTATTGATTTTGTGTTGCAACAATTTAAAACAAATAGCCTAAAAGGCAATGGTTGCAAAATAATGGTCACTGTGGAATAGACTCGCAGGATGGAACAGAATGCAAAGTTATTGACCAGCTCTCCGCTGAGAGGAGATGCAGATGCACCGACAGGAAAGGGGCCAAGGGCTCTTGCTCTAGAAGACAGATATCAACCACTGACTGGAAAACCATAGATCTGAGAAACTAAAGACAATTGGTAATGGAAACTCCACTTGTAGATATTATTCTCCAGGATGTTCAGACATACATGCTGTAGATACATTTTAGTTTTGCCTCAGACCTGCCAAATCTCTCTAAGATAAATTCAGTTTCAGGCTTCCAGTTAATTTTTTTCACACAGTAGGGCTGATTTAGTATGTAACTGTTGACTGGCCTACTATGAGATTTTGCTCCCCTTTCAAGGAAAATAACCCAAATCACATGGATGATATGTAGGGATGTCCTGTTTTCAGCAGTCAAAATAATTTCCATTTGCTGTGTTGGTGTGATAAATGCAGGAATGCCACACATATGGCCAGCCAGGCAATGCTTGGCATCCCTGGACATGTCAGTGTTAACTCTCCTGAGCTCTTTAAGAACTCAGCACATCTCATCTTAATGCTGTTAATGTTCATTTCATTAAGGTAAAATTAGTTTACCGTGCTTTACTTTTTACACTTATTCACAATTCTAACAGCTTATATGAGGTGCCAAACCACTACTAATTGAAAATTGATTTTAGATCCCAGTAAATGGCAAGCCCAGGAGGTAAATGCAAATGCAGCAGCCTCATCAGTCCCCGGCGAGCACCCTGAATTTCACTCCCATAATGAGCACCTCCAATTGCAACAGTGGCACCTACAGATGATATCTGCAGAATACACAGCACTAAAACGTCAGCTGTTAATTAATAAGAAACAAGAGACTCAAATAGGCATTCTCGGGTGTTACTTAACGTTATGACAGCAACAATTTTTTATGATCAATCACTGCTAGACCTGGAAGATGAGCCCAAATGCACAGTGCCCTAGTGCTGTTTGATTCTGTTTAATCTTCTTAGTCTCTGGCAAGACTTAAGAAAGAAATATCTTGACATTTATCTCAATAGTAAGTTTAAGAAAAGCTTGTAGTAAAAGTGTGTGATTCTCTAGTTTTGTTTCAGTTCCCAACCAGGTATTCCTCACCCTCCCTCTCTCTCCTAACACTAAATAATATGACACAACTCTTTTTCTTCCTAGTTCAGGAAGAAAATTTTAGCTGGGTTCCTTAGGGAAACCAGGCTTTTGAGGTGGCAGTCCCCCACAAAGCCCTCTGGAGCTGGCCAGCCAGAATTACCCCAAGAACGTGGAGTTGCATTTCTAAAGCATAATAAACACAGCAGGTGGATCCGGGTAAGGTGTGTTCCAAAAACAAGAGTGATCACTCACTCAGTGACTTTCACTGAATGCCTGGCCCCATCTGGGTTTAGGGTGGTCTGAGTACAGCAAACAGGGCAGAACAGCCTAGAGCTTATCACCTCTACTCAAAGGTTATCAGCTCCAATCCTCAAGGACTGCCTTGCATTTATTGGAAAATTTTGTTAGCACACATGCAACACGTGGCAGTACACATTCCCATTGGAAAAGATATCACTGAGGAGTTGAATCAGAAGAAGAGGGTGGAATTAAAGGGACTGTAATCCACATTCTCAAAGTTATGATTGGAGTTGTGGAAAACCAGGAAACTGGAGGTACACACTCCAGTCTTCCTGTGCTGGTGTGGAGGTGCAGGAGGTAGGACTGTGGGTCTTTTTTCAATGCATCAGCAGATTCATACAAGGAATAATCCACTACCAGCAGAAGACAAGCTTTGGTCAACCAATGAGTATGAGAAACTGCTTTATTATTAAGGGGAACACCACAGCTGCCAAAACCATTCTTCTGTTTTTCAGAGGACCTGTATGAGAGGACCTATTTTTAAACTTTTAATGAGGTCTTTCATTGACCTCCTCTTTTAAATTCACATCCTTGTACAACTCCACTTTGGGATGAGCACTTTTATGGTCAGTTTCATAGAAGATCTTAAAGGCAATCAGTTACAGATCTGGGCACAAGCACATTGGAAAAATCAGTAAACACAGAAATGCTTTTACAGGGGTAAGAGAAAAAAGAAAATTTAAACAAATTAAGCAAAAGAAGAGTACTTAAAATGCCCTTTTGTACTACAACTGTTTCTTTTATCCAAAAAACCACAAAATTTGCCAAATTACTCAAGTCCTCCAATGGATGCCCGGATAATTGCCCTGTGGTCCTTGTGTGGCAGAGAAAGCTCTGTATCCTGGACAGGATGCCATTTAGCAATCATCTCTTTCCTATAAAAGTTGAACAAATTCCTAATTTATAAGAAGGAAATGTACTCTCAGAAATGTGGCTTGAAAGGATGGAACAGCTGATGCTACGAATAATGTGCTTGTTCCCAGAGCAGTGCTATTATAGCCATGATGTGAAATTCAGTTCTAGCTATAACCCTTTTATGGAAATAATGCACTCTGATGTTTACTCAGACCAGCTTGGCCCCATCCATTTCCCCCACTAATTCAGAGATGAAGGGTATGTCAACTTGGACTTACCTGGAGCACCACTCATACAGAAATCCATTTTCAAATATTCCTAATCTTCCAAGGCAATTTCTCACTAATGTCTGCAGAGGGTTTCACAAGGATTATTTTCCCTGTACACAATTTATTCTTCTGGGAACAGGCAAATTGTTTGAATGATATGAGGAAGAATTTATATATGGATCCTGCCTGGCTTCTGTGAGGAATGTCCAAGTATGGACAGCATGTGACTTGCCAAACCTTATCCAGGAAGCCCAGGATGTAATTGGGGTCTGTAGAGTCCTGAGCTATTAGGATAATGAGGGCATTGCCTTTTTACAGGAAGCTACAGGCACCTCTTCAGTGTCTTTGCAGATATATTCCTGTGAGACAGAAACCACAGGCAAAGGAAAGCAGAGCCCAAGTAAGAAAAAGAGGAAAGAAGAGGGCACAGAGGAGTTTTATGAACAGCAGAAGTTGGAGAGATGGGTCTGAATAACACGGACGGGGCAGCAGGAACTCTTCCTTTGACACACAGGCATAAACATCATCTTTTATGTTAAATAAATGGCATTTATACATAAAGGTTGGTCTTCAAATGTGGAGCACTGCTCACCTGCAGGGGCTGAAAGAAATTGCTTCAAGCTGAGAGTGCAAATCCTGTAATTTCTGAGCAGGACTGACCTCCCTGGGCAGCCTTTCCTTGCCTCTGCTGCCTCTCACCTTAGGCCGTGCAGAAGCTCCTGAATTGTGAATCAAGCCAGGGTTGTCAGAGTAAAGGGCTGTCACCCACACAAATCCCTATTGCACCTGCTCCTGGTTTCCTGCCCTGGGGGTTAATTGCACGAAATTATCTTACATAATAATAATAAAAAAACCCTCAAACCAACCAAATTTTGATTTCCCAAGACATTAAGGCACTTAACTGCTGGCAATTCCTGTGTAAATTAATGGGAACTGTGCATCTTAATCTTCTTGAGATCGCTTTGAGAATGTCAGAACAAATGAATGAATCAAAACTCTCTTTCCACAAAATGGGAATAACTTTCAAAGACCAAAGGAGGAAGAAGCTATTGATAGCATGTTCTGCATCTCTCATTCTTCTGCTGTAGTTGGAACCAAGTCCTTTCCCAGTAGCATGCCCCTGTCAAAGAGGGGAAGGTTGTCACACTCACTAAAATTTGTGCCCAGAAGCCTCCTTTTCCCAATTACTGCATGTAACTGCAGTTACACGTTAAATCAGCTTGGTGGGAGCTTATCTGGGTGTCTGGAATCGCTAAAGAAAAGGTATTCTCTTAAAAAAAAAAAAAAATTGAAAGGAAAACTGAGCACTCTATCCTGATTTTGAAGTCACCCAGGAATAAGATAAGGACAAAGCTCACAAAGTAAAAAACCTTAAGAGACCTTTCTTACCCAGACCCTGAAAGAAAGCTGAGCTGAACAAGAAGGAATCAATTTTGGTGTCACATTTCCTCACACAGGCAGGACGTTTGTGACATCCTTGTCCCATGCAAATTCCCCCAGATCATGAAGGTAAGGCTGCCTGGGGAAGAGCAGCCCTGGGCAAAAGGGAAGAGGGAAGTGTGAGCCTACAGAGGCAGTTCTGGACTTCACAGTCAAGCTGGGGGGAGGGTTTAGGTTTCAGAGTTTAGTGTGCATGATGTGATCCCTTAAAACCAGCTGCAGTTAGTGGAGGGAGGTGCTGGGTGTTCCTGCAGTCTGAACTTCAAGCAGCAAAGTCCAAGGATGGGGTGAAACACTGTCACTGCTGGACATCTTCCAGCAGCAGACATCCAACAACGGCTAAACTCCATGGAGACTAAAACTCCACACTTTTCCAGTTGTTTTGGTGGCTCCAACACAAAATTTGATAGACAAAAATGGATTGCACTCCAAAGACAGAGCACATCAGTATGTGCATGAAAATGGTTGCACAATCATCTACTGTTCATCAGTTTATTGTAGGTATTAAAGACACTCCTTAGGGTGAAATACACCGACTTTAAATCCACTTGGAGTCAACTGCACTGACCTCTAAACACATTATAAGACATCAGCTGTGAGATGCCAAGAGAGCTCCAGCAGCCTCTTCTGCTCTCCCAGAAATGCAAACTGTTACTCCATTTAAGCAAAGATCAGCCTGAGAAGCAGCCTAGATTAATGATGCAGATCTAATTAAAGACAGAAGTAATTGTGGTGATATACTCTGAACAAGAGGCAAAATATATAACAAAGCAGGAATATAAATTAAAAATATAGCAGGAAATAAGAACAAATACAGGGTTTTGATTAAACTACATTTCTAAAGGTAGGTAAGACTATAAAAATACAAAATATTAATGCAGAGAAGCTTAATATAAATTAGACTAAGAGTTTGTTTTTTTAAACAGTACTGTTGAACTTAATTGTCACAGCTTACTTTTGGGGGTGGGAAGAAGTTGGTGTTAACTAATGAGGAGACCCTGACATTCCACAGAAGTGAGATACTTGGGGGTGAAGGAGGCAACTCAGTAAAACCTGTACTTCGGAAAGGGCTTGACCCATTTCCTCAAGCAACATGTATTGCTCTAAATAATTTCAATTCTTGTGGCTCTAAAGTAAGAATTTCCCACCCACATTAGGGAAGGACAAAAGAGACCCGAATGTTCTGCCCCCACCCCATCCCACAAATGCAAAGGCAGAGGAGAAAAGGTCTGTGCTGCCAATTGTCCTTTGCACACAGGTAAACAGAACTTATAAATACAGGATATTTGCCCCATCATACATCAGAGCCTCCAACAGTAACCAGGGATGTTACTGTGCTGAGGAAAAATTTATTAATAAAATATTGCAACATCCTTTGTTCTTAACATTACATCAATCTTAATTCAACAGCATCACCATGGTTACAATGTTATTACATTTTAGCCTTGAAGGTTTCTTATCAAGATGTGCCAAAACAATCTCAGTATTCATTCTATGCACATTCCAGACAAATAATCTGGCTATCATATCTGCTCTATTAACATGAGGCCACAATCTATATTCCTTAATTAACAGAGAGCCACAATAGCATCTTCTCTGTCAAAAGCAAGTTATTGTACATCCTCTCTCCCAGAGTCCAAGCCCCAATAAAAATCTCATAATTAGCTGCCCATCTTAGGGAGCTGCTTCCATCCATTTGCATTCCTGTGTTACTAAGAACTCTTTCTACCATCTACAGGACCATAAAAGTTTTACAAACATGCACAACAATATAGGGGAAAGAAAATTGATCAGAGCTTTGGCAAAGAGGTAAAGCTGAAGAGAGGCTTTAAAAGTTTTTTTAAAAAACTAAAATAGCTTTCAAACAACACTAAAAAGTTCGTAATCCCAACTGAGGCTTCACCTCAAAGCATAATGAAACTGTAAATTATGCAATCTACCAAAGATGGAAAAAACTCTCTGACAGTCCAAGCAGATCGTGTTGATTTAAGTCCATTTAATAGATTTTCTTAAGGTTTTATACAGAAATTCACTGAAATACAGAGTGTAAAATTGTCAGGGTGACTAAAACGGATCTTTGGCTTCAGGATAATTGGGTGTTCCACCAGATTCCAGACTTTAACAACCCACTCCCTTCAGGATTCCTGCCTTTGTATTCCTCTTGCTCTTCACCCAATATATTTCTCTGCAAGGCTTCATCTCCTTGTGACTGTGAATCAGAACGTTCATTATCTGATGAGTACAAACACTGATTCAGCCTCTCCTGCTCCGTTAAGCTGCTCTGGTTTGCTCCTGATTTATTCCATGTCTTCCTGAGGCTTCTCCTGCATCTCCTGGTGCCAGGCTTTTGGAAGTGTTGTGTCCCCCAAAGTGTGAGCATTGCAGCTGGGACGTGTTCTGAACTCCTGCACTGCTAACTGCACACCCGAAAACTAACTGGAGCAGAGGCTTAGAATTTCAGTGCCCCAAGTTCAAATAACACAGGGTATGAAAAAAGTAGATTTAAAATAATTTTTAGGCGTGTGGAACATTCAGTTTTTCAGCAAGAATGAGCCTTAACTTTGCATTTCTGATCCAAATGCGTATTTTCAATGAAAATTAGGAAAATAAAAACACTAGAAGCATGACTGGAACAAGATTTGCTCCACACTACGAATTCAAGATTGAGGCTTTACGTTGATTACAATGAAGTGACTGGACATTAATATGTCCAAGCATTTCCTACAGTACAGCAGTTTAATTTGCATTTAAGGGTTTCCCTTACAGGACTGTGTTTTTTCTTCCCAAACAGCTGAGGACATCTCAGGATTATTCACGGGATATGCCACCTTATGCCTGTAACTCAAAAGTACAATGATTAAAACAACTACAGTATGATTAAAAACTCATTATCAGAAATACGTCTACAGCATACTGAAAAATAAACATTTCTAAGGCAATTTTTCTCACAGCAAACAGTAGATGGTGTTGCCATTTAATTGGTTGACAGCCAGAGAAATTACCTATAATGAATATTTTCTTTCAGAAAAGCATTCTGCCTTTTCATTGGACCTGAATGGAGTATGATTTTCCGCAATATATTTCTTATTCAAAACAAAGTTTGCATATTCCATCATTTGGGAAGTTAAGTAACACTCAGAGGATTATTTCCTGCAGGTCTGCAAAAGGTAGAGTTAATTTTATATTCATTTAAGCAAATGTCCGCATTATTCCAACCTGTAAATTGCATTGCTGAACCAAATGGAGAGACAGGGTCATAGTGTTTGGATTAGACTTGAAAGAGGAATAGTCAGACTCTTACAATCTAAAAGAATAACAAAATTTAGCTTGCATTGTTCCCTGCAACTACACAAATTATCTTGCCATTGCATGTGTAACATGGGCTTTCAAAGCGAGATACTCTGCAAAATAATTCCTGCAACAAAAAGATCAGACTGCTTCAATTATTTATACTTTGTACTGTAGTTAACAGGATGGGAATTGTCCAGGCTGGCATTCCCTAAGATTTGTGAAATGATCAGAGCAGACAGCTCTGAGCCGTGCTCAGGAATGCTCTCCTGAAAATCTGCTGATTGAATATAATGAACGAAATCAGCAAGAGAAAGGCAATGCTGAAGAAGGATGTTTATTAACGTGTTCCTGGTAGGCAGCGCTGGGGGAAAGGCCAGGACACAACCCTGACATGAGGAGAGAAAAGCTCTGTCTGTCCCCGGGGCTGCTCTGGGTTTGATCTGGCACGGCTGATAGCAGAGCCAGGGCTTGAAATGGACAATTTTCCAGCAATGAGGAAAAGATTACAAGACAAACTGCTCTATAAAGTAGCAGGGGGGGAAAGAGGGGGGCTAAAAATTGAAACAAGAACAAGAGATGTTTCGCTACGTTACAACTATCAGCGGAGTAAATGTTTCCAATAAAAAGCTGAAGCCGAGGAGTGTTATTTATCAGGGAAAATCTGTTTGGTTACCCACTATCTGTGCTAGTGTGGCCTGACAGGCATATTTATGGGGAGGAACACAGCCTGGCTTGGCAGCAGAGAGATGTGCTCTGAGGAAAGAGTGAATACATCCCCACCTGTACTGTTAGAAATCCTGAATTTCTGCTGATTTTTCTAACCCCAGGTTTCTTTCACCAATTCATCCCTGTACTTCATCCCAGAAACCATCCCCAAATTCATATGCTAGTTACCCTGTAAGATTTCAGTCTATTCTTGCTATTAATTCTTCCTTTTATATGGTTTTTTACCCAGCTTTCCAGATATACACACAATTCCATTTACAGCACATAATTTTTCTGGAGACCTATGGATCCTTCTGACAAGAATTTATCTGGATTCTGCATTCAGCTTTTTCTTTGGCAGCCTATACCGTCAACTTACAACATTTTCAAGTTTCCAGAGGACGAAGGAGAAGGCTTTTATAAAGGATTAAGTTCAGCAGTCCATGTTGGAGCTGAACTGTTGGAAAACCAGGTGTAAAATAAGTGCACATTGCCTAAACTGAGGGGAGAAATATAATGCTCATCCTTAATTTTGAAGCAAGAGGGACCAATCTGTTCTCCATGTCAGATGAGAATTTTAAATAGAGGTTTATCACACCAGAGTCAGCCTAGAGGGAATAACCCACACTGGGATATGGAATGAAGTTCTCATTCCCACTGCTGGCACCATATGATGTTGATGCCTTATCCCTGAACACAGTTAGAAGGGAAAAAGGGGTTTTTCCCTGGGTGTTTATTTCAAGGATCCCTGGTGCACTCCGTGCAGGTGGAACACTCCCAACATGCACATGGAAATGCCCACCCCAAAATGCACCCCCAAATGCCCACCCCAAAAGCTCACATGATAGATGGACTATAGAATTATAGCCCCAGTCCATCCCCTCCCTCCCCAGGAACCCTCCCCTGGCCAGACCCATCTTTGAGTTTACAAAATGTGTCCAGAGAGGACCTTGGTGTCTGAGGCCTCCAAGGTGTTTGGTCTCCTAACTCAACAAAACATCAACTCTAGGAATGTAGGGCTAAAAGAAACACCAAGAATACAAAAGGCTATAAAGGTACATAAAAGAGGTATAAAAGAAAAGGCAAAAAATCATTGTGGCATCAATGTCACTGATTGCAAAGCTTCAATGCTTAGGACTTCAACTTTACTGCAGCCCTCACCTTTTCTTAGCCCTTACTCAACTGAACCCAAAACTTAATCACATTTGATTATTTGACACAAAGACTTGGCTCTAATCTAAGTGTGACCATCTCATTCAACGGCTTTCTTTGTTCTAAATACCCATTTCAAAGGAAGATCATTAAAAACCATTATGGAACTGGAGGAGGAAAAAAAATGATACCAGAATCAGGTGAATTGGTCAAACATGCAATTCTTTAATTCAAAATGACTTCCATTTTTGCATGAACAAGCAGGTAAATGAAAAATCTCGTCCTCTGTCAGAACTTCTCGGGAGGAAGTAATTCAGAGTGATTTCCACTCATGGTAAAACAGAACCAAAAATTAACTGCTGTGGATTTTCTCAGGCACAATTAGAGTGGAGTTCACACTTTACTGGTACAGGAACCACTCTTCTGTCTTCACTGACAACGATTTTAACAAACTTGCACTCCTGTGGGCATCTATTTATCTAAATTTTGTTGAAATTAGCCCATTAATGCCAAATTATCCTTCACTGACACACATTTTGAAGGCAATGTTTGAGGGCCTTACACAAAACCACACTGAAAATTCAACTGCAACAGCATTTCTGACTTTGTCCTTGAGCTCCAGGCACCCTGACTGGGAAGGCAATGAGTGCCAGGTTTAAGAAAGAAGATTATGCCAGCACAGTGGATGCTTCAGGATCAAATTTCCAAAGAAAAGGAAAAAGACCTAATTCTGCATGGATACCTCTTCCTGGCAGATGGTAAGGACAGGACCGGGAGAACACAGCAGTGCCCAAGTCATGCACCACTTCTGGGCAAAGGCCAAAGCCAGGTAGAAATGGAAAGAAAATTTAATTGGCTCAGGCAAGGGCCTTTCCTTCCATCACTGAAGACTGCTGGCACATGAATGGCTGAGATCAGTACCTGAAATGTTGTTTACATTACTCCTTGCACCACAACTGCAAGGGAAATGTCACATTTGACTCCTAGCTGACACCCTCTAAAATTTGGAGTACTTTAATAGGAGCCCCAGCTCCTAAAGTGCTGCTTAAACTCAGTTATTTTTGATTTGAGTATGTATCATTCTCTTTTTTCAGCGTGCTAGAAACCGTTATAAATCACATAATAAACTAACTGTTCATATTTTAATCTTGTCCAATATTAATTAGATGTCTTTAGTATAATTATTTTTCACTTGTCATTTAAAATGCACAGGTACAGACCCATCTTCAACGATGTTTTTATCACCTAATTAACATCGTAATTTTTTGAAAGTCATGCAAATTAGCAACTGTCCCTTCTCAGCTATAAGTGGATTATCATTGCTATATAGAAATTACACAATAAACTGCTGTCTTGCTAAACAAATTAAGCATGGACATGGATCCTTTTACAATGGATATGTTTTCCACTGGCTTCCTACATTTACAGAATATTTATTTACAAGAAGGTCAAGATGGTAAAAATAATTCATATCTAGCAATGTGTTACTACAATGTTAAATATTTTAATTGAAACACAAAGCAGGAAAAAAAAAGCCACTATAATCAGGCTCAAGACTCCAAAACTGAGAAGGCTTTGGGAGAATATCTTAATTGCAAAACTCAGCAGTTATCCTGCAGTATGGAAAACAGAGCAAACTTGCAGTCTGTGTACTGCAAAATGCTTGAGCACCAATTGTTTTACAGCTTGGCAGCATCATCCTTGAGACCAGATTCACTTATTGCTTTGGCCATGGCAATAGTTTCATTAATTGCAGCTGAAATTGGGATTGGCAGCATTTCCTTCCTAGGTTTAGAGCAACAGACTCCTTACCTTGGTCCTGCAGCCCCATTATCCTCAGTCTTTCGGAATTATTTATGTCAGTTTAAAAATAATACAGCGTGCAGCAGAACGATAACACTGTTACATAAATGAGGGTACAAAGTACGTGGCAGCACAAATCTATTCCAAGCCATCAGAACTGCTCTGTCTTCTATGGATGATAATTTCTTTTATGTGTCCTGATGACAGGATCAGACTGTTAACTTCTGCCATCTGTTTGCAGCTTGTTCCTTATCACAGAATTTTGACTACAGATTGTAAACCTCTGACTCAGCAGGTGATACCTGCTCGACTCTGCTGGCAAAGAGACTGAATGCTTTTCTCTCTGTATATCTGCAGTGGGGTCAAACTGCATCGAAACCCCAAATCTTGCCAGACTAATCACTTTCTTTTCTTAATCCAGAATAAGGCAATATTTATGTATTTTCATGGACAGTGTGTGAGTCATTTAGGCTACTCCAGAGGAGAGGTAAAAATATTTTCAATGCCACTTAACACAGTTCTGCTGAGAGGGGTCCTTCTGCAGCTTTCTTCCACAAATCCTTAAGAATGATATATCCAAGCCTCAGGTTAATCAAAGACTTTTTTTTTGTTTTGTTTCTTTTTGCAAAAATCCTTGTTAATCCATCACTCTTTTGTAGTGCAGTTCTTAAATCTCTGAGGCTTTCTAAGGCTGTAATCTGATTTACTGGCCTCAAAACAGTCAAAACAACAGATCATATACAAACACCACTTTAAAAGCAGCAGAAAAAGTTCAAATATAATTCCCAGCAAGTTTCAGGCAGAGCCAATTCTTGCTTCAGGTGCAACTTCTATCCTAATGCTTTTCTGCATTTTGGCGCCAAAGAACACATCCCACCACATGGACATCTGCCAGGTTTCTTTAATGCTGAATCTCACAGGGTACTGAATAGAGCCTCAAGTGTTAACTGGATTGAAAATCATCTAAACTGGCTGCTAAAGGGCTGTAAGTAAAGGGGAAAATCCCATTCCACGAGTCACCTGCAGAGCCAAGGCACAACATCCACCCCTCAGCTCGGTTTTGGCAGCCTGACACGCAGGCAGGTGGGTCTCCAGCCATCGGTCTCCAGGTCTCCATCAGTCTCCAGGTCTCCAGTCACCATCAGCACCCAACAGGCAGAGGCTGACAGAGATCCCAAGAAAAGCCCTGTGCTCTCCCTGCCCTGTCGTTGGTGTAGAAACACAGAACCACCGGATGATTCTATGCAGGTGCTTTTATTGAAGAGCTCTGGGAATCAGGGGTACAGACAAACCCAAATCTGACTCCGACATGGATTCCAGATGGATACATTTTATACTCTTTCCTTACATAACTGTGGTATAATCATATGTTAATCATTAATTTGATATTGTTCTATTGTTTTTACCCAAGCACGAGTATCGTGGGCATTGTTTCCACCCAAGCATGAGTTTAAGCCCCCTCCCCACAACATTTCTTATGATTGTTATTCCCTTCTCGTGATTCTTGATCAAATAATTATTTTTGATTATATTTACTAAATAATCATCGCATTTAACTTCATCATGTACCACACAGCTGGGCACACAGGTACAGGTTCACATGATTTAGCAAAGACAATGCCCATTCCCTTCCCAAGGCCTACTTTAGCTACCACGATTTTAGAAGCATTTTAATCTTATGCTATCCCTGTCACCCCCAGTGACACTGGCCATCTCAGCCCCATTCTGCCATCCAGGGCCAGCTGAGCCCCCCTCACCCTCTACACCTCGAAAAGCTCAGGATGAATCAGGCTCACTCAAAACCTGCTCTTTGTCACAGCTGCAGTGACTGCACCAGAAAAATTGATGCTATTCTTTCTTAAATTCAGAGTTCATCTCCAAAATTAACTTCCATGGCATCATGGCATTTGCAACTTGGGAGTATTTAGTGTCTCTCTCAGTCTTCTGTAGCTTCCTAAATAGTTTTTATACTTCACATTAAACTATAATCAATGAATGTATATTTTTTAAAATTACCACTTCAAAGGCAAGTAATATTCCAGGAATTTAAATGAGGTGGAACCAATGGGATCATTTACAGATGCAAAGGAAGTAGAGTTTGGCCCATGGTTAAAATTAGGCAAGGTCAATAAACCTGAGCTCTAGCTTGGCCATCCACTCAGGGAGCTGTGACAACGCCCACGATGGTTTAGAGGTCAGGAGCTAAGAGGGACCTGCTGGATGCAGGTGTAACAGATTTGTCCCAGATGAGTTTGAAATTATATTCGACCTCCTTTCCTCTCTCTCCCCAGGTCACATCCCTGCGTCAGAAAGAAGCACAGTGAAATCTACAGTCTGTTTTAATCATGGCCTAGTAGAGGAAATTTTCTCACTTTAGCTATTGTGCTGTATTTGGAATAATCCCAGGTGAATATTCAATTCCAGCCCCTGGAGGAGCAGCCATCACTTCAACAGGTTGCATTCAGCTCTCCTTTACCCTCTCTCAAGTGAAGTGGGTTTCCTAGTAATTTAAGTGATAATTAAAACCAGGTAGAGCAAACAGGTAATTTCCCAAGCAATTCAACTTAGTTGTCAAATTAAGTAGCCTCTGCATTATTGCATATTAATCAGGGTGCTAATTATTCATTTGAAGACAACAGTGTGAAATGGCTTCACTTCACTGCCTGATTCCTGGGCCTCTTACCCTCACCACCAGAATCAGACATTTCAATATCTTCCATATTATTCAGATGTCACCTCTTGTGCACTCAGGCACCAGGAGTTCTTTCTAAAATCCCTATATATTTTTGTAAATCTTTTTCTTCCACCACTTCCTGCTGATTCCTTCCAGAAAAGTATGAAATTGTCAGAGTGTTTGTGGTTCAACACATCTTCAGCCTGATCCTTGTTGAAAATAACTCAACATTAGAAGACATTTGTTTCTCCTGACTTTTTCTTCTACTCCCCACATTGAAAAATCTAAGGTAATGGGGTAGAAATTAAAAGAAAATCCTTCTGGCCTTCAATCCTTCCAAATTTTTGTGAAGTTCACAGCAAGAGCAGTGGCCCACCTGAGAAAAAAATAGATCAAACTCATCCATTTCCTTGATGAACAGCCAATAACTGGGAAGTCAAAGTCAGAGACTGTGCCAGCACTAAATCAGAACCGAAGGACTCTACAGGACTTGGGTCACACCATAAATCAGTAAAAAATCATTTTTTGCTCCACATAGATTTGTATTTACATAAGAACCCAGTTTTACAAAGGAGCTGACCTTGTCTTCCATTAAGACAGAATGTCTGCCCTAGATCCAGGAGTTCAAAGCAGAGATTGATCTTCTGGAGTTTTGGGTATTATGTCAATCTGGCTGGAACAAGGGTAAAAAGTTATTTCTTCTCTTCCTTCTTAAACCAAACAGTCTTAAATCATAAAAAAAAAAATTTCTAACAATGAATAACAAGTCAATTTTCAGTCTTATAATTGAACTGGTTAAAAACACAAAGCAAGCTCTCGTTAGGACTCAATCAATAGGGTGAGCACAGCATAGGAAGGGAGTGGGGTTTTTCTCTACTTTAGAGGTCCTGTTATTTGGAGTTCTCTTTCAGATAAAGCCTGCTTACTTAGGAAGCTCAAAGCCAAAGCCTGTTTTACTTCTGATCTCTCAAGCACCAGATGAGCTAAACTTTCCAAAACTTTTAATCGTGTATAAATATCTTATTCAAGGCACATTGACTAAGTCTTCAAAACTCCTAGAACAACCACGACAAAAATGAAGTAGGTTTACAAATTTACAAGTGCAGGACCTCACATGTGATGCAGATAGAGTATGTCATAGAAGGACTTCAAAGTATTGAATATCCTTCCATTTGTCAGATTAAAAACATTCCTACTAAGAGATAAATTAATTCTGAGTGATCACGTCTGACTTAAGGAAATATTTTTAAGTGTTTTTCCATTTTCATAGGAATTATTTAATCAATAGCTATTTCCAGCTATGTTGGGACCCAGTCAAACTTCCTAAAAATTCATCTAGCTTCTTCATTTTCTATAATGTTAGTCTAAAAAATGCAAAACCACCCAGCATTCACAAACTCAGATGGCTTTTTGAGTAAAACCTGGTATATTTTGTCTTGTCAAAACCCAGCTGCACTCCTCACAAGAGGAGCTTCTGTCTCCCTATCCTCTTGTCCTACCTTAAATCCTCTGCACATGGAGGAGCACAAAGCCGTGCCTAGGGCTCTTCACAGCACAGGTGAAACACTAATAAGGCACAGAGCTATCAGAGCTGGGGAGTAATCAATACAAATTTATTTTATTCAGAAGAAAAACTCCCAACTTGTAGTCTGGGAAACCATTCCGTTGCATGCCCATAATCTTTTCCATTCTATCAGCCAACATTCACTAATTTTACACCACTGTTTATTTCTGGACAAACAGGCGCTGTTAGCAATCTAGTTTCCAAAGAAACCTGGGTGAAACTGAAACGAAAATTGCCTTCAAATTTAAGCTGGGAGTGTGCAGCTGATCTGCTGCATCTCAACAACTGATTAGTGGCAGCTGAAGTTTGGTGCACCTTGGCCTCTCACAAAAGTCAGACCGGTTTGTAATATGGCTCAGCTGTAAATTGGTGTCCTAAGACAGAGTTTCTCACTGAGTAGAGCTAATCTCTTGTAGCTTAATAAAGAGGAATTGGCACTCCCACGCAGGAGCCTCTTTCCCAAGTACAACACGAGCACAAGGTGCTGACTAAAGACCCTCATGGAAGTGGCAGAAGCACGAGAAAAAATCCTCAGAGTTCTGTTAAAGCACATTTAAGAGATCTGATTCAATTGTCCCCAGCAAAGGGACTCTCTCTTAAGCAGATGGCAGAATATTAAACAAATTCTGTGATGTTTCTTTAGAAAGACTTAATATATAGTAGCAGGATGATGGCAAAAAACTGTAAATTGACAAGTACTATTAAAAAGGAATTATTAAAAATAAAATAAAAACCCCCAACTAACCAAAAGACTAGCAGGAAATGCATCAGGAATTCCAGTAAACTTAAATATACACAAACAGCCATTTGTTGAAGAAGGGGGGACTTTAAGTGTGACAATTACTGGTTTAAAATGGCTTTTGAAAATCTGTTTTAATAAGGACTGTCAGCAACTATTGCATTTAAGCGGCACACTCCCTTTATAAAAAAAAGCCAGAGGTATTTTAATTTTTGTTATTAGAGATCCCCATGCAGACTGGTCTTTTCCCCTCTGAAATCTTTTCAGCTTTTATGGGTAGTCTCAGGTGTGCAGCCTTAGTATAAATGGATAATTCTAGAAGGTATATTCAGGCAAAGCCTTGAGCTACTGCAATAAAAACACCCTGCCTTGTGAGCAGCCCCTGGCACAAGGGTAAGGTGTGCAACAGAGCCATCTGAAACTCCTTCTTAGTCCCCCAGTTCCTACTTTTACATTAATTTCTTTTTTTCACTGAAAAAATCTATGCACCTGTCTTGTGTTTTGTGAATCGTCTGCTAGTGAGCAGCTGAAGGAGTGGAAAGAAGAAAACTGCAGGGCCTCTGTTTCCTCTCCCAAATCTTCACACGAGGTTTTCGTGGCCCCCAGGGAGGAGCCCCCCTTGCTCAGACGTTTTTATTCCACTCCAGCACAGTCTGGAGACACAGGGGCCTCTCCCACGGCTGCTGGGAGCAGGCAGGGGACCCAGGGCCATCATTTCTGCTGTTTATGAACAGCCAGCTCAGGCCTCCGAGCAGCCCTAAGAAACCACTTAAGAAAAATACCATTAAAAAAATCCTCTCCACCTTCCCCCACAAGACACTCTCTAGTTCAGTTGTTTGTTACCTGACTCCACCGAAGGGATGACAAATATTTCACTCACCCAGAACGCAGCTATATGCAATGCTATGGTCTCTGCCTTGCCCAAACTGTGCTTTCCACAGTGATGTAATGAAATAAAGGCCACAGTTTTGGTTGGAATAACAAGACGGCTGCGTATTAGCCATTGGCAAAGCCAACAGACATTGGTGCCTACAGAGAGCTGACCTCTGTCCTCAGAAGGAATTTTCAAAACCCTACTGCCCATAATCACAAGGTTCTAAAACTGCTTCACCCAATTCTTGCTGATTTTGGTGCAATTCCCAGGTTTCCCTTGGCCTCTCACCAACATTTTCTACCATTTTAGCCCTGTCACCACTCAGAGCTCCTGCTCTGCTGCACTCCAGAGCTCCCTTAGGCAGCCCTGTAACCTCTGTAATCAGGGCAAGGTGATGTGGAACAGGGAGTAAAGAGAGAATATGGAGGCAAATTATTTGAACTCCATCTGTGAAAACAATCCCCTCATCCCTTCTCCTGTAGTAACTTCCAAACTCATGTTAGCCTTAAGCTGATCTACTCCATATGAACCTCAAAACGTTAAAAACTCCTCCAGAGGCCTGTGGTCCAAACAGAGACCATCTGGGGGAGCCCCAGGAACAAAAGCTCTTTTTTCTACCCGTACAACCTTATCCTTTTGGCTTCATTGTCCAGGAAAAAATATTTCAGCTCCCAGAGTTGGTGCTTTCATCCCGATATGAGTCTCAGAATGTGCTGGCAAACCCCAGGTATCTGGCCTGCCATCTAATTACTATTCCTTCTCTTTTCCCAGTGTTAAGTTTGATGCTAGGCTGCCAAATACTACTGCCTGGATTTCCCAGAAATGGAATGAGAACATAAGAGTCAATCCTCTGGAGAATGTGACGATCTTTGCAAAAGCAAGCAAACACAGCAGCCTGGAAATACAAGCACTGCTGGATGCTGATATCTGAATATATCTTGACATATGGCTGTCTGTTAAATTAGGCAGCACGTTTCATCACCTTGAGGGAATTTTGACTGGCCTTCCTTTAAGTGCTTTATATCGTTTTCTAAGGTTTCTTGGTTTTTTATCAAATATATCAGAAATAAATACTGTTGATACCAAGCAAGATCTAGATTATTCAAAGAAGTTAGAAGTACAATGCCATTTGCAATTGTTTTAAAATCCTTTATATGAACTAGCAGACTGTACAACAGATGCAAGACCATAACAGGATTTAACCAAGACAAACCCACACACAAGACATTGTCAGAGTCATCTTTACTTTCCATTAAAAAGATTAAGAAAGAGGAGAGCAATAATTCCTGGAAACTATGTGTGTTTTAAGCAAAAAAAAACCCCATGAAGTGTTCCTAATCTTTTTCATTCAAGTAAGTGTAATGGTGTAATTTTGGAAAAAAAAAAAGTTGCCTATTGAGAGTAACAGTATTTACATCACAGGGGCATCTGCTAAATTTAGTTCTGAACACATAAAATCAAGGCTTGCTGCAGCAAGGACAACTTCCTAATGCTTGGTTATCCTCTCTTTCAGGAGAGCACTGGTTTTGCTAAAGCACAGCTACAAGGTAGACAGAAAACCAGTGCTAATTCTAAATGCCCATTCTGGTTTTGAAAACATGGTTGGAGTCCACAATGGCTTTGAAAGATTAAAATGTGGTCACTAAAAATTCTACTGGAATTGCTGGGACAAACCAAATTGTTCAGAACCTTGAGATACACATAGATTTTTACAGGCAATTATTGATTTTTATTATTCCTTCATAGAACTGCTCCAGAAACCAAGTGAAACAGAGATAAAGCAGATTAACAGCTATGTCACACCTGAAACAACACTAAAGAGATCTGCATAAAGCAGGTTGAAGAACTTAAGGCAAATTCAGGTGATGAGTTGCTTTCTGTGTAACATCACAGCCAGAACAGGACTTTGCAGGCCGCTTGTCCCCTCTGGCAGTTTCCTCATTTCAGAAAAGGTTTTGCAAACACCTTGTACCAAGGCATGACACTTTCCCACTGACAGAATGCACAGGGCTCTAAGACTTCTCAGATTCTACAGAACTACTACAAATTCTCTGCACATGGAGGGGACAGTAAGAAGCTTTGTAGATGTTCTACTGTAATGGACAAACATAGCAAGGACAAAAAAAACCCCCAAATCTCAAATGTGGCATGAGATATTACAGGTACAGCCACACACGTGTGATTCCATAAGATGATGATAAACTCAGTAACATTCAAGAAAGATTGAACTGTGGCAATGGAGTTGTTATAATTTGTCAAATCATTTGGTGTTGTCTATCTGCTCCTTTTATCCCGAAAGGAAATCTAAAGTTTTTCCATATGTTCATGAGCCATTCCACACTAAATTATTGTTGGTGGCATGAAACACGGGTGTGTGCTGGGTTTGTTTGATGGTGACGGGGTGTATTTGGCCCTAGCAGGTACCTCAGTTTGGTGGGAACACTCACCTTAGGCTTCCATCTCATCCTCTGAAAGTCAGCCAGGTTTTCTGAGGCTTACCTTTCATCATCAGATGATGTGTCTCCCTAAAAATGAGGGTCTGCTTTCAAAAAGTGTGTGGTGTTTCTGAGGACATGCCCCGTTTCAGAAATGTTTAATGTGTAAAAACTAAACACAGGATCTGCATTAATCTCCCTACTCTCTTGAAATTTACTGTCAAGAATACCTAAGAGAACAGTGTAAATGAAGAGTCAGCCCACAGCACCTACTATCTGCCATTTCTATTAAACACAGAATAAAAAAGCTGCTATAAATGTTGATATTTAGGCAAAAGGGAACACTTTCTGTGCATATTCGGGAGGCATTAACATTAGCCCCATTTTTGTTCTGCCCAATGAGTTCAGTGATACAAAGATACAAAACACGGCTGAACGTGGCTATAGAAAATAAAGATGTTCTGGGAGCTAGTCAGAATATCAATTGCTTTTACATGCTTGGTTTTTCGCTTTCAGTGTTCAGTTCTGCCTCGGGTTATGAATTTTCAGAAGCAAACATGAGCAATTCAGAGTAAATATACAATTGCTACTTGTGCTTGTGTATCGTTGCTCTTAGGGTTCTTTTTTTGAAGGTTGCTTAAATCAATAGAACTGTACACTTGAAAAACTCTACAATATATTCCAGAATTTTTCTTGGCCATTGAAAATCTTTTCATAATATTTCCTTCTCCTTTATTTTAAAATAAATATGGGAATTCATTAATGATCTCAAGGATTTTAGATGGCTGTATGATACAAAAATTGATTCATTATTATTTTGTCAATATAGGTGGTGAATTTAATGCTTGAACTATTTAATACTACCACAACATATATGTAAACATTAGTCAATTCAGTTTTCACATGTTAACATATATAATTTAGCTCAAAACCATAATAAATCATTTTATTAATTATAAACATATTTTTAAAGCCATCCAGACGTGCAACAGAATCATGTTATACCAAAAAGCCTAATACACAATCCCACATGAAGAAAACCATTTCTGCTCTAATATTCCTCAGCTGTAGTTCAGCCATGTGGTTCTTCATCAGCTTCTGGTTCTTCTTCCCCTCCCAGCTAGGACATGTTATATCTTCTCTATGGAGTCTTCATAGCAGGGTTGCATTAATTACTGTGCAGTGCCTGTATCCAACCTGCCCTGATGACAATTGAGGCCAATTGATGCTGCTGAAATGTGTGTAAAAATTACCAGAGGAGTTTTAAAGCATGAAAAGGAATTGTCTCGTGGTCCACTGGTTCACAATATTAATCAATAACTGTGTAATTAACGTATCTTTTACAGTTTCTCTTAAGATAAATCCTGAATCATCACAGCTCAAGTGGAGCTTTCCTTTAGTTTGAGAAATGCTTGTGGATGTGGTTTGGATATTTCACAGCTCAGAGAGCCAAGGTTCCCAGCACCTGGTTCCAGTTTGGAGTGGAAATGCTCTATTTTTTCCAGACAGTAAAGGGCAGGTAATTAAATCTCTCTGCATTGTGGTTTGTCCCCTCTGTGATGAATTGACCCTGACCCTTGGTCTGTTTTGTTATTTGAATTAGGAAGTTTGGCAGGGTGGGTACAACCTCTCGTTCTCTGCCCTTATCAATAACTGTCACAAAAACACCAATCTCACTGCCAGTCTGGCACTATCACAGAAAAAAAAACCCACCTCAATTTAAACTGATGCAATGTTGTAGTCCCCCATCTTGCTATTTCCATTCCTCTCACACTGGTCTGTCTTTGGCTCAAAAGTGATTTTGCTCTGTCAAGGCACTGAAATATCCTATTAAAGACAAACTGTCTTCCTGTGGTATTTACAGTACTCACCACAACCATCACCAGTAGGGAGTTATTGAAATGAGTACCAAGCCTTTGCTCAATACTAATACTCACTATTAATCTAATGATGCATTGATGATAGAAAAAAAGACATGAGTATCTGTCTCACTGTGCATCTTGTAAAATGGAAGCTCAAGTGTTAAATTCTTTGTAGCAATTACTACCGAATTTCAGATTATTTTCTCCCATCAACTCCTAGTGCTGTGGGGTGTTGTTCAGGAAGCCACTGTTGGAAGGTGGGTGGTTTTGTCCTGTGTGCAGCCTGTCCCTGGAACAGCAGCAACACCTCAGCTGGGCCAGGGCAGGACTGCTTCAGGTATTGCTTCACCTTAGGTTCTATGTTCTTCTCTTTAATGAGGTTTAAAGTAGACATTGCAAATGCAACTGAATGGTACTTGGGATAGTACTGAAAAAAAAACAATTTAAAAGCAAAAAAAAAAAAAAAGGAAAAGCCCTAAATAGTCCAATGTACAGTGTGACAATCCTTTCCATTAGCAGATTGCTTTGCCAAAATCTCCTATCAATAGCAGTTCCTTTCTTACCCAACCTCCTGGAATCTTTCCTTATCCCAGCTGCTGTTGGGCACATGGTGGTCCCTGTTCTCCTTCCCATTCTCCCTTCCCCTCCTTAACCCCACTTTTGGGTACACTGAGAGCCTCGGTGGGAGGGGTGAGTTTTGGGGGGATCCCACTGGATATCTCAAACTGGAGCAAGCCCACTTCTAAAGAGTGGGCTAATTAGCAACAAAATAAGCAAATTTTCCCACCTTGAGACTTAAAGCCACCAAACCAGGAGATCAGAAAATGACTGTGCCCAAGTCATCTCTCATTCTGCTAACCAACGTTCTATTTTATTATATGTCACTCTGCTGTCTGGGTTTTTGCCTTGCCTGCAGTCTGTAAGCCCTTCCACACGGGTATTTATCTGTGGTTTGTGCTTAGACTGCCTGGGCAAATTACATTCAGGTTGAAATCGGGCACGCCTAGGTGCTATCATGAATTATTAATGTGCATGCTTCCCATTGATCATAATTTTTTAATGATATTTAACAGGCATTGGCTGGGGATGTTTGCCAATTTAAAGGCTGGCAGCAATGCTATTTAACATGTTGTTTACTTTAAGTGGTACATGCAGTTTTCTCTAAATGGTAGGCAGGTTTTGGCTTCTAAATCCTGTTTTAACATACAAAGAACCAAACAGTGGTTAAGAGGATTCATTGCCAGGCAATGCAGGGATTTTTTTCCATATAATGTATATGGCAAAGGCTGTGTTCTCAGTGCTACAGAGCAGCCCACCAGCAAAGCTTCTGCCATCAGTTACTGGATCTCCAACACTGAAAGCCTTTCCAGTCATGTATTTATAAGGCTTGAGTGTTGTGCTTTTCTCACTCAGCTTTTCACTGTGTATTGGTGTGAAATTGAAACAGGGAGGCTGAGACAGAAAGAGAATCCCATGCAGGGCAAAAGCAAGAGTGTCAAACTGTCTTTCAATCAAAAATATGATACCAATGAATTAGACAACGAAGAAATGGATGGTGTCACTGAACAGTGGTTTTAAAGAACTAACTGAATGTGTAAATCTGAAATATTGGTTGTCTGTCACCCATGTTATGCATTGTTCTTTCAGCCACTGATTCAAATGAACCTTGTAAATTGGAAAGTGCACACAGAATGAGATGTTCATAAAAGCCTTTGAGAGTTTCACAGTTTGGGCTATAATTACTTTTTTAGCACAATTTCTGGATACATTAACTACCTCTCGAACAAGGACTGATTATCTTCACTTCCTCCTGGTTTTATTACAATGTCATTGGGGAAGGCCTTATGCTATGCAGTGTCAATGGAACCTAGACTAATAAATAAAAATGGGATGATTGATTAAAAGCCAAGAGCCTAAGTAATCCAGATAATTCACTGTGCTGAAAATCTCATGATTTGTAGACAAAAGAGAAAAGGGAGTGCAGGAATAAAAAGGCAGCCCATGGCAGGGAGGAAAAAGAATCCAGAAGACAATGGCTTTGTCACTAATCTCATGTTCACGTTAAATAACTTCTTTCTTACTCTATTATTTTTAAACACCTCAAGCCAGAAACATGTATCACATTTCTTCATCTCGCTTGGTTCTACACCACAAAAAAATGCCAATATATCAAGGTGAAGATGGGCTGAGTACAATCCTTGGAGAGAGTCAACAGGGTATTAATCTTTAGTAGCTTATCTGTGGCATTATCCATAGCAGAGATCTGTTCATTTAGGAATGATTCCCTTCACCTAACTGGAGCATCCTAGTTCCCATTATTAATCTAGTTTCTCTATGGAATTAATGGAGAGCACTGGCATAGGTGTTCTTCTAGATTAGATGATTCATGCTCTGGAGGTGGGAACAATTCTTGTTTGACTAAAGAGGGAGGTTAAGCATTTTTTAAAGACAGTTTATTTTTACATCATTAAAAAGTAGAGAAAAATAATTTTACTATTAATGGTTGACTTTAATGTAGAGCTATATTAGTCAAAAATAGGTTACCAAAACAGAACACAAGAGAGAGACTTCAGTCAGCTCAGTTTCACTGGCAGGACAATTCCATTATTCCTCATGACAGCAAAACACTGCTTTTGCCCTGAGTTAACATTGTGGTCCTGCCCTTTAAAAATGTTCAGAAGCCCACTTCTTGGCTGAGATCATGAGACAGGTTGATTGCCAAAAGCTGTCCTGCACTGTAGAGAGATTTACTCATACAATAAAAATGGAAATGTGAAGCTGCTTTATGGCTTTTTAACACGCAAAACTATTGGGAAGGGTTACAAGCTCTGACCTGCATGCACAATTTCAGTTGCCATCACTCCTTGGGAATGAGACCCGAAGTTATAAATACCTCCACTTGCATGAGGTATTGGAAATTACTTCAAACAATTCACTATCAGAAGGAAATTATGCACTAACTAAATAAAAGGCTAAAAATTAAAAACTGGTCTACTTTGAGCAGATTTGTGCAACTCTCTAATACCAATGCAGAGAAAGAGTCAGTGGGTAGGCAAGTTCCTTCAGCCCCAAAACATCAAATATTCCTGTACTCAAGTGCTGCTGTCAAGTCTATTCCTAGTGAACCCAAGAAAAAGACCAATTGGCTGAAAAGATGGAAAAAGGGAAGAATAATTCATAAATTTTAAAGTAATTTGTAAAAATTAAAATTAAAGAAATTTAAAGTCTAAAAACTTCAATTTATTTAATTTCATTACATTAGAGAGACTCCAACTGGCTGATCTCCTCAATTAGACTTATTTTCATGTGGAAAGAGAGAATCATTCATGTGCCTTGAACTTTACTTGCATTAGGATACACTTTCCAGGATTCCAAGGAGAGTGCAAAATGCCATTCTTCAATTTCCAGGCTAATTTCTCAAAGCAGACTTTTGAAGGGCATAAAATACTTGAGCTGTGTTACCCTTATAGCTTTACATAGAATCCTTTAAAGTGCTAAAAAAATAATTTTTCCAAATGAAAAGTTTTATGAGACAATTTCATTTTACAATCGGTTTTTTTTAATACATATTAGAATGGTACAACGTAGAGGTTCTATTAAATTATCTGATGTGATTTAAAATACATGTAATGCTGTTTTCATTTGAAGTCCACAGAAAGTTCTGTAAAAACATGGTTGCAAGACAGGTGGGGAAAAAGAAGAATATTTCTATTTCCTTACTTCTGGCTAAGCAGTCTCCAAATGGAACAGGCAGCATGTGCAAACGGATCTGGACTCAATTATATTCTCCAAATTTTCGCAATGTATGTTAATATTTCGTTTTCAGTTGTGCAACAAAGAAAAAGAACCCATAAAAAAGATGCTGGGCGAGAATTCTGTGCAAGTCTTTGAAGTAATACCGGTAATATACTGCTGAGAAACTGAATTCCCATTTGCATAATTACATTGGCCACAACTATCTCCCTGTCCAGCTTGCTGGAGTTCAACTCCTCTGAAATGCTGTCTCCATACCCAGGAGACACTGGTGGATTACACAGGTGAATTGAGAAAAGAACTCAAAGCACAGCTCCCTGATTCAATATTACACCTTAATGGGAAGTCTAATACAAGTTACACACTATGCAGCAGCATATTTTAATATTTTGGGTAAATAACACACAACTGCTGAGGACATATTGAATTGCATCACTGCCAAATTGAGGTCAATAGAGTTGAGGCTGTGGGTTTTTTTCTAAATCAAGTGGGCAGTAGTCAGAGGATGTGGTGAGAGGAGTTTGTTAAAAACCTGACTTAGTTTCCCCCTGCGTAAATACAAATCCTCTGTGCAATTTTTCCTCCTGTATTTTGAAACACACAAAACGTGCAAAACTTACTCCTGGAAGTGCTGCTCTGCTGGAAGGGTAATTTCCACCCAACTGCAGCAATGAGGGGACTTGTGTCTGATTACTGTTGGGTTCCCCCATGGGTGTTGTAGAAGAGCAGGCCTGAAGGCCTACCAAAGCATCTTCCCCAGGCCCGGGGGTAACCATGGAAACACTTCCAGGGCACCTGAGATGGGCTGGAAAAGAGGACCATGGGTCAGTGACCTTCTTGACCAATGGCCCGGGAAGATTGTGGTCAGTGGCCTTATATGGGATTATTTACACCTTCCCATAATAGGTAATATCTAGGGAATACTCCAGGTGAGTGGGTGAAATCCTGGGATTTGATCTTCCTGTTTATATGAGGTTCTATCCTGTTTGTGCACTGGTATTTAGGTAACCTGGGCTGTGCAATGAACGTCTTTGCACTTCTCCATCTGCCATGCACAGTCCTTGCCTGGGGTGAATGCTGCAGATTACAGAGAGGGAAACGTCTGCCAAGTGGGTCACTGTTAACTTCTGCACCCCGAAAATTGTGTAAAAATGGTGCCATGGAATGACTGCCTGTTCAAAGCTGCAGTGAGACCTCAGCCATGGAGAGGCTGAGAAGGAAAAGGTGTCATGGGACAAGCTGTGTTCCCCTCCTGAGACACCAATATATTCCTGTCTGCAGAGAAAAGACAAGCCTTGGCCGTATCAGCGTCGGCAGCTGGTGTCTAGCCAGCTAATTTTCAGTTTCCTTCAGTCAGTTATGCATAAACTTTTCCTAATTGTTAGTCAACACAAGAAGAAGAAAAAAGAAGAAAAAAAGAAGAAGAAAAAGATCCTCCTCCTCGGAATATGACTGGGGCTGCCTGAGCCCTTGGAGACTCTCAGGGTTTCCTGAGAGACCCAGAACCCCCTGAACTTCCCCCAAGATGCCAGTGCCTGCAGCTCTCAGGAATTATGGTACGTGGGGAAATGTCCTCACTGTGGAGGGAACACGAGACTTCAACACCAACACGGGTTCCTGGGAATGACACTCTGCTTTTAAGTGCAGGGAACAAACATGGAGTTGAATGGTGCTAAACTCTGCTAAAACAAAGCAAACACACACACCCCACACCAAAACATCAGCCCCCCACCCTGTATTTACAATAAAATCATAAAGTGGCAGAAATCTATCAAATATATTCTGCTTGACCATAATCAAAAGGTGACTTTTATGTTTTCTGAATAGCTTTTTAATGGTGAATGCATTCATCAAAGACAATTTTCTGTGAATAACAAAGGATGATGAACCACCTAAAGAAAAGTCGGACCATCTGTCTGCCTCCTTAGTCATTAACATTCACCTTCAGTATATGCTTGGCTTGTTTTATAACTACTTGACTGACAGGAGAATTAGTTCATTCCCATGGTTTGGGATTTTTTTCCTTTAGACTTCATTTTTTTCTGTCATCTATGCATACATTTGTTAAACAGAAGGTGGGGGCGGAATATGTGAAGTCTAAACTAATTTGAGAAACTTGCACAGCTTCTGCTTGCAGATGTCATGGTGTTTGCATTTTACATATTCATTGAAATTATTTTCTTTTCTGAGGTAATGAAAATGCATTTTTTGGCTGCCTTTAAGTCCCAGGTACACCCTGGAGTAGTAACCATGTTCAAGTTTTCCCTGGTGATGAGGGACTGCTCCTCCAAATGTCTTTATACACTGATGGATTTGTCAGATTTTTTGTTTTTGTGAGGGCAGTGGTCCACGTGTCTGAGCTGAGACGTCTCGTAGCTGATTCTCATAAGCAAAGAATGGCCCCCACAGGGCTGCAAGAACTCACCAGGTGTTGTCCAAGGTGATAAAACAGAGCAAAATAAAGGGAGTCAAGGGTTTTGAACACAATTTACAGGCTCTAATATGGAGACAAATTATCATGTATAAGGGATTTACTTTATCAATTTTCAATTAAAAAAACCCCACGCACAACAACAAGAAAAACACCCAGATTTATACTCAACTTTTAAAATCAATTTTATGCCTCAACCCCTTTAAAACAACAAAGCAGAATTTTGTGTCACAATAAGGACTGAAAAAGAGGAATGGTGACTAGAAATGTGTTCTGAGCACCCAGGTGCTTTTATTATTTTTTGAAGACTTTCTGAACTAAAATATTTTCTTGATATTCTAGCTCTTTATCTTTCATGTGTTTGTCCAGTGCAAAACAAAGTATGGGCAGGAAATATTTCAAAAAACCAACCTTAAGTGGATTTTCGATTAAAAGCATAATGAAAATGGCAAATAATTACAGGGCAGTTTGAAATCTACTGAATTCAACAGCCAAACTTTGAGAATTTACTCAACAATGGCACAGACAAGATGTTTCCATACTTTCTTCCAATGAATTCTCTCCTTCCATTTGCTGTAAGTTTAGAAATGTTTGACTCTTCTATTAAATGTTGTTTCTAAGCCAATTTTGTAATATAGTCTTAAAGAATTCTCCTTTTCCTCTAGAAACGAGATTATTTATGGCTTAGATTTAGGATTCCTGTAGAAAGATGATTCAACATGAGGTTCCGCTGTCTGTCCACAACTTAATAAAAGTGTTTATACTGAAATCTAGAATTCCTATAATTAATTCTTCTATTAGCTTATTTATGCAAATTAAAGAATGAGCTAATTAGCTAAAAATTCCTACAAAGGCTTATGGTTAAACAACACATTTTTTGCTCCAACTGATCTAAAACTCTGCTGTGGAAGAGCTGCACAAGCGGACTGACATTGGCTCCCAAACTGCTTCCATTTTGTCAGGAAACGAGGGAAAATTCCAGGCTCAGACAAATGAGCAGCTCCCAGAGCACCAGGAGTTACAGCCAGCCCAGTCTTTTCACCTTCAGATAAAAGGCCAACAATTTTTATCTACACCTTCCTAACTTCAGGAGTTCATCTGGCTGGAATTTGGGAGTTTGTAAATTTTCTGTCAAACTTTACCCAGCTTGGTGGCATTTCAATACCAAAACCACACGCAGCAATATGCCAGTAGAGAAACTATGGAGAAAAATCTACATATTATTCTTTTAACATGCAGGTGGAGTTTGTTTTATCTGTATCAGGAAGAATAAATCCATCACAGGGAAAACTGGTGACGTGGTATTGCCTTGTTAAAAGTAAAATCTCACTGGAGATTCACTTAGAGAGAAAAAATAATATAAATGGATGAATAAAGAATCAATAAAATTAAACTCTTTTGCAACTGATGACAGCAAGAAAAATTACCCTTTCAGTGAGGAAAGAACTGATCCAGAGTGATGATTTTAGGACAACTTTACAGTGTTGCTGTTTCCTGTAGCTCAATTTGCCTTTCCTTGCTGAATAGAAATAGCAGGCAAATTAAATTAAGCAGGCAAAAATCAATGAAATCAAATAATTGAGCCATCATATTCTTTAGTGGTTATTATTAATTTTAATTTATCTGAGTTAAAGTGGGAAATTTGCTACAGAGTGAAAGAAGGCAGCTTTTTCTACCTTTCAAAAATGTCCATTGCTTGTATATTTTAAATGTCCTGCATTCAAGGCACTGGTCTCAACAGATGTAAGGAGAATTTATTTTAATTTTGCAGAAATTATGAGGGTAGAGGCATGGAAGGAAGCAAGGATGTCCAACCAGAGGTCTGCCCTGCCCTGGAAATCACCAGAGGCAAGCGGGTCCTTCTTGCAGGAGATACAGCCCAGCCCCAAGCAGTCATTCTCAGGGACAAAGGCAAATAAATTTTGGATTAGGTTGAATTTTGGATTTTTCTGCTTTCTCCTTTGTGCAAGGAATCAGACTACAAGGCCTTGCTGTCCCCTATTTATGTTCCTGGCCAGGAGTTCAGGTGACACCCGTCCTTCAGGACTCTGAAAACAACCCTCACCTTGTGTTAACCCACCAACACGTGCTGCTGAATGTTTTATGTGTTTTGCTGCAATTAGAGCCACTCCTGCAAGACAGGCGTGTCGAGCCTACCAAAATTCCATTAGCAGAGAGCAGGGCTGTGCCTAAAGTGAAAAATTGCACGCACAACATTTGAAGGATCAGGGTCTGACACTCTTCACTCAGTCTGTGCCTCCAGCTGAAAAATATATGTTTCACAGTCTCAGAAATTATTTGATTTTTCTTCAAGATGAAGCATCATTAAAAAAATTTTTAGAAACGGCACTTTAAAAGATACTTTTAAATTTAAATGTTATGATGTACCTAAATAAAGTATTAAATGAATCCCAAGCACAATGCCACATTTCATAGCTAAACACTTGATATAAAGTAAGAGGGGATTGTTATATTCTAACAGGAAAATGCAAAGAAAAAATTATGAAAAATTGTTTTTGTTTAAGTTCAGTATCTTCTTTTAAATGAAATTAGCTTGGCAGAAAAACAATGATTCACACGGTATTATTGACAGCATTTTGCTGGTATTCCTTCTTGGTTTAAAAAGAATCAACATTTAAGACAAGTGCCAGACAAAAAGTCTCAAGTACATGAAAGCATCAAAGGAATTTATAATCCTGGCTGAGATGTCTTTTCAGGTGGGAAGCTGTTTGATAACTACCGCCACCATGCTCTTTATGGCTAATTTTTCTGAGTGCCTGTTGTATAGATTTATCTGGATTCAGAGAAGATCCCTCCACTGATTCAAACATTTCAAATGTGCCTCTTCAGATTTCTCGTTCTATATTTTACCATCATTTTTTTTGGTGAAAAGTTTTTGGTGGAATCTCCTTTACTTCAAAGCTTAGCAGAAAAAAATATTAGGCCAGAGAAGAACCACAACCCAGATGTGGCCCTTCATCTGCAGCTCCTCCCTGCTCCATCCTCACCATCAGCTTCCTCCTGCTCCACACCAGTTTAACAGCTTGCAGATGTGCAGCGTTCACCCCGGGCAAGGACTGTGCACACCAGATGGAGAAGTGCAAAGACGTTCATTGCACAGCTCAGGGTACCTAAATACCAGTGCACAAACAGGATAGAACCTCATAGAAACAGGAAGAGCAAATCCCAGGATTTCACCCACTCACCTGGAGTATTCCCTAGATATCCCCTATTATGGGAAGGTGTAAATAATCCCAGATAAGGCCACTGACCACAATCTTCCCGGGCCATTGGTCAAGAAGGTCACTGACCCATGGTCCTCTTTTCCAGCCCATCTCAGGTGCCCTGGAAGTGTTTCCATGGTTACCACCGGGCCTAGGGAAGATGCTTTTGTAGACCTTCAGGCCTGCTCTTCTACAACACCCATGGTGGAACCCAACAAGATGTTGACAAAACTGGGTAAAAATATATTCATGGAAAAGAGAGATTCTGATTTACTCAGGTGTGCTTCAGTTCCAACCCCGTGCCTCTGGAAGCAGCCTGGATTAGGATCCACCATGGGATCACCCTGCCCTGTGGTGTCCCCTCCCCATCCCAGCACACAGGAATAACACCCCTGGACTCAACAGTGCAGTGACTCCAGTGCCATTTCTCTTTTCTCGAGCTGGCTAGGAAGATCCCGCTAAAAATCTGGTTTTCTTCCAGTTTCACTCAATTTTCATTGATCTCTGCTGCTTTCAGGAGGTCAAAATCTGGCACAGGCAAATAACCCTACAGGTAACCCTGAGCAGAGGTAGCACCTTCACTTAGGGCAGTCAGTTGCTTATAAATGCTGGATGGTGTCATGGTTACAGGTGGAAATGGTACTTTTCAGGGAAAAAAGAACAATTAAAAAATAATGATCCAACACTGAAATCAGATTCAAACAGGAAAACTCTTATTAGAGATTATCCACAGAGAGCAGAGTGTCAAATTGCAGTCTGTATTTCAAGATTATATTGCTCCAGTCTTGCTCCAGCACTTTTATACTGACACTCCCATTTATACTCCCACATTCCTCACAACAGACAATAGTCACACAGGTGTATCATGCCTTGTCAGTTGAGTTAAAAAATACATTTTTAGAAAAAGTGCAGATGTTACAGTGCTAAATATTGATCAATCAGGGCAATGGTGTTCCCTTACTGTCTTTTAAATTCAGTCTTGCAAGAGAAATCCCCACTATCAGGCAATGATAAGGCAAATCACTCATGCCTGAATGTTCAATACTTTTTTTGTCACCTTCTATACCAGGTCTTCCCACGCAGGTAGGATTTGGTCCTGCCTTGGAGTCAGAACCATCCTGGGTAGAGCTGTCTCTGTCACGGAGCCAGAGAGCTCAGCTGGATCTCTAAAAAAAAAAAAAAAGAAATGTTATGGATTTATCCTAAGAAAACTCAAAAACCACACACGCAAACAAACAAAAACCACTAAAAAGCAAAACTCAACCAAAGAAAAAAACAAGCAAAAACAATCCCCCAGCAAACAAAACCAAAACCAACCAACCAAAAAACCACAAAGAAATAAAGTAAAAACACAAACAACAAACCCCCTTATTTTGTTCTCTGTCCTTTCATATTTTCTTACTACGTGAAACAATACATTCTGTACTTAAAACCTGTGCATGTGTGGGCGAAGAGGAAATGACTTTTCATTGCACAAAGGCACACTTTTATTATTTTACCTTCTTCCTCTTGTCTTTCTTCCTACAGTTCCATTTTTCTTTCTCCCATGAATGGCTGAAAAATAATTGGAAAAAGAATGAATTTCCTCGGCATCTGTGTCTTTCTCCTCAACTCATTACTTTCATCAACTGTTCCCACCTCTCTCTTCACCCTGAGCCTAACAAGCCATTCTCTTCCCCACCTTCCCAATTGTCTGCGGTCCCCAAAAAGCAAATGCTCAGAGGAGGGAAGCTGCTCTCAGTCATCCCATGATGATGCACAGCAAGCCTTGCACACTCAGTGCAGGAATTCAAATGTAATATTTGTGTAGTTGAGATAAAAAATTTGGTTCTCCCTGTTGGGAAGTGTGTTTCAGGCTTGGAACTTGTCCTTAGAAATCATCATTTTAAGATCTGCAGGAAGATTAGGTGTTGTGCCCAGTAGTCTATAAGATGTCTGAATTTTTGAGCTGTGCAGATAAAAAATTGACAGCGTGTTTTCCTAATCTGCTTTGCATGGTTTTCCCCCTCAAGACAGATGCATTTTTATCTCCAATCCTATCACACAGCACCTGCTATTAGCCTTACATGTACACTCTCTAACACACACCAAGAAATATAAAAAAGGAATCAAAGCCCTTGACAATAGTGTACTTGATTCTCTGCAAATCCCTGTGGATGTATAGCACACAGCAAGTCAAAAATAATTAATAGGGTCAGCTCCAAGAGATGTCAAGTTCACTGAAGCGTTGTGTGTTTCTTTGAAAGGGAAACAACGTTGACACATTTTTAAAACTTAGGGTAAACTAAATGTTGTCTCTAGGGGTTGGCACTTCCGTAGCACTTCTGCAACTTCTCCCCATGACTGCCCGTGTTTATTCTCAGTTATACTCCTGGAATGCTTTGCTTCTTCCAAGGATGTGGAAATTTAAGCATGGAATTGAGTGGAAAAAACTGCATTTTATCACATTGTTTGGTAATTAATCCAGACATAAATGTGATGGCCAAGCTCATGCACTGCTCATTTTTCCACTGCAAAAAGAGTTTATTTCCATGCATTCACAATTCAAACCCAGTGAATGCACCAGATTTGAAACTCGTATTAAAATCTGGCAAAGTACTTGGCGTTTTTCTGCCTGAACCCATCGAAATAAAATACTAATGAGTTTTAAAGGAGGAAAGTCAATGCTTTTAGCCAATCCCATTATGCAGGAAGCCATAACAAGCACTTGTATTTGTCACCCAATTCCACCTACATTTAGCAACTCTGTTTTTAAACGAAATTCATTGACATTTTCTTTTCTAGACACACAAACAGCACCAGTATTTGCAAGCTGAAATTTCAGTCATTGAGCAAGAGAGGAATTCATCCTGTGCAAATACAGCCTAACAGCCTGCCCTGCTCAAGAACCTCTCCTTCCCAACACGGAAACCATTTCCCTTAGAACATAAATTTACCCTAGCATCACATATGATAATTTCTTCTGTTAATCTGGAATTTAAAATAAATCCTGGAGGGCTGCTGAATTATTTTCTGCAGTCACAATGAGCGCTGCCATCTGAAGAGCTTCAAGTGGGTTTTTTTGTGTTTTTGTTTTTTTTTTTTTTTTGCAAGGCTGAGTTTATTGGTAAACACTGATTTTAACCAGCAAAGGGGAGCTTCTGCTCATTGTTCTGAGAGCCAGGGGCAGAGTTCTGCCTTCTTGGGGACACTCTGGAAGCTCAGGAGGAAGGCAGGGACCATCAGGAGGGGACTGGCACTTCCAGTGGCAGCTCTGGTGGCATTGACAAGTGACCTCTGCCAAGGCAGGGGCATGGCCGTGAGAGAGGCCAGGCAGCAAAAAGGGAAGGGATGAGGCAAAAGAGAGCAGCAGCCTAATGCAGCATAATTTAAAAGCTGACCCTGTGCATTAAGGCTAATGAAACTAAACAACTGTAATCCTGCAAAGAAAATGAACACCACTGAGAATGGAGCTACAGTGCTTGAAATCCAATTAACCGTCATACCTCCCCCGAGATTTGGATCACAATCTTCTTCCTTTCATTAACTGAAATTTGTTTTTTCGTTGATTAAAGTTTATATTAAAAAACCCAAACAGACAGGGTGATAATCAAAGGTATGTATCATCTTATGCCCACTCTGCATTATTAAAACCTCTCATTTTAATAATTTCATGATATTTCACCAGCAGTAGACTAACTTAGAAATAATCAATCTGCCAATTAGCAAAATTCTCCTCAAACCCACAGCTTTTTATAGCCATGCTGAGGATATTTCTGCCTTCTGCTGTAGTTTGACACTTTTAACCCTAAGAACTCGATGACTATCCAAGAGTATCCAAATCCAAAGCAGGTGAATCTGAAATCTGAAACTTGTTGTTACTGATACAATTAATTAATCTTTTAATCTGTTTGTGATACATTTTAGGTAAATTCTCAGTAGTGAAATAAAAATAGCAATCCAAAGAGCTTTCTTTCTACCTCATTTATTTAAAAAAGAAAAAAAAAAACCTATCACAGATTCTAGGTTTGATTTCAGTGCTTTATTCAGTTGAAGAAAGCCAGAATTAGATCACTGGGTATTTCAAAAAGGAGAAGTGCCAACACATTCAGTGGGCATAAAAGAAACGAGATATACAGAGCAGTACCTCAAACACAGCCAAGGACAGGCATTTTCTCCAGACTCCCTTGATGCACTCAGCAAAGGCTCCAAATCTCCAGTAAACCCTGTGGATTCTGGAAGTGTGAATTCATATTTTACACCAGATTTCCAGACCAAGGAGTAAAGGCATTAAAGTGGGATCACCATTTCTCAGCTGGCATTTGTTCTCCTCCCCAAGGCTCAGAGCCTGCTCCTCTTTCTCTGCAGTTATCCCATCACTTTCCCTGGGAGAACAAGGGAAATCCTCAGTTTTAAACAGGACGGGAAAGATTTTCCTATTCCCACTCCCTGAAAGGTGCAGGGTTGCACTGCTGACATTGAAAACTGTAATTTCATTGAAATGAAAACTGTAATAATTTTGAAGCAACAAACACAGGGAGTGGGGAGACAGCTCCTGTGTGCTGACTTGGAGTGAGGCTATGGAGGGGTCCTTTCCACAGAGCTCCCTGTGCTTCAGTCAGGCTTTTTGGGTTTATTTTATTCATCTTTAGCTTCAGCATCATACACCCAAATCAGATAAATTGGCTGGGATTGCTACTATAAAACTTGAGACAAATGTTGCTTATACGAATGCACTTGTACTCACACGTGGAAATCAAAGTTATTGATGAAAGCATGTTCAATTTCCAGAACTTGTCCTGAGGTAAAATTTCAGTCAAAAACATCAACTTAAAGCAGTCTCATTTTAAGTAAGATAACCAAGTCGATTTGTAAAAAAATTCAATTAAAATTATTTTAGTAATTGCTTACCCAATCTTCTATCAACAAGATAACAGAAAGGACACAGATTCTCTTATTTAAAAAATAAACAAAAAAGTACCTTAATTAGACTTAGTTCTGTGCTGTTTTGTTTCATAAAACAAAGAGCTATAATAATTCAAAACTTAATAACTTTTTTTTCAAAATTTTCTAAGGTTTACTTCTTCATTGGTATTTTCAGTAGGCCAAGAGCTGGGTCTGTGTCCACCCTGGACACACCTCAATAATCAATCTTATTTTTAAAATACATCAGTCTTGGGCCTTTAAATAAAACAAGCTGAACTGTCCTAGTGGTGAGCACCATGTGGCCAGAAATATATCAGTGCTGATCCAAAGTGGGAATTTCTTATCTCCTTTCCTGACAGAAATTCAGCACAGGACATGTAAGGATCTGCTGTGAAATCTTGGTGGTTCAACTCCATATCAAAATGATGGAGTACAAGAATTTTTGCAGTACGAGTGCAAGAGAAGTCTGGAAACTAATTTTGTATAAGATCACAACCTCCAAATTAAATAATAGATGTAGCCTGCCTGCTGCATCATCAAAGTTTCATTAGGTTCTTTGCAGCTGTATGCCTTTGATCTCAGCTAAATAAATCATAGATGCGTTGTGGTTTTTTGGTTGGATTATGTGCCATGCTAAACTCACTTATGGAACAGAATAATGTATTTGGATCTGCATTGTTAAAAGGAGGGAAGGAGAAGGTAATTCCCCCTGAAACTTCACCTAGAGCACTAAACTATTTCAACATTTACCTTTATCCCCATGCCTGTATTCAAAATCGGGTAAAATATAGGTTTTTTTCCTTTTTTCCCCACTTTTTCAAAGAGCAGTACCACAATTCAGCAACTGCACTGCTGAAACTTGTGGGGAGAAGACAGAGGCTGAATCCAAGAGCTGCAAGGGCCCCTCACGAGCCAGGGTTTGAAAACTTTGCTGTTTGATGTACCTGAAACACCTTTGTAGTTACTGCTCCAGACTCAGTTCCTGGGCTCATTTACAGAAATTCAATCAACAGCACTGAAATGTGACAGACACTGAAGGTCCCAGTTCCTGCAGCAAAGCTCTGCTCACAATCAGGGCACTTTGGTTCTCCTTTAAAAAATTCCATGTCAGGCCAAACCCTGAATTTCAGGGCACGGACACCACGTCTTTTACCTGAGGAGGAAATAGATTGATGGATTGATTTATTAATGACTTGCAGCAGGATTTACATTTTGAGCATCACAAGATTTCCAAGAACTCTGATTGCACATCCACACCCTTAACCTAGATCTGAATGAGATCAAAAAGAATCCCCTGGGAGCTGCTGCTGGAGCTGGGAACTNTTGCTTGTTTTAACAAGAGCATACAAATTACTCTGTGAAACAAGTGAAATCAATAATGTTTTACCCAAAGTTCATTAACAACATTGAAATTTTTAAGGCTTATAAATGAAAATTGTTGTTTTCAGTCCTACTCTAAATGAGGCATTTTAATTATTTTAATGTTTGCATGTGCACCCTGCAGCAGCTTATATTTTCCTTAAGGTGTATAACTCCTAGGAGAATATGTCAAAAAGATTTTATATGAAAAACATATCAATCACTAATAAAACTATTAACTAATCAAATTATTACTTGAATATTGAAATTATTACCCTGAAGAGAACCTGTAATTTAAAACTAATGCCAAGTCAATACCAAGAAATATTGAAGTATATATTCCCCATGTTATTTCCCATAGAGAGAAAGTTTTAAGGAACACTTTGTAACTCAGATAACAGTAATTNGGAACTTCCCTGCTTTGTGTTTCTGCTCATTTCTAGGCTCTGCTTTGCTCCTGATTAAGACCAAATTAAAAAGCAGCTTTCTACAAAGTGCATATAAATGATTGCATTAGGTGGTTGTCATTTGATGCTGGACTACACCTCATGGTTTAGTAGATTAAAATAAATCATTATATAAATCATAAATCATTATATCATACTAATATTATATATTATATATTATATATTATATATTATANAGGTGTATAACTCCTAGGAGAATATGTCAAAAAGATTTTATATGAAAAACATATCAATCACTAATAAAACTATTAACTAATCAAATTATTACTTGAATATTGAAATTATTACCCTGAAGAGAACCTGTAATTTAAAACTAATGCCAAGTCAATACCAAGAAATATTGAAGTATATATTCCCCATGTTATTTCCCATAGAGAGAAAGTTTTAAGGAACACTTTGTAACTCAGATAACAGTAATTTTTTTTTATTTCTTTCTTGAATGGAATGGACATCTACTGCATTTTATATCAGTGGTACTCTACACTCCTCACAACGAGCTCTGTCTCCCACAAGGTAATGAAAGATGTTTTTGAAAAACAACTGTGCAAACTGTGAACAAAGTGCATTGATGAGGAAGTCAAGTTTCCATGGATCTCAATTTCCTGTCCTTTGGTGAAACGAGTTTCTTACTGCAGAAAACAGATTTTTTTTCCACTCATGGAAGGGTGGCACGGGCTCAGGCTGTTTTTGAATCGTCACAGAGCATTTCTGGTTTTCTGCTGGACCCCTGGTGTCCTCCCTAAGTCAACACGCCCGGGGTGGGGCACAGCACACGAGGACAGGCTGGATTTGTACCCACACTTTCAGGTATTTATTTGGTTCTTTAGAGCATTCTCCTCACCAAGCTGTGCACATTTGATACCAAGTGTTTAGACACAGACCATTTGCACAATTTAACCTTCAGTATTTATACAACTATAAAGGGAATGGGCTGTATTTTTATGTCCCAGAGCAGTGCATAAAAGGAATAAAATATGCAGAGGGTGGATAGACAAGCTTTCAGAAAAACTCTGTACCCTGCTCTTACGTTGCTGAATAATGGTGTGTAAAATGTACTCCAATTATTTGGTCACAGGACACAGAGTGTAGCTGAAAACAAGAATATTCATGACATAAATTCTATGTATCACTAGCCTTGAAACCTTCATATGCCAAGCACAAGTTGAATGTTCTCCCTTAACTGATCTTTTTCTTGTTCTTTTCCTCTTTAAAACAAAGCATTTTGCCTGGCAGAATATTTTGATTACCTACTCCTGTGGCAAAAAGCATGTCTCGAGGCATGTTAAGTTACCCTAGTACACTGGATTCATTTTTGGCTCAACATTTTATTCATCAACTCTTTCTTCCTCACTTGTTATTTTTAAAACTACTGAAGCACAAGGTACAGTCTAAGAATATATAACTCAATATATTGGTTTCTCTTCCATATCAAGGACATCTTTTCTAAAGTAAATAACCATGACTGGATAAGAAACTGTGCTGTGTATTATAAAACACTTTGTGTTTTATTTCACCTTTTGTTACGCTTTTTGAAACTACCTAATGGCTGTAAAATGTACCTTTCCTTGGGCTTTTTTTTTTTTTTTTTAGCTTGATACAATCTCTCTACAGCATTCTCTAGTTAAGCACAAAGAAGCCAATCATTACAAACAATCCCAAATTTCTGAGGACAGTAATCTGAAAATATGTTTGAAATGATACAAGGGTCCAACTTAAGCCATTTTAGAAAATTGTGATTTACAGAGTACCTGGCTGTTTCTGAAAGGTCTTTCAAGATATCAAGTCAGACCTGTAAAAGGACCAGTCAGCCCTAAAATTATAGCTCATTAGGAATTAAATGCACGACAAATTTTAAAAGGAGCTTAGAATAACACCAATACTTAGGATATTTATTCAAAAGGCACTGCCATGGGCTCCCTGCTTAATTCTCTGTGCAGGTACTCCCGCTGTTATGAACCCCAACCCTGACAAGAACAGCAGTGCCAGTGCCACGGCATGACGAGAATTTGGATAGAAGCAGAGGGGCTGAGACATCTTTTCCTGCCTGGAGAAGGACACGGCACACAGAGCAGCGTTCTCCAGGGGCACACGAGTGTGCCCGGGCTGCCGAGCGCTGCCAACAGCGGAGCCGGGCGGCGGCCGGGGCAGGAACAGCCGGGCAGCGCCTCGGGGACAGGGACAGCAGGCACGGGGCCACTGGAGAGCCTGGGGAGCATCCCGGGAGTGCGGCAGGTCAGAGCGCCCTGCTCCCCGCGGCCAGGGCTGTCAGTGTGCCCGCAGAGATCCGCTGTGCCCGCAGAGGTCCAGTGAGACCGGAGAGCTCCACTGTGCCTGTAGGGCTCCACTGTGCCCGCAGAGCTCCAGGGTCCTCACAGAGCTCCGCTGTGCCCGCAGAGCTCCACTGTGCCCGCAGAGCTCCGCTGTGCCCGCGGAGCTCCACTGTCCTTGCAGAGCTCCAGGGTCCTTACAGAGCTCCACTGTGCCCGCAGAGCTCCGCTGTGCCCGCAGAGCTCCGCTGTGCCCGCAGAGCTCCA
>VZRO01008253.1:130636-178457 GCA_013397915.1 Daphoenositta chrysoptera
GCCCGCAGAGCTCCACTGAGCCTGCAGAGATCCGCTGTGCCTGCAGAGCTCCACTGTGCCCGCAGAGCTCCACTGTGCCCGCAGAGCTCCACTGTGCCTGCAGAGCTCCACTGTGCCCATGGAGCTCCACTGTGCCCGCAGAGCTCCACTGAGCCCGGAGAGCTCCGCTGTGCTTGCAGGGCTCCACTGAGCCCACAGAGCTCCACTGTGCCTGTAGAGCTCCACTGAGCCCGCAGAGCTCCAGCAAGGACCACTCCAGAGCCCGGCGCTGTTCAGGGCATCCCTGTCTGCGTGGGAAGAGGGAACAAACCCATCACAAACCCATCACAAACCCATCACAAACCCATCACAATCCCATCACAAACCCATCACAAACCCATCAGCCTGGAGACAAACACGCTGAGATGCTTTCAGGGACATCTTGACTTTCCCTGCTTCAGCTTCTGACCAGCAGGCAGCACACACGAACACAGACAGACAGACAGACACACAGAAGAAACAAAAACTTGCTGCTACTCCTTTTCCAGGTGGAAAGCAGGGATATGAGAAGAGAGAGTGACTTCACTCAGCACAGCTTTTTTCAGGGGCTGATTTACAAACAAAGCAACAACCTTTGCCAAATATTCTATTGTGAACTGCTCATTAGTCCCTGAATAGGACTGCACAGCTGCTGTCTGTCCAGCTGTTATCACCTGCACACACTCTAAATGGAAGCAGTTCACACAGAAAAGTCAAGGTATGAAATGAATAAAGAATTTCAAAGCTTGTTTCAACTTCCTTAAATGAAAGAGTTGGTTTGTGATCAGGTCACAGTGAAATATTAATTTCCTGGAATCCTAGCATTTAGGAGACAAAAATCTCTTTTCATTATGTATATTACATACACTGACATGTTTTCTGAGCACCTTAGACGTGTTCTTCAGGGCAGTCTGGGTCAACCAATTTAGTCAACACTTAAAAAAAGCCACTCATAGTTCAGGTCTTAGTCCTACTCTGAAAAACAAGATAATGTCCATGATAACATTGGGGATGGGATGAAATCATGGCTTACTAATTGAGGAAGGAGAGGACAGGTATGGACAAGGAAAAAAAAAGTATATTCAAAATTGAGATATAAGATAAAAAGAATAATTTACCTGTTGTTTTAGTTTTGTGTGCTCTTTATCAAGAAGATCTTCTATAAAACAGATGGAGTTAATCAAAGAGCTAAACATAAAGGAAGTGCAATTTTTCTGATAAAGTATAAGATTTATGATGCTTGCACATGCATTCTGTACAAGCTGAAAAACAAAAAAGCATGCTCCTACAGTTGATAGCAGCCAATTTTCTCACTAAATCTAAGAGAATATTATTATTTCATGTTTTAACTCCTTAAGACCCTTAGTAATTCTTGAGTCATATGTTTCCAAAGTAGGGCATGAAAATAACGTGGCTGAAACCACTTGGAGAAAAGCTTCTGAGGAAGCCCAAAATAGGCCCTGCAGTTGTAAAAGTGAAAGGAGGACAGGTATTAAATAAACAATGCACAGAAGGCAGGAGCACATGGGCCACGTTCAGAATGACACAAGGAGGCCAGAAAGCAAATATTGGCACACAAGTTTTGGAAAGACACAGTGCGTTGAAGAATTAACCACAATATTTCCATCTCCCGATTTTACCTCTGTGTGTTTCACAAATATGAGGACTTTGAGGCATAAACTGAATTACTGATTACAGGAGGCGTTTTGTTTTACTCTAGCAATGGGATTATGAATTTTTCATGCTTTACAACCGACAGGAACACGTGCCTATACATGCAAAGAATCCATGAACTACACTTTGTGCCTTCCACCTCAGATGAAGCACCAAAAATAAAAAAAAAAATTCTCATTTTGAAGAAGGCTGGATTAGAGAATTTGAGGAGAGATTGCAGCAATCTCAGAAGGCTGGAACAGAGCAAAATTCCCATACAACATCAGGGTGGCTCCAGGAGGGGCAGACGTTTGGCACCTCACAGAGATGGAGGCACCCGAGGCTTTTCCAGCAGCAAGCGGAGCTTCACGATGGTTCTGTTTTCAGCGCCGTGACAGATCAGGCCCAGGAGGGGCATATTTCAGTTCCCTTGTAATCAAGCTGAACAACAGCACTTAACTTAATTCATGCAACTGCCATGCCCAGAGAGGAGATGTCACAACAATATGGAAATGGGAAGTGTGATTGCTGGGAAGAACAGTTAACAGTAACTTTCTAGAAATAATATCATGTTTTGTAGTTGTAGTCTCAGCTATGAAAAGGTGACAGAGATGCAATAATTTAGTCTCCAATATCCTCCCTCCCCTAGGGCTCCGATGAATTATCTGTCTCCTTCTGGAAAGGGTAATTCTCTCGTTGGGACCTCACCCTACAGGAGTGGTGAATCCTGGTCACCCTCAGGAGCACCCAACAACCAGGACAATCATTTTTGTACATCACACCTCTTGCAGCTTTGCTGTCGCAGACCAGGATTGGGTTTATTTTCACAAGCCCTCTATAAAAGAGAGGATAGAGAATGATTCACCCCAAACTGGGCCAGGAGAGCCTCAGAGACAGAGCCAGAGCAGCGGGTGTTTGCTTTATTCGGTACCGAGTGTGTGTGGGGATCTCTCTCTCCTCTGTACACACACACCCCGGTGCTCCCTACAGCACAATATTATGGGTTAAATCATGAATATTCATCACATTCCTTGGGACAGGTGTGGTTATACTAATTATTTCTTGGAAGTCATTAATATCATTAGCATGCGTGCCACGCACGCGCTGTGTGTCCTGGTGGTCGCACTGAGGAAGGCTTCTCCTCTTCCTCGGGGGTCTTTCTGATGAAGGCTGGCAGTCTTCCTCACAATGCACTTTTCACCTTTCTCCCCGGGGCATGCGTGGTCCTTTGAGGAATGATTCAGTGATTTCTGAGATGATCCTTGTCCCCTCTATCGTGACAAGATCAGGGCGAATCCGGCTTCTTAGGTTTTGTAATTAACATTTGCTGTCGGAATCAACATTTTCTGTCTCCCAATAGGTAACTATGCTTACATGAGTTAGCTACTGATCACCCCTTTCTCAAGAATAAGAAGATAGAGAAGAAGAGGATAGGAAAGTTCACCTTCTATAGATAAGGAAGGTTCACCCTTATCAAAAGGTGCCTTTTGAGGCAGAGAATTTGAGGGAGTTCCCACAGGCCATCTAAAAAGGCAGGAGGAGAAGAGACGTAAGCACAGATTGCTGCTGGAACCCAACACCAGCACTGGGTGCTCCCATTAGTAGGGATTAAGGTGTTGATCAAGGGTCCATTATCACTGATTTTCATAATGAACCTCTTGCTTTGGAATTCATCATTTCTGTACGAATTGCCTATGAATAAAGCCAGATCACACAGAAATGAAAGGCAGCATTTCATCCCATGCAAACATTCACATGGAAGGCATCAGACACCAAACTTTACCTGTAAAATGGAATTGGGATAATCTCACTCAGTCCAGCAGCGTGCCAAAATATCCCTCTGACAAAATATGAGCCCCAAGAACCAAACTCGTTTACAACCAGAGACAAAAAAGATTAATTGTTTGAAGATAGAAGAAGAAACAGGTAGGCAGACTTTGTGCAGCCATCATAAAATATGCCTAATTTAATATAATATGATATGATATGATATAATGTAATGTAATGTGATATGATATGATATGATATGATATGGTATAATGTCACAGAAGAGAAAATGACTGATTTTTTCTTTCAGGAATCCTGTTCTCTGGGAAAAGAAGTCCCTATTACACTGCATGCAAGAGAAAACATTGGTTTTAAAAGGTTCCCCACTACCACCGTTTTTGACAGCAGCAAAGGCACAAATTTACCTGGCTGGCTTCTGGTGATTACAGCAAGCTGATTTTCCCTCTCCCTGGGCACTGAGCTCTGGGTTTTTTGTGTGGATGGAAGGGCTTTCAATCCTGCACCCACTCAAGAGCAGTTTGGGTAGGTAACTATTAATGTTGGAAAGAAACACTGCAGGGCACATCACAGCCTTTAATAAACTCAGAGTAGAGACTCCCAGAACCTCTCCCAGGGTCTGCATGACCACAATAAAATCCCCATTTAATTTGTTCTCTATGCTCAGTGGATAAATGTGGCTTGAAACCACAGGTTCTCCTTTACTCCACCCTGCCTTGTCTCTGCTGCTGAGCTCTCAGAGACAGCAGGGACAAAGTTTGTCTCACATTTTGGGAGAAATTCTTATTCCCCTTTCATTCTTTAGTTTTCCATGCCGAAATTCAGCCAAACTTGGCTGATTCCCCTCTGTCCAGGGCCTTGGGTCTGATGTGGGCCCTGACAGAGTGAAGGAGGGAGGACACAGCAGAATCAATCCTTGGCTCTGTGACAGAGCCAGTTGAAAAATGGAAATGTTTTAGCAGCTTTACTCCCAACTCTGTTACAGTAACATCAACATCCTGAGAAAATAATCAGGTTTTGTGCAATAAATGACACTCAGTGACAAACAATTGGAATCAGAGAGAACATTGACAGCAAACTTTGAAAAGTACATTGGTAGAGTACAAAACAAGTTACATGTGATTAAATCAGCAATGTGATAGCTTTTATACCCATCCTGGTTTGTGAGGAATAAACTCATGTAGATCTTCGAGTCATTGTCATCCACAAAGCCTGTGAATCCAAAGGACTTTTGTTAAATATAATTTAATTGCATAACATGTTAGCCCCACTGTCACCATGATCCTGCATTAAATACATCTCACAGAATTAACATACTTATAATGAATTATTTATTGCCTTTAAAAACTCAGAACAAAATACAGCTCAGTGAAAAGAAGCATGAAAAAAAGTAATTAATATAGATCCGCATATATAAAGATATTAAAAAAACGAGAATTTTCCTTTCTCTACTGAAAAAATCTCTACATAAAAGTTTTCAAAATCAAGTTTATATTGTCACAAAACGTTTCAGTTTGACTCTGCAGAAATTAGCACAGGAAGCAATGAAATCCCAGGCTGTTTCTCAGGGAGAACAAGTTCCTGTTTCCATCAAAGGACTTGAATTAATCAACTCATTTCCCCGTGCCCAAAATTATTTCTGTGGCACTTGCATCTTTATTATCAGAAGTCCACAGATAAAGCACACAGAGAGAGCACAAGGATTAATTTTATTAGCAGAAATGAAGAAATCACACACGGCTTCCCCCTGCTCCCCCTCCCCCCGGCAGTGCCAGGGCTGGTTTTCACCCGGTGTTTATCAGAAATTACTATTAGCAGACACGTTTCTCTTAAGCCATAATTCTTGGGCTCCATGCTGTGCACTTGAAACTCCTGTTCAAGGCCCTGGGAGTTTGGAGACAGCAAGTGTGATGACCTTTATTATGGCCTGTCAGCATGCCAGGAGCACCAGCCCAGCTCCACTGGCAGTGGAAAAAGGACTCCATTACCTAAATGGTAGCAGGATCTTATTCCTTTTAGGCTCCACTTCTAAAAAGAGATATGGCCCTTTATCCCGTGTATTTGGAGAATTGTAGGAGAAGGGAGCTTATTAATTCATATTGTTCATGTAATGCCTCAGAGTGCTCGTGAAAGTAAGGAGGAGCAGCTCCATTTGAGACACGCTGCTCTCTGAATTTTGGGGGGAGAAATGCATTTTTTTGGATCAGGCTCTCTCCTGAGAGTAAATGCTGGCACATGTTGGAACTGGCAGTGCCCGATGTTAACCCTCAAAACTGCTGCAGTCTTTGGATGCAATTGCATTATGTAGAAAAAAATCCCTTCCAAACATACTGTGATCAGCAGGAGACTTAATGAAGATGATTTTCTGTATAGATTGTAAGTATGAATTGATGCTTACCAAATCCTGTCCCCTAAATGATTTATCTTTCCTTGCTTGCAAGTGAATGCCTTCACTTGGAGCTTCAGCTGCACTTTTTGCAGATCATAAAGCCCCAGATGAATTCTCTCCTAAATATGATTTTGATCTCATTAAAAATTTTCATACGCTGTGCTCTATGTCACAGGGCAAATTAGCAGAGGATGAATGATTTTTTTGGTCTGAGGCATACTGCATCTAGCTTCAAATTTCGTTTGAACCAATAGCCTCATATGAAACAGTACAAGTTAAATACATAGCAATAAATTCCTGTTGATTTCCCCAAGGATATAATCTCAATTTAAAATGTCTATGATTTTTTATGTTTTGTAGATGGCCTCTTTTACAGTTCTATATAAATACTATTATTATTTAGAAATACTAATAAAAATTATTAATATTCCCCTGCTTTTTTACAACACTTTTCTTCCCTCTCAGACTATGCCTTATGTTTTTCTTCCCTAGCATGCAGAGTTAATATCTAAGCAACATAAAAAGAAATCCATCAACATGACTGGAGGTCTCAGAGGTTTAGTAAGAGGATATTGAACATTTCACCCAGAGGTTGTTGATTCCAAAGTGCCCTTGGCTGGCCACCACTGAAACTCATTAACATTTGAGGGCTCTTCAGTGGTCTGCAAACCTGGATCTTTAAAATTCAAATTCTGGTGCAGTCAGATTGGGCCTGGCAGAGGAAACTCCTCCAAACAGGACGAAATATGAACAGAAGTAAAGCACTTTTCTTGCTAATAAGTAGAACATATTTAGTCATGATTGAAACTTAGACAGTCATTTATACCTGCTCTTGTTTTTAGCTCAGGTCAGACAGCAATGCTCCTTGGGCAGATGTCTGACTGAGCATTTCTGGGGTGCCATAAATGAAAGAAAATTGCTGATGAGGAAACTTCTTGCCCATAGAGAGGGTCCAGGGGAAACAGCGTGGAGCTGGAGTGCCAGAAGCACTCTCAGTTGAACTCAACCTGCTCCACAAATAAACAGAATTTAGTCTCTAAGGCTGTCAGCCTGGGATATTTCATAAGCCCTTAATTGTTGTTTGAAGTACAGAGATATTTTATAGATGAGGAGTGTAACAAATAATTGATGCTGGCAGAGCCCTTGACTGCAGGAGGAGGAAGATCAGGTCCATCATAAACTCCTGACCTGCAGGATCCAGAGGCACAGATCAGCCAGGACAATGAGTCTTCTGCTCGTTAGTGCCCCGTTAATGAAGCTCTGAGGATTTGCCCTGAGGACCCACACAGATGTCACTGTTTCCTTCTCATCTCCTCCCACATGACAGTCATAAACCCAAGTCTTCCCTGGTGCTTTATTAAATAACTTGAGTTGCCTACTTGGTGGAATTTGAGAATATTATAATAATTAGTATTATTATTAATAATTAATTCTTATTTATTAATATAATTAATATTAATAATCTTCTTTTTTGCTGTCCTAATGTCAGATGCCCCTGTGCCTTCACTCCCTGGAAGCACCATAAGTCAGTGGGAGCTGAGAATTTCCCATCCCTCAGGATTATGTCTTTTAGCTGGATCTCAGAGAGAGGAACAAAGCTGCCTAATTGTGCTTATGGATTATTTGAATACATTTACTCTGTGAAATTAAACAAGCATCTCAGCAGTATCTTGAACACAACTTTACAGACTCTTGAAAATCTGAATCAAGTTGTTGAGGGATTAAAACCACAGTGAACAGCAGTTAACACCTCACTGGAATAGTTGTTTCCATTAATTCTTGGAAATGCAAAATTTTTGGCAGGAAACTTTTCAATACCCTCAAGGCTTTGTCTGTTCAAATTTCAATGAACAACTGCACTATAGTAACAGAATTCCATAGGGAACCCATAAGCTTCTGTTCTTAAGAGCTAGGTAGGATGGGGAAAATAAATCACAATAAATAAGGGAAAGTATTGCTGAGTTAATTAAAATGTTGTTATTTAACTTATTGATGGGTTTGCTTTTTAAAATACACCCCTTATAGGCTTAGAAACAATTAAGTCAGTTTGTGAATTGTGTTTAGGTGCAGAGGCAGCTGAATATGTAAATGATGGGAAAATAATCACTGGAACCAATGGTTCTCACCCTATAAGCAGTTCACAGTATATTAAAAATCAGCTGCTGCATTTTCCTCCTCCCTACCTATTTCGTTTCTAATATTTGTAGAACTAGGTCAGACATAATGTCTTCATACTAACAAAGAGGAAAGTAATTTCTCCCTATTCATTAAATTAATGTTTTTAATCACATCGTAAGTATATTAAAACATAGATGGATCTCCAACCACTGATAATAAAGACGAAGATTTGTAGGACAGGTTCACCAAACAGTTTCTACATCAATCATGGCATGAGAATACCTTCTGGGCCAGATCTTTAAGTGGAGAAACTCTTTAACGAAGCTGATTTTACATCCCTGGAGGACACATCCTTCCCCCTTTCATCCCATTTCTTTACCACCCACTTCCCGCCGTTCCCTACATTCCATCTCCACCTTCCAGCACAAGGGAGAGATTCACCTTGTTGTTCTCACACACCAAAAAACCCCACCGTGGCAACTGGTCACTGAATTATAGAACATGTCTCATTCCCAGGAGCCCAGGTTCTTTATAGACTGTATTTTATGGAATCATTTTGTTCACAGCCAGCCCTGGAAGGATGCAGAGCATATGAATATACACATATAGTGATATATAAATAGAAAGCAGCTGCACAACACACTGAAATTCAGGAGATGAAGAGCATACTCTAAAATGGGGGTTTTTTTGCTAGAAATCCTACATAAAAGTGCAATTGTTGGAAACAAACTAAGAAATACAACCAAAGACAAGTTGCTTTTAATCTGGCATCAGAGGAGCCCCATGAAGCTGTACTGGTTTATGTGGGTTTATTCACAACTTATCTGACACCAGAATAGCTTTCTGCTTTAGACAGGCCCTTAAAACAATAAATACTACAGGGAACACAGAGTTTTACTCTCTTTGTGTTGTTCCCAGTCTTTTAGGGCTTCATTTGTGGTTGGCAGCTTTAATACCACCATAATAAACATAACACTTCTGGGCTGGTCATTAGGATTGCCATAGAAAGAAGAGAAATTAGTAGTAAACTTGTATTTCAAGATAACACTTCTCTTCCAGCTGAGCAGCACCAACCTGAATCCACCCCTCACAGGCCCAGAGTGCACAAGCAACACTCACCCAGGAAGCCATGAGAAAACCAGGAATCAAATTCATTTCTCCCAAGTCACAACTTGATAGCCAAACACCAAACAGCCCTCCCCGTGTGCAGCTGTGCCACAGCCACCCAGGGCAGGAGCTGTGGCGTGACCCAACATCTTGGGGTGACTTTGTGATGTGCATCCCCTATCGCCACTCTATGCCCAGAAGATGAATCCTGTGCCTTTAAGACTGGGTGCCAGAGAAAAACTGAGGGAACCCCGGTGTGGTCTGATGTTGTAAAACAGTCCCGAAGAGAAGAAGAAAGGAAAAAAAAAAAAACCTTAAGTCCCAGGAAACCTCTCTCTGGAGAAAAGGAGCTGAGAGCTGGCTGGAAAGCAAGGTTGCTTCCTCCACCCTCCCTGCCGCCAAGCTCAGAGAGATCTGTGTGTGTCCTTGAGCAACTGGTTTGAAAAATTCACTCAGTTTTTCTCTTAAACCACAGGATTCATCTGGGCATAGAGTGGCGATAGGGATACACATCACAAAGTCACCCCAAGACACCTGCACTGCAGAGTGGCCCCCGAGTGACATCCTGGCAGTGGGGCACAGCTCCTGCAGAGCTGAACCATCTGCCTCCTGCCTTCCCACCCATTTCCTTTCCCAGGCTCTCACACAGACCTCAAACGCTTTGGGATCTGAGACCTGCCAAGGCCAGTGCTCAGTGTGTGGCTGTATGGATTCTGTTCCCATGTGTTGTGTGCTTTTCCTACAGGAAAATGTCACTGCACTGTCCAGACCTGAGTTCTGCTCAGGGCTCCAGCAGCAGAACTGCCTCTGTCACAAGAGACTGAGAGATCTTCATTCAGGACTTGCCAGCTGGAAGCTGACCAAATGAATATTCACTTACACTGTGGGACCAAGCTCACATGGTTTGATCTGGGAAAGAGCTGCTTTGGATGGTTATGGCTCCTCCTGGACCAGAAAAAAAGAAGTCACATCTGAAAAAAGGCCCTCCCAGAAAACCATTCAGATTCCAATCTGCCTACATTTCCTTCTTAGAAACCATTTATTATTTGATTTCAGTCCTGCATATTTCTCCTGACTGGCCTGATTAAACTGATGTCTGAAACTGTAATGCCTGGACAACTTAATACTGAATCCCATGTACATCTTATTTCTCCACTATTTTTCTTTCATTACAGCAACTGAAAGCTGTATTTAGTCAAAAAGCCCAACCACCTCCCCCTTTATCTAGAAATTACTTTGATGTTTGCAGATAAAGCTCTCCAGTGTCAGCTAAAATCTTGCTATTCCAGTTCAAGGGGCAACTCAAACACTTTTCTCTTCTTGAAGCCACTCACAGCTCTCTGGATTCTGTTTCATTACCCCTCAGAGGAATGTTCTTCAGGGCTGATAAATTTTTTAAGGGGTACTTCTGCCTCTGTCTGCCCCACAAGGTGAGTTTCCAAACTTTTCTGTCCAGAAGCTCAGGAACAAAATGACCAGGGAGAGATGGGTTTTCCTGCATATGCACAGAGTCCCTCAGAAAGGACTCACACAAGCTGAGGGTCAGCCTGTGCTGCTGATGTGCTCAGGAGACTGTCAAGATGAAGTGTAGCCTTTTCTACCATGTCCAGTTTGAAAACAACAGTCAAATCCCTTTTAATATGAGGCATTCTATTTGTTTAATGTCCAAAACAAAACCAAACTAAAATATTCTAACCCCCTAATTTGTCACTTTATGACTCGCTCATTCTTCAAGCCATTTGTCAAGAGTCTCTTTTGCAACTAACACAAAGGAGCCAGTCTGTATTTAGGGAAAAAAACCCAAAAACAGAAACAAAAGAAACAAAAAAATTCCAACACTAAAATGAGCTATTGAGTACATCATAAAAAGCTCTGTAAGGCTCATCCTTATCATATCCTTTTCCATCCTTACCATATCCTTTTGCATTTATCTTCCATCTTCTATTTCCATGTATCAGATTGAAGAAACATCAGGAAATAGCTGATGTTGAAGTGATCCTATTTGGGATGCAGTGGGCACGGGCTATGGGTAGCCTCACATTAAACCCAAAGGTTCCCTCATCACCCACGTGTATAACAAGCAAGAAGGATTTTGGAACATGACAAAAAATCAACATCAGCCCCTGATACAAACCCGATGAAGATGGAAATTTCCATCATGCTTAGACTTTAAAAGAGCAGGCAATAATGGGCCCAGGTAAAGGAGTTCTGGCAGGACCAGGAACTGTTTAATTTATGAGCTTGGTTATTTGCCTTAGTTAGCATGCAGCCACAGGAAGGGAAAAGACCTTGATTATTTGCCTGCTGAGGTGCAGAGCACTACATTGAGCTGCTAATCCTAATATTAGACTGTACCTTCAGACGTCTATTTACTTAAAAAAAGAAAAAGAAAAAAAAGAAAGGGGAGGGGAAATAGGAAGATTTCCTAAGATCAGATAATTCTTATTCAACTACATTTCTGAATGTCCTGGCTACCAGTAGCATGCAAAAAATAATACATATTTCTAGTTTACTAAAATTCTCATATTCTGGAGAAGGCCCTGCATTGCTGGGTAAACATTTGTTTCTCCCATGAAGGGATTGCACAGATTTCTGGGAAGAGCACAGACCCCGGGCAGATGCAAAACAAGGGGTGACAATCACCACCTCCCCTCAACACATGTTCAGGGAGGAGCAAAATGGCATAAATATGAATGTACCAAGAGAAACAGAAAAAATGTATTCCACCAACATATCAGTCACTAAATACACAGTAAGGCAGTTTCTGCAGAGATTCCAAACCAGGCTGCACAAGCAGCAGCCAAGCTGCTGAATCCACAACTCACGGTGCTGGGATCTGTGCTGCAGCCAGGGCCAGACTGTTTGCAGGAAAAGGGTTTAAAAGTGGAAATTAATTTGCCAGGTGAGAGCCCTCATCTGCAGCAAGCTGATATCCCCCAGGTGCCAACCACAAAGACTTTGCAGCTGTTACACCTAATCCCAATTTAGTGAACAAATCTCCCGGCGCTGTCGCAGAGCTCCTGGTTTGGATCAGGAGATGGTGCCAGGGCTGCTGCGCACTCAGAGAATGAGTTTCCTCATATCTGTGCCAGAAACAAATGCACTGCTCCTCAGTGGAAAAAAGGACTGCTAGGCTCAGGCACAGAGATAAACCCTCCTCCCTGCTCTGCCCTGCGAGACCACCAGGCTGCACTGCCCTGGCCCAGCCGCTGGGATGCTGCCTCCACAGACAGCTGCACTTTGTCTCTGCACACCAGCAGCTTTTGCTTTGAAGCATCTCCTCCTCAGTCTGTTTTCTTTCTTGGGTGCTTTGGTTAAATCCAGGGATCCCATAAACCTAAGGAGGTTTCTCTGTGGAAATTTCAGGAAAGCCTGAGCAAGCTCTCTGTTTAAATACCACCAGAACTGCTGTTCAGCTGCCCGTGCTCCTTTAGAAACTGCAGCCTATTCTTCCTCTTGCTCTGGAGACACAGTTGTATTTCTCAAGGGACTTCCATAAATTCTCAGGAATTTAAAATAAACACAACCTCCAAGTCTTTCAGTGGCTCCATGCTCCCTGGTCCGTTCTCTCCCATTCACTTTTGCTAAACAGGTAAAGGCTTCAGCAGCTGATTAGTTCACTACTACTAAGTTATGTACAGCTCATACTGCAAATTATCTGATCCTATCATCTCCCAGCTGCTGCAGTTCTCTATTCTCTTTCCATCTCTGTTTGAACTGAAAAGCTCGTGACCACCTATGCCTTAACTCTTATTATTTTTAACCAATGCCCTGAATGCATTTTTTATTGCTTCCTGCTTAATTTCCCTTGCATTTTCCTGACACTTCAGACCCTGTGTCACATCACAGTCTAATCCTAGGCAAAACGGCCTCAGCTTGTCTTCTCTATCTAACAAGAAAAGCAAGTTCTCTGAGCCAAACTTCCTCTTAATTTACCCAGAGATGTTGATTCCCACAGCACCATCAACACTAAAAGAACTGCCAAAGGGGGACACAGCAAAGCCTCACCCCCAGCTGCTGGCATTTGCACTTTATTATGTAGCAGATAATAGGTTGTAATACTTCTGTATGAAAAATTCAAACAAAAAAATAAATGGTTTGGTGTAGGTGCAGTTTAATTTGATTTGACTATCTTATGGAGAATTTCATAATCTACTTTATTGTACTGCTCTATTTCCTGATGTTGCCAGTGCTAGGAGCCTGGATTTCTTGTTTATTAGAGATGGCATAATTGAAGTTTGCCACCTGATTAATTTTAATAGTTTAGCAGGGAACCTGAGGCTAATGCATATTGGCTGTCAGGCTACAGATAAATTTTGTCCATTTGGTTGTAAAGATTTCTGAAATAAAACCCACTGTTTTCTATTGTAGAGCAATAGTTGGGTGAAACAGTGTTATCTAAGGAAGCCACTCTCTCAGCTGCCCTGAATATGCACTGAGGCTCAGGAGTCCCAGACGAACAGGGTGATACAAAATCCCAGCTCTGATATCCCTCACACTGAGCACTGATGTGAGAGATTTGAGACTTTGTGGATGTAGCAGCAGTTTAGAGTCGATTTGCCTGGCAGAATTCCAGGAGAGCCCGGGGCGGGGAGTCAAGAGATCTGGACCTCATTCCCAGCTCTCTTAAGAGCCTCTTTTCCCTCCTGTGCCTCAGCTTCCCCAGCTGGAATGCACCCCATGCAGCTGATTCCCCCTGCAAAGCACCGTGTAAGTGCTCATCCCCATCAGCTTTGGCAGCAGAATCTTCCAGGAGGACCTGAAAGATCCTTGCAGAGTCCATCTGCAGGTGGAAGCGGTGCCCAGCTGGCTCTGGGCTGTGCTGCTGAACACCCAAATACTCTCCCAGTCTGCAGGGGAACACTTTTATTGAACCTTCAGACCCTGTGGGAGCTGCAGACATCCCCGGGGGCCGCGGTGTCTGGGTGTGTTTCTGCAGCATTCACACCAGGCAAGGGCTTTGCCTGCCAGATGGAGAAGTGCAAAGACGTTCATTGCACAGCTCAGGTTACCTAAATACCAGTGCACAAACAGGATAGAACCTCATAGAAACAGGAAGATCAAACCCCAGGATTTCACCCACTTAACCTGGAGTATTCCCTAGATATCACCTATTATGGGAAGGTGTAAATAATCCCAGATAAGGCCACTGACCACAATCTTCCCGGGCCATTGCTCAAGAAGGTCACTGACCCATGGTCCTCTTTTCCAGCCCATCTCAGGTGCCCTGGAAGTGTTTCCATGGTTACCACCAGGCCTAGGGAAGATGCTTTTGTAGGCCTTCAGGCCTGCTCTGCTAGAACACCCATGGTGGAACCCAACATGTTTATTCCAAAATGGAAAGAAAAAGGGGAGGAACAAGAGGGGAGAAACTTCCTGTCTTTCTCTTGCATTATCCTAAGCTCTTCTGCTTCAGAAACATTATAATGTTTCCTTAATACATAAAAATCTCCTTAATATATAAATTTGGGTCTGGAGGCTATCCCCGCTTCTATTATGTCTTCCCTGCTTGGGAACTGGGCTGGAGAAAGGAGGTGCAGGGTTCATTTGTGGGATGACAGGACAGGCTCTGGCAAGAGGAGTTAAAGAAACTCTTTCTCAGCTCTTTTTCAAGCCACTTAATTTGGAATATAAATGATTTACACTGAAATGATTAATCAATGCACTCATTATACTTGCATGGTTACTCCTTAGCACCAAAGGAAGTAAACAACAGCCTGCAGGATAGCATGAAAGATGAACAATCTTAGACCTCAAACCTACAAATTAATATATTAAGTGAACATCAAAATCTCTGAACAGAGACAATATTAACTCAACCCACACAAAGCAGCAGGCAGGATCAAGGCAATAGTGCATCTGTTCTAATATTTCACGGTGCAGATCTTCACTTACTTACCAGAAAACATCTATTAAAATTAAAGGGAGTTGCAGAATTTGGTGTTGACATAATGAAAAAGAATAGTTAATTCTATTTAAGAAACACATCTATTTAATGCAAGTCATATCAGTTTTTGCAGTGATGGGTTGCATGTTTGTATTAAATTCAAAGTGGTTTTTTTTTTTTTTAAATGTTACTTGAAACTTTAAAGAAGCTTGACAAAATTCTTCTACCAAAGGCATTTTGTGCTTTTTTAAATTTCATATATATATGTATATGGTCAGTACAAATTCCTACAAACATTCACTTATAAACTAATACTTAATAATTTCAGTATAAATTTATCTTTTCTCCCTCCTCCTCATTTTTATCTCTTTTACACTTTGAATTACTGAATTCCAGTAATAAACATAGTAAAATAAGTAACCTGGAAAGATAGATAATGAGAAAATATGAGTTTGGATCTTAAATTGGCACTAATTTAAAAAATAATCCACTTACATAGACCAGAGTAGAAAAGTTTAATGGAGGGATAAACTTCACAGTTTTATCAGTCTACAGACAAATGTTGGTGCATGAGGAAGACACCAAGTGCTTATCTCAATATACAAATCTCAGCAGCTGAGCAGGAAAAAAACCCACTTATTTCTCACCATATCAACTTATTCCCTGGAAATGTTGAGGGAATTGGTCAGACCCAGGGGATGGTAAAGCAGAGCAACATAGCAAACCTCAGCTTAGAGAGAAAATAAGCAATAATTCATCAAAAGGCCATTCACTTGAAGAAAAACCATTGAAATAAGTGGACATCTTAAAAAACAATGCAAAAGAAGAATTTTATCAAATTAGTGTTTTCAGCCACATTGAGCAAATTATGTCAAAAATCCCCAACTCAGAAAATTGTTGCAGAAGCATCTCCAGAAACCTGGGGTTGGATGGTTGGGTTTGTTTGCTTGGTTTCTTTTATTTTTGGTTGTTTTCGGTTGTTGTGAGGTTTTTTGTTTGGTTGCTTTTTTCGTTTGTTTGGTTGGTTGGGAGGTTTTGTTTGTTTGTTTCTTTAGTTTTGTGGCTTTCTCCTTTCAGAGCTCCGGTTTTTAATTTACAGCTGGGCTTTGGCCACATTTTCAAGACTGGTTTTCTGGTGAAGATTGGGACAACAAGAAAGGTTTGGGGGGAGGACAGGGAGAAAGGAATCATGATTTGAAATGGAAAACCTGAAAGCAGGAGTACTCTTTACACCTCAGTAAAACACTCAAAATTCATAAATTTCAGAAAAAACCTATTATAATTGTACAGGAAAGCTGTGACAAAATAAATTTTGAACAATAAATAAAAGCCCAAATCCACACCACACTGAAGAGATTCTCTTAGTCCTTAACAATATTCCCAAGGGACCAGCCCTCCTGTAATGATAAGGCTCATCAGGTTTCTTGTGACTGTTTTGGTCATCAAATCTCACAAAGAGACAAATTTCAGAACACCAGCCTGTCCTCATTATTCAGAGTATAATCCTACCTACATTATCACACCTGCTTTCTCTCTGCTCCAAATGCCAGTGCAGAAATAACTCCACCAGAGTTTACAACAGACAAATAAAACCAAACAATGCTGCCCTCACACCATTACAGTCCCCAAAAGAGCCACAGCCAGGCAAAAGACAGAAGGGGAATTCTCTGTGCACATCATGAACTGCAACAGGGCCTCTTTGGGGTTCATTTATTTTTAAAGGACCAAGGATTCTGAGTACACAGAACTTGTTGGGACACCTTGGGGGATTTCAGAAAAGCCAATTTTACCCTGGGCATACCCCTGGGCTCTCCCCGAGGCGGTGGAAAATCAGCTTCTCCAGAAGGTAACTTGTAACAGGAATCCCTGAAATCCTGAAAGGTTTGGGATACTCAAGCTGAGCCATATGCTGTTGTTTACCTGTAATTCCAGCACACCTTTCCACACCAACTGTGCTGAAATGCTCAGCTTGCTTGGAAATGATCCCTCACTCTTTGCAAGAGGCAAATCCATCTCTGGGAGCCTTCACCCAGCCAGCAGAACCTGGTCCCCTGGAGTTTGGGACATGAGAAAAAGCTCTGAGCATTTGTCACTGCCTCGTCAGCCCCAGCAGCACGGCTGCTCTCTGGCTTGCAAGAAAAATAAATATTTACTCCTTTCATTTGTCCCGGTAGGACTGGGAATGGGAAATATTTGCTGTAAGATTTACGATAGTGGCACAATTTTCTCTCCATCAAAAGAGAAAGGGTGATTCATGAATAATCTACAGCCACCATAGACTGAGCTCCTAATCAGAAGTATTCAAAACAAAATCAAGTCTCTTACATAATTAAAGGAGGGGGGAGTGGTTCTCGGTGGTTCATACAGTAGAAAATGTCAAATCACTACTCAAAATAATCGCTATTCACCTGCAAATTATCCAATTAAACATCTGACAGACACTGACAAATGTTGTATCCCCCTTCCACAGAAGCTGAATCTTAGCAAGAAACTGTGTACTGCAGATTTGTATTTTTAAATGGTCTAGCAGAGACCTGAAATTCATCCTCACCATATTTCTTTCCACTCACAAGTCCGTAAAGGCTACAAATAAAGTTATAAAACATATTTTCTCTTTTTATTTCTTTTTTCGTTTTTTTCTTCTATTTTTTTTTTCTTTTTTAACTTAGGAGTGGCCTCTCATCCTCAAAACTGTACCAATTCTTAGGGACGAAGACAAATCAAAGTACCGGTGCTGTACACCACATTAAAAGTATTAAAAGCTGCCTAAGCAATTCTAACCTAATTTTGGGCACAGCAAGGAACAGAGGGCAGGGCAGGGCATGTATCCAGATCCTCCATCTATACAGGATGTGTCCATCTGTCCTTTTCCCAGCACAGGATCCAGCCATGAAAGCAGATTAAGGAAAAAGCTCCATCCCCACTCCACATTTTGACCTACGATTCATGTGCTGCTGCTTGAAGTATTCCCTTGTCCCACGGCGTTTGACATAATTAATGTTCATTTACTGAATACCTGTCCCTGACCATCAGTTCCATCACTGTCCTGCTGTCCTGGGGCTGGCTACAGGGCACAGTAAGATCCCAATCAAAATTTTTGATAGCTATCTTTTGTATTAAGTGAAATCTCAGCACAAATTTAAAAAATATACCCTTCAAGGCATTTAATTTCAATCATCAAGCCCTTGCTATTCCTTAATGTGCTCATAAAACTCAGGAAGTGCATTGCACATCACTGAAAACATGAGAAAACCCCCAGAGCTCTGAAGGTGTAAAGAGCATCCAGTTTTCCATCGAGCTCTTCCATGCTCATCCCACTGAAGGCCAGACCCACAGTGAACTCCCTCTGTGGGTTGTGGCTCCTGAGGAAATATTTTATTTTGAACAGTACAGATAAGAAGAAAAGAGGAAACTCCTGCAAGCAGCAGGTTTTAATTATTCTACTTGTATAAAATAGCAATAAATTAATCAAATCTCTGGGTACTTCAGCGAAGTTGTGGCCAGCTCTAACAAGATTTTATGTGCCCTGAAAGCTCTCAGTGCATGATGGCAACCTGACTTGGAAACCAAAAAAGCAGCCAGATTTAAAAAGCAGCTTCCTGCCATTTTCCAGTTTCATTAAAATCTTTGTCTTTGGAATGAGGCAGTAGAAATGAAATGCTTAATATATTCATGAAATGCAATCCAGCTGTTTGCCGTGGTGACCTTTTCAGCATTCTGTGTTTCATATTTTGATTAGCCATGTACTGGTAGGAAATCCCTCCCACAGCTTTTGCCAGCAGCTCTGACTCCGAGCCCTCCATGCTCCTGTGGAAAGAAAAATAATGCAAAATGTCAATAGGCAGCTATTTCAGAGCAACAGGATCTCACAGGATCTCACATTTCCTTAAACTCTGCAGAAGGCTCGTGTGCAGGTTTTATAGCACACAGAGAGTCTTGCCTCCTGCAGCCTTTATTAAAAACTACTGCACCAAAAGCAGTGTCAAAAAAACAATCAAAAATAAATTTATTGGGAAAACTAAAGCTACAATGCATCTGTGTTTTTATGCTCTGGGAAGGGATTTTGAACTTGGGAATGTTTGCATCTACTTCAGCCTCCTCTGCATGCACAGGCAGAAAACCAAGTAGATTAGGTAAAATTTAAGCATAGATACAAAAGCTGGAAGCAGACCTTCAAAAAAATCAACAGATTCTGACTAAAAATTGATCCAGAATCTTTTGGGCTTTGGTGTAGACCACAGTGATTATTGAGAACACATAATTGCTTTAAGCTCAAAAAATGGTATTATGGTCTCAAAGAATTGTTAAAGCTTTTGCAGATGATTTTAGGAATGGAGATGAAATCTGGACTGTGGCTGTTCTGTTTCTCTATCCATTCTATTTTTCAGTAAAATGCTAATTACAAAAAAAAACCGAGACCAAAACCAAAACCAAAGAAAAGACCTCCCCAAACCTAGAAAAAAAACCCAACAAACATGGCTATTTTAAAGACATTTGTACTAAATGCAAAATTTAATAACAAAAATAACCAGAAACATTAAAAATAATATAACAGCTGTTCCACAAAATGACAGAAGACATTGACCTCACATTTAAAACTCACTCTGTTACTGCTGGTGAGTTAAAAAGGCTCTGCCAGTTCAAAAAATTGCTATTCTAAATCCGTTGCAGAATTAAGAATTACAAACACACTCAGACTTTAAAGTTAAATATTTGACAATATTCCTCCTTATTTACAACCCAAGGATCTAAGCCCAGAGTTGCAGCTGAAGGGCTGAGCCTTTCCTTGGCCTGGCAGAGGCACCCAGACCCAGCTCACCCTCAACGGGAGCTGGGGTTAACACGAGGTCAAGAAAGGAGAATTTTTGGGTAATTGCAAGAAATTCTCCCATGGACAACCGAAGTAACCTGGAAATGAGCAGCCCTGCTTAGTTGGAAGACAGATTTTTTAATTCTCAGTTTCAAAATCCATCACTCCTACTGACGTGCCATTCTTAAAATTCTGTTTTCAACACCTCTTTATGGGGACATGCTCAATAGGCTACTCTGTATTGCACAAAATTTGCAAATTTCTAGACATAAGTTTACATGTCCTCAACATGGAAAATATCAGCCTAATGCAGAAATTATCATTGGAAAATTGGCTTATCCTACTAACCTCCATGTAGGATACCTGCAGTTTTAGTTGGGGTTTTTTGGTGTTTTCATCCTTTCTTTTTAAAATAAATCTCAATTTCTAAACCTGTGTGCATTTAAATTCATACCCTCATTACTTGCATCAGCAAAAGTGTTTCACATCTAATTATATGGCACAGGCTGTCAAACATAGAGACCCTTTTGTAGTGTCACTACTTAAATATATGGATGGAAACAAAACCAAAATACCACTGGAAGAAATTTTAATATTGAATAAAAGACTTTCTTATCTAACACAAGACTACATTATGAAGCCACAATTTTATTATTTAGTTTTATTGTTTTAAATTAAATAGAACAAAGTGGCTATTTCATCTTGCTGATTTAATAAGTTAATAAAGGCTTCTGGCAAACATATACTTGATGTATTGAGGAACACAAAAGCTCCGTCTCATGTTGAGGAAAGTATTAAAAAAAAATCTTCCTGGGAGATGCTGCACCCTGCACTGTACTTTATGAAGCCAATATTTACCAACAAGAGGGACTTAAGTCATTCTCTGACACAGCCTTTTGTCTTGTTTTACTTGTGCTTTTACTGTAATATGGGAAATTCTCTGCATTCCTACAAATATCTTCTCGCCTATCACATTCTCAGGTGGGGCAGGGATTGTTTTTAAACATTCCATTTGATCAGCATTGAGGAAACACTGCAACAGGAGGTGCAGGAGAGCATCTCAGGAGGAAGGAGAGAAGTTCCCTGTTCCCAGGTGGGAAAGGGATCAAAGTGCCCAGTTCAGGGCTCTGCTAGCTCCACCCTCAAACTGGGTTTTCCTTCCCTTACAATTACACAAACATATTTGTGGGCACCAGTTGTGATGTTGCTGTGTCTTAAATCAGGCCTCCCTTGATAGGGGAGGAATTTAAAGTCCTTGCCAGGAGTCCAATAGATGAAGGATACTTTCAGCACTCTCTGCTTTAAGATAGTTTATTAAGTCATATCAGAGAAGTAAGGTCACTGGTGTGACCCAGACACAGCACACAGCAGAGAATGCAGCAGAATTCCTGCTTATCGAGATAACACGGCCTTCTTAAAGGTAAATCATCCAATTAAAGCTTAAAACGAAAGATATTTTCACTTTTCTGCCAATGTTAGACAAATGCTCCTGTCACGTACACAGGAACTGCGGAATTTTTTATCCAATCACTTGAGACACCTTCTACTGCAGAATATGGAGTACTAGAAGAAGAAGAAGAAAGTCTAGAAACAACAACAATCCTCCATTTTGGAGTTTTTGCTTTTCATCTATTTACTACATTAATAAACCCAACACCTTTAGATTTTTCACCCTATGATAACCTTACATAATACTCTATTATTTAGTTCTCACTAGAGTAGATTCTAGTTCTTCCCAAAGAGTTGGCAGTTTTCTCCATGGATAAAAGTCAGACAGTGTTGTCCAGGGGGGTAGAACCCTTCAAAACAGGCAGGGAAATATTCTCTGCATTCTGGGTTCCCATACATACTGATAACTAAGATAATTAAAATAGTTGAGCTTATCAGATGCATCTATGAAGCTGTTATGATTTTGGGTTTGGGGGTTTTGTTTGGTAAATATTTTTTGGTATTGTCATCAAAATTTGCAGTAATTTAGAATGTCTATCAGGCTATTAACACAGCCAAAAAACAGGATAAAATTTTGGGAGACAGTCTGTTAAGTGGCACAGGGTGGTATAATTCTTGTCAGTGCAGACCTGATGAAGTTTTAATATAAATAAACTATTTCTTGGTATTCTCACAGTTAACTAAACACTTTCATACAAGTGCTGCTCCTCACCAGGGAGCTGAACTTGTCTGGATATTGCAGCTGAAACTGGTAAAAACGTCTAGAATTATCTATATATAATTCAAAAATAACATCAAATTAAAAATGGTCTGTCATAAAGATTGCTCAAAAATGAGAGACTGTCTGTCCCCAGACTACAGCAATGTACATGGTGCCTGTGAATTATGAAAACTGGAAAATAACCTTGAGCTGCCTCTGTCCCAGCTGGCGTTTGGGGAAATACTGAGACTGTCCCAAAAAGCAAAGCCCACCTTGACTGGGATTTTTTCACAGGTGCTCCTCAGGTCTTCATTCTGCACAGCCCTTAGTATGTGATGGAAATTAATCAGAGTGAGACAATATTAGGCCAGAAAGGCAAACCCAGGCAGAAGAAAGAAAAATAGAAACAGACAGACTCATATATCCACATGAGGAAATTAAAACTTGACTGGGAAGGAGCAAAAGTCAATTAGAGGGGTGATAATCAGAAAGAGAATTTGAAACAAGGGCTTTCATTTTCTCTGACATTGATTCTAAAATCTGGAAGGAATGAGCACAGTTCTAATGAATGTTATTTAAAAATAATTAATATATCACAACCAAGCATGTCAGAGAAAGATGAACATTACAGCCTTAGAAGTATTTTTTTCACTCCCTGCAGAGAAGTGCCTGATATGAAAGAAGCCAGAGCTGGAGGAAACTATAAATTTATGTGTGAGATATGTAATAAAACAAGACTATAAACTCCTAAGTTTAGGTGAGATAAGGCAATACAAACATTTGTCCTTACAGAGCAATGACAATAATAGAATGCTATCTGCTCAGTCATCTTGTGAGGAAGAAATGCAACATGATTAAGGTAATTTTTTGCATAAATGAGAATTAATTTCTGTAACTTTAATGTCTTCAAAGAGAGGCCAAAATTAAGACATTTGCTATGTACTACTCAGCCCATCAACAAAAAAAAAAAAAACACCCTGGTTTGGTTCTCCAAATTATAGGACTGGACAATGTTTGAATGAAAACAAACCCCATAACATCTTGAAATGAAAGGAAGGAGAGAGGGCTGAGGCAGATATTGCCCACTAAATTCACTTTGAAAAACTTGTGTCTGCTGTCCAGCTGCCACCAGACACTAAAGCAATAAACACCCTGGGAGGACTGGGATTAGGCACAGAGCACATGGGAAATCTGCCCCAAATCACAAGGGATCCCAGAGTTCAGCCCCCATGAAAGGAAAAATGAACTTGGAGGGTCAAGGCATGAAGGAGTGGGCATTTCAGAGAGCTGAGAATGACTGTTTAAATATTAAAGCCCAGGAAAGCATGTCTTACAAATAAAAAGCCTCGCACAAGTCCAATAACCTGGCTGTGAGAGGGTCAGTAGATCAGAGCTACAGATAAATAAGTTAAGAATGCTGTGAAGACCACAGCTAATAAGAGTACACTGGAAAAACACACACTTTTATCTCACACAAGTTGAAATCATGACTTCTGGAATGAGCCTTAAAAACACACAGAACTAAGATTTTTATATGGGTTTCCATAGGCAAGGGATCAGGCCCACATTTTGGGATGACAGAGGTGTGGCAGTGGGGTCGTGGGGAGGGAGTGTGTGAAATTGTTGAATTTTATTTTATTTTATTTTATTTTATTTTATTTTATTTTATTTTATTTTATTTTATTAACTCCTACCTTTTTTTTTCCATTTCCATCATGGCTGCACGATTTTGTTCCACATAAATAATTATGGAAATGGGCTGAGGAGGTGACATCTGAGATTTCAGAATTAACCTAAAATATGCACAAAACCTTCCACTCCTCAGAGCAGACAGCATGGGAGGCTCCCCACGGAGCACCTGTGAGGCATGAAGAGACCAAAAGATGAATAAAAATACGTTTCTAGCAGCTATTGTAGCCCCTTTCCATGCCAAGAGAAAAATCCATCCCTGTGCAAAGGCCCAACACAGGACCCAGGGCACCTCAGCTACACCTGAGCCTTTGAACGTGGGGCTTGAGGGGCTTCTCCAGAGGCAACAGCACCACGGGCTGGCCCAAAACCCACATTTACTTTACAAAATCCAGGCTCATTTCTCCCCCTCCTTCTCTTCTTCAAAGCAGGTTGTAATTTTTTTCCTGGGAAACAAGAGGAGTTTCCCAGAAAGAAGAAACCAAGCAGTAGAATGGAATTACAGGAGGCAGAGCTGTTAGCATAGAAACACAAAACCTCTGGGTGATTCTATGCAGGTGCTTTTATTGAAGAGCTCTGGCAATCAGGGGTATAGACAGACCCAAATCTGACTCCAACATGGATTCGAGATGGATACATTTTATACTCTTTCCTTACATAACTGTGGTATAATCATATGTTAATCATTAATTTGATATTGTTCTATCGTGTGCATTGTTTCCACCCAAGCATGAGTTTAAGGCCCCGCCCCACACAACATTTCTTATGATTGTTATTCCCTTCTCGTGATTCTTGATCAAATAATTCTTTTTGATTATATTTACTAAATATTTACTACTTCTGGATTAGTGTGTGTTTGTGGAAGTATCCTCATGCAGGCAAATTAAATTGTGTCACTCATTGTACCAAATACAGGAAACCAAAATATAAAATGTCCAAAAAGGAGAGCAAATATTTAAAATCATGATTCACTGAAAGCACACACACACACATAAAGATATAGTTATATTCTTCTAGATATTTGCAGTTTAAAGACCTTATTACCATTTTATAAGGAAAAAAAATTTACTGATGAAGGACTGAACAGGTGTTCAGATCTCACACAAGGAGAGAGAAAAGAGCCTGAAGTGAGAAACAGGACGGAAAGAAAATTACGGTGATCAACGGGAGCACATTCTAGCAAAAAATAGATTTTAATCATAGCTATTACGTTATGTGAGCTTATGTGAGTCTAAGACTGAGATAAAGCCCCTGAAAATTTAAGTCCTGCCACATGGGTTGAAGGGGTTTTTTTCAATTTTTTTCAGTGGACTAGTTGCTAGATGGCAGAACTTATTTTGTGCGTTAATCTCAAACTGAGATGTAACAAAGTCACTTAGCTCAGTGGCAGGAGAACATTTATCTGGAATCTAATGAAAAAAGGAAAGATGTCCCTCAGAGGAAATGCCAAAAAAGTGCCAGATTGGAAAATTAAAAATATTTCAGGAAGGATGCACTAAAACATCTACCCTTTCCTTTTCCATGTGTTCAGTATTTCAAACCACAGTTACACACTGAGGTGGGATAATTATCCAAGTATCCCATTCTCATGCCTTTCAAAGGGGCAGGGCACAGACACCTCTGCTTTGGGGATGGGCAGGTACAGAACGACTCTCCCAAACTTCAGGGTGGGTCCAGCACACCAGGGATGGACTAAAATCACCCCACCTGCAGCTGGAGACAGCCCTGCCCAGACACACACCCAGGATTTGCCAATAATTGTGGAAAACGCACCGAAAAAAAGCAGCAGAGCTCCACATTTCCTCTCCACACGCTGCCACCCAGAATTTAGTCAAGGCATCAAAACTCCCTCAGCCTTAACAAAGACACCGGGCTCAGGATCACTAGAACATGTATTTTCCTGGATTGGAATTGTGAAATTTAAGTCATCAGTTCATAGAACAATTCTGGCTGAAAGGAACCAGAGCTCCAGAAATTATTGAAACCCAGATTTTGAACTCATGTTGGTGGCATCCAACCCCACATTGTACCTCACTTACAGCAGGCGAGGGCTGTCCAGAGTGATGCCTTATCCCTGTTCTTAAAATCAGAGCCCAACACGGTTAGAAGGGAAAAAGGGTTTTTTCCCTGGGTGTTTGTTTCAAGGATCCCTGGTGCACTCTGTGCAGGTGGAACACTCCCAACATGCACATGGAAATGCCCACCCCAAAATGCACCCCCACCATAGATCGGGTATGGAATTATAGGTGTTACAAATGAGCACATCTATCAAAGATTCCCCAGTGAGTGAGGCCGAGTGAACCCCCCTCCCCAGGAACCCTCCCCTGGCCAGACCCATCTTTGAGTTTACAAAATGTTTCCAGAGAGGACCTTGGGGTCTGAGGCCTCCAAGATGTTTGGTCTCCTAACTCAACAAAACATCAAGTCTAGGAATGTAGGCTAAAAAGAAACACCAAGAATACAAAAGGCCACAAAGGCATACAAAAGAGGTATAAAAGAAAAGGCAAAAAAAATCATTCTGGCATCAAGAGCAGCTCAGGTGCCTCTGGCACTGCAGGAACATCAGGGTCACCCAGGGCTTTCCAGGGCTGTATTTCCTCGGGAGGGATTAGGAGTCACAACGCAGCCTGTCTGGATTACCCACAGACACATTTTTAGCAAGGTAGCCAAATTCAGTTTGATATCACTTGAAGGGAGATTGAGCTGCTTGGTTAAAATGTTTGTCTGCTCACACCCTCCAAGTGAAGCCACCAGTAAGGGTGTAACAACTAAGATCCTGAATAAAACACCTGAAATATTCTGCTCAGTTCAAGAAGCCTGTGGAATAGTTTGAGCCTGGAGTTTCTCCTTTGCTCACACAAACTGCAGATTGTGAAAACCAGCTGTCAGTACAGAGCAACCAAATATTTCTGCAAGCTTCGGGGTTTTGTTCCTCCATTTTTTTTGTGGATGATTTTATTGGGGGTTTTTAAACAACCACAGTTCACTTATCAGCAATAGCTAACTTATACTGTTAAAAATTTAATTCTCAAATACACTCTGGTTTTGTTGTTTGGGGTTTTTTGTTTGTTTGTTTGTTTTTTTTTTTCCCTGGGAAAGTTTGGTTTTCACAAAGATTATTGCTACATATTTAAATTTGAGACGGGCTCTGCAGCCAGCAGGTGCTCTTCTGTCAGGTGAATTGTAATAATGAACATCTGCCTTCCAAGGTGAAGCTGGACAGGGCATTTTTTTTCCCAAGCATGTGACAGAAGGGGAAATCTATCTGCTAGACCAAATGGCCTTCAGTAGAAGCACAGCACCTCCAAAAAATAGCAGTGAGCAGATCTGAGCTTATTAGATACTTGTCAATAAGGGGGAGCTGCACCTGATGCAGCTGACAGCAGGGAAAAAGGATGGCTTTAATACTGCTGCTGTCCCAGCAATCCAGTTAGGCAGGGAGCAGGGATATTGGAATGAGCAGCACTGCTGCACACTCAGCTGGCCTTCAGCTGACTCCCGTTTTCCTGCAGAGTGCAGAGTTTTTCATATTTGGCCACAAAATTATCATATGATACAGGGGAGCTACCCCTCCAACCCACAAAAATGTGCTTTTTATGCATAAAGTCCCCTTAGTCTAATAAAAGCCCCTAAAAAGAAGCTGTACCAATTTTGTGTTGGCATTTGTCAGAATAAACAATTAAAAAATATAGGTGAAAGAAGGTATTTTAAGGCCATTATTACTGTGGAGGCTTTTGGCAGTTGCTTTTCCCAACCATTTTATCCTGTGTCTTGAACTACTGGAGGTTTTCCACTCTTGTCTCTATAAAGGCCCAAACCACACTTTTTTCCAGTAATTTGGGGCAGAATTTCCTCCTCTATAAATGTTCATTCAGCCCCAGTCTCTCTCGTAGCTTTTTCCAACTATTTCCAACAGTTTTTGTGTTGTTCCATTAGTTTAACAGGGTTTAAAAAACCACAAAACAACATTAGCCATTAGAGAACACTAATTTATGAGCAAAATTCATGTAGAATTGCTGAAGAGAAAAATAAAATACTCAGAACCAGCAGATTTCCTGGTTTTAATTTAAATAATTAAAAAATACAGATATTTATAAATTTTATAACTTTTTATAAACATTAGTGATAAGCTGGTAGATTATAAAGGGCACATTACTAATAAAAAATTATTATTTGAGTCTTTAATTTCCAGAAGCAATAAAAGTAGGGATGCCCAGACTGCTGTTGCTGAGTTACTCAGAACATTGCTCTGGTACTTACTGGAGGTAAAGACAATTCAACCACCCAGAAAACAGGGTAATAATCAACCAAGCTAGAAAAAGAGATTTTATCTTTAATTCCACCCATCTAATTTTAATTTTTAAAGGCATTTCAAGCTTAAACAACTTGAATGATTCATCTTTCATCTCTCAGCAATGATGCTACTTACTTTTGTTATGTTTTTCTATTGATAGGAGGATTTTACTATAAAAGAACGTGTGCTTTTCTGAATGACTTGCACAGGGATGGCGTTTAGAGCTGATGCTTAGAAAAGGAAAAACGATGACAAATATTACATTAAACTTCATTACATTTCTGCCTTTCATGTAAGTGAACTGCATGTCTTTCTCGCTGTCAGAAATCTACATTTGGAATTGTACAACGACTGCTTTCTTAATTATGATCTCACTCAAACTCAATTGAGTTTCTCTCTGTCTCTACTTTTTCCTTTTCCTCCTGCTTCCGCTAATTAAGATAAATATATCAGAAGTGTTATTGCTGAAGGGAAAGCTGGAGCAAGTGTCATTGGTCCCCGTGATATTTCCCATTTTGCCATGAGCTGTCACCAATGATTTAGGACCAAGTGCCAAGGATTATATTAATCTTGATAAAATTAGTAAATGCTCTGTGATGTTGACATCCTTTGGTGCTAAATGACATTCCTCTGGCTGGACCATTACCACTGAGGAAAAAATGCTCTTTTTTCCTCTGAGGATAACAAATGAGGGCATTAGGTGAACACTTTTTTTTTTCCCCAGAAAGGCTGAAGGACAAATTCGAGTGTTACTTGCTCTAAACATTTACCCTTTGTTTCAGCATCATTGGTGAAAATCTGTGACAGACTCTTAAAGGATATGAAAAAGCTCTTCTGAGGCCAAGGGATGAAGGAGGAAAAGAATTCTAATATATTTCTGCTTGATAAAGGAAACTGTTACACAAGGAAATACCGTGTAAGGAAGATTATCTTTGTAGACAACATACAAGAAATAAAACCTTATTTTTTCTTTAAAAGCACAGTGGATAACTCTTCCTGTAAACAGACATATGCACACGTCCACCTCTTGTACATCCTCCTGGACACAGGATTTTCCCAGGACTTTCCCAACTTGGCTCTGTACAGCAGGAACAGACAAAAATCACCTCCAGAACAAGTGATTGTATCAGGGTGAGCAGGGCTGTCCCATTCCTGCTTTTCTTTGTCCATATCACTGAAGGCATCTTTTAAGTACATTTTTTTTCAATCTGAGGGAGAAAGAACTTTTAATTCTCTGTGTACAACCTCCCCCAGCCCAGGAGACACAGCCAATAAACCAGAGCTTTGTTGTGCTTAGGTTAAAAGCTTCATTAACCTGCTATTAAAATCTGTTTTCTTTGCACCCCTGGGCAGGCAAAAGGTCAGTTTGTGAGATTTGTTCATCTGTGTGATCATCCACACTCATTTTTATCCTTATCCTGGGTATTTCCACTCCTTACATGGGCTTTTTTTGACCTTACACCTGACCAGAGCCACTTCTCACAGGACCAGAGGCACCAATGCTGGCACAAGGTGCTAAATCTTATCCCACACTTCCAAACCCGACCTCAAACCTCTCAACACGGCTCACACCTGACCTGACAGCCGAATTAAGCTCCAATGAGCAGCAGATCTTTACTCTCTTTGAATAAATGTACTGATATTTTAGGAGGGGTAGTGCTCAGGCTCTGTCCTCGAAAAACCTGGTCCCTGCTCCAGAGCTCCATCCTGAGCGGGGCCATTTGTAGGATCAGGGTTTGCCACAGCTGTGCTGCTGCATCTTAATACTGAAGTGACCCTCAGTAAATTCTGGAGTTTATGGATTTGCTGCCACTGCGATTTAAAAGCAGACAGTTCTTAGCAAGGTTGAATTAACATGTGTCAGCACAGATTTACACCAGGATAGCTGATAACTTCCTGGCAGGAAAGGAGGAGAAAGTTATTTTTAAATGAAAGCCTGGAAGTTGTAAGGAAAATGCAGAGTGAAGGGAGAGGTGCAGATAGCTTCTCAAAAGGAACACAGCATGAAGTGTCGTTTTTACACTTCTGATTTTCATCTGGAGGGGTTCTTGTTGGGGGTTTAGACTTATAAACATACATAAAATAATTACTATATAAAGGCTACAGGATGTGATCATGAAAACATGAAAGAAGATCCATTATGCTTGGTAAAAAGTATCAGACAGGATTCCATACTCTCACTGAAACTGTTGAATTCGACTACATATGGCGTATGAAATTGTTTGACAAGTTAAAAGCCCCATGACTTTGCCTGTAAAGTTTATGTAGTCTATTGACTGGCTGTTCCTTAGCTTAATTTTCATTTTAAAAAGAGGGAACATGAAATGGAACACCTCTCACCCCATTTAAGGCTGACTGATTAATGATGCTACGTTTGCTTCCTGAGTACATTAAAGCCAGGGATGATAATTCTTGCAGCACTGCCTTAACTCAAAGAACTGATTTTTCAAAGCTTTGCATTAGTATAGAAGAGAAATCTGTTAAGAAACCCAAACCAACAAGTGTTCAGGGACATTCCTATACAGATGCAAATGTGCACATCAGTATTTAAACCTGAAGTAAACTTATGGATGGCTTAATACATATGCAGGAACGTTTAAAAATATAATTACCCTATTATCACACTTCTTATTTCCAGTGGAAAAATGTGTGCATACAGCTTTTATAATCCCTGGTCAAATATGAATGAATGGATCATGTAAGATTCAGATTTTGAGAGCAAGGTGCTGTTGGAATAAAATTTCTGCCTAAGAAAAAAATTCTCCATAGAAAAGAAAATATCATCTAAAAAGACCTTATCAGTGAGGGAGGGGATGTAGGAGCTGGCTGTTCATACAGAACCTCTCCACCAAATCCTATAGGATGATGATCCATAGGATCTCCATCCATTGGATAAGGACACACTCCACTAAATGAGATTAAGAAGATAAATTGTTTCCAGCATTGTGGTGACATATTTAAAAGATGTAACCCATGGCCAGGGCTTTTAATGTTGACTATTGAGAAACCCTTCTGTAGAGCCAAACACACTCCAGGAACAGCACCCTAAGTTTTCTCAGCACAGAACTTTGGGAATTGCAGCTCCAATCCTTAGCCACTTTGGAAAAAAACCTATACATTTATCTTCTCTTCAAACTATTGATGTTACTTATTTACTTCAATCCCAGACTATTCCTGCTCCAGTGCAGAGATTATAAGAGGTACTTATGGGACAAATGACTTTATTTTTCAATTTTTTTAAGCATAATAATTTCTTCCTTGTTCTTGCATAGGACTTAGAAGTGGTTACAGGTTTCTTACCCGGAAATTGTTTCAATCACCCAGCAAAATCTTTGCAATAAATAGCACATTTTTATGGAAAGGACAATGGATTCTGAAGCAGGATGAGAGACTACCAAAGAAAAATTTGCCAATAGGGGTAACTGCCCTGATGTCTACAAGTGACACTGCGTGTCAGCTGTCACTCGAGAGGATTTTAAAGACATTTAAAATGTGCTCGACTCTTTCCAGCAACATAACAAGAACTAAATGCTTTTACAACCTATGCTATTTCTTCTGAACTACAATTCCTGTTGTCAGTCCACTCCTCAACAAGACATTCCATCAATCACTCTACCAGAAGGAAACCCTAAGTGAGTTTGAAGGCAGTGGTGAAATAAAAGTCTCATGTTTCATTCATAACATTAATATTTATATTAAAGCTCTCCTTGTAACCATGACAAGGAATTAAAGAAACGAAAAGCTATTAGGAAATTCAGTTCATAAGAGAAAGTTTGTCAACTTCTATTATCTGTTTTATTTGTGCAAGACTGCAGCTGCCATGGAGCCACTCAGCTCTCACTGCTGAGGGACAAAAGTTTAAGAACTCCCAGCCCCATCCTGAAGGGTGCAAGTCCAGAGGGGAGGCACAGGGAGAAGGAAATAGGAGAGTTCCTACAGGGACAGGAATGTGCATCACCTTTTCTGATGCTGTAACACAGACACTACCATCAAATAAAGATAATAAAGAGTTTTAATGATGCTGCAACACTGATGAACTGCTCACTACTATCAAGGGCAACTTGCTTTTCTTGTGAAGAACAGCAAAATCACCTTGCATATCTGCCTAGCCTGGATCCATTCATGGCAGGAGAGTGCAAAATCCTTCATACTGGTTTGGGATCATCCAGCTGTCTACAAGAACAGAGAAATATTTAAACAGTTCTCAAGCACAGTCCAAAACCAAATTTTGCAAATCTGAGTGAGATTGAACATGAAATCTGGACTGTTCTAGTGTAAGGAGGAACAGCAGGGAAAAAAAAAATCACAGAGGCCAGAGGCAAAATTCAAAGTCTTCAATTTGAGTCCAATAGACTGTTTATTTCACCAAAGAGCAAAATGAAATATTGAACTGTTTTGATTAATAGGATTCGACTTTGTCATTAAATCAAATCTGTGTTCCACAGGTAATCAGTCATTTCAAAAGTCAAAGCAGTATGAAAAGCCTGAACTGGAATTAAGAAGTCATCTGAACAGTTTCTTGGTTTATCTTAATAACCATAAAACAAAGAAATGCTGAAGGTATTATTTTAACTTCTCTCTGCTAAAAAATCTACTCAGGCTTTCTGAAAACATTTTGTATTTGATCAAATTGCTATTTGTGATCAAAAACAGTTGTTGAAATTTCCAGCCAGCTCCAACAAAGATGTTTTCAAATATGTTCTCTATATTAAGCTCATTACTTTGATTTTATAAAATGTCAGACAGTAAAATTTAGCACAGATAATTATTCAAATGAGAAAGCCTGTAAAACCTAAATTGACATACTATCTTGGAGCTGAAAGAGTACTTTCAGCTCATTCTTTTGAACACCATCCACTTTTCCACTCAGTTTTATGTAACCATCAAGCAATGAACAAACCAATCAGAATATTCTGAATTCCCATTCATTCTACCAAATCTCCACTGAAATGTTCAATTCATTTGGTTTACAGATTATTATTAAAAAGCCATTACATTTACCATGGGGAAGCCTAGTAGAGACCAAGTCATAGATTGAGAACACCATCAAAGTTCCATAAAGCTCAAATTACTCTATTTTAGCAACAGTAATTACTATTTGCAACCAGTGTGATAGGTTTCATAAAATTATTGATTTCTACTATTTTAAGAATAATTGTACTTCATCCATAAGACATCACACATGGCCAGTGGGTCATTTTGTTCTTTCCCAACTCTGTGTTCTGTCCTTAGCAAAGCTCCAGTGTGTTTTCTCCCAATCACATAATTGTTCAGTTTATACAGCTTGAATGACTGAAAGAAACACCAAATTTCCTCCTACAACATCTCCTTAGGTTTAGAACAAATGTAAGTGCCCAAAGTATGCAATTATAAGTTAATTCTAGAAAATCTAATTAGAGGGATTTGTACTTCAGGCACAGAGACACCACACCTGATTTGATACTAAGGACAGGAATTCTTGGAGGCTCACACAGATCAGCCTTGCAGATAAACCAGGAGATAACTGAAATACTCATTGCTTTGACCCTCTCACCCTGCCCTGTTTAAAATGTGGTACAAACACGACCATTATTCAGAGAATAATCGTGCCAGGGAGGCACTGCTGCCATCCAGCAGCTTCCAGCACAGGGTTCCTGGGGGGAATTTCAGAGGTGACAACACTCAGAGGGTGAATGTTGCTTTCCAATCAATATTTCCTTGTGAACGGATGTGCTTCCCCTAAATAAGCACAGAGCAGAGACTTTTCACTGCAAAAATGTAACTGTGAACGCACCCACAACATATTTGGGGAAAGTAACTTCTTCTCCAAATAAGAGACTCTTAAACAAATGTGAGTTGCTTGACAGGGAAGTTGAGAGCCTTCAGAAGAATGTGTGTGGAACAAATGAAAAATTTAAACATTTATTTATTTGAAGTCTGTGGGATCTGGCATCAGGCTTGACTTGTTTTTCTTCCCTATTCTTTCATTCTTAAACATTAACAAGCACCAGATGAAGAAAAAGAAGAAGAAAAAGAAGAAGAAGAAGAAGAAGAAGAAGAAGAAGAAGAAGAAGAAGAAGAAGAAGAAGAAGAAGAAGAAGAAGAAGAAGAAGAAGAAGAAGAAGGAAAAGGAAAAGGAAAAGAAAAAGGAAAAGGAAAAGGAAAAGGAAAAGGGAAAAAAAGAAAAAGGAAAAGGGAAAAAAAGGAAAAGGAAAAAGAAAAAAAGATCTGTCCATCTCCCATTTCCTACATGAGGCAGCTAGAATGCTTTCTCATTCACAATTAAAACACAAGAGCAATGCATTTTTTACTCCATTTCTATTAGGGTAGAAAAGAGTGAGAGAAATCCCCATAGGAATACTGACTGGAGAAGAAAAAAGTGTAAGATTTTAAAATCTTGAAGATGGTGTTAAATCAAAACCAGTTTTTAAAAATTCAAATCTTCCTTTTTTCTTGTTTTTGACTTGCAGATTTCTTTACAAAACTCCAAGCATATTGTTCCACTCCCGGCTTATGGTACAGTGTGGTTTTACCTTTGAGTCCCAGATTGTCATTGCTTTAGGAAAAGAATAAAGACCCTAATTTTCAGAAGGAATGAACACACAGAATTTGTGCTGGAGTCAAGTATAGCTGTAGGCATTCAAGACCTCTTGAAACAAAATGTATCATGCTCAGCCATTGTTCAGAATCTTGTGCCTATTTATGCATAAACAAAAAAGAAAAAGGGTTATTCCTATAGGATGGACTAGATTTCTTTTTAATACAAAAGAGAATGGTCAGGTTTTTAACTTTTTTATGCCAAGCATAGATATTTTGCCAAATTGCAAAGAAAAGTCAAAATTCCCTTGAACACAGGTTCTCAGGTATCCTTGCAACATCAGGTATTGTTTCAGAACGTCTTTAGTAATTTCTGTTGTGTCTCATATTAATTGGAAAAGAAGTGAGGTGTGAATGCTACATTTTTATGATCATTAATCTTCAGGGAGATGCTCCAAGGGCTGAGCTCTTCTGCTCTGGAGCCAGGCTGGGAGAGCTGGGGGTGCTCACCTGGAGAGGAGAAGGCTCCAGGGAGAGCTCAGAGCCCCTTCAAGGACCTAAAGGGGCTCCAGGAGAGCTGGAGAGGGACTGGGGACAAGGGATGGAGGGACAGGACACAGGGAATGGCTCTCAGTGCCAGAGGGCAGGGATGGATGGGATATTGGGAAGGAATTGTTCCCTGGGAGGGTGGGCAGGCCCTGGCACAGGGTGCCCAGAGCAGCTGTGGCTGCCCCTGGATCCCTGGCAGTGCCCAAGGCCAGGCTGGACATTGGGGCTTGGAGCAGCCTGGGACAGTGGGAAGTGTCCCAGAGCAGGGGCTGGAACAAGATGAGATTTCAGGGCCCTTCCAAGCCAACTCAAATCATTCCATGGTATGCTCCTGCAAAGTTGAATAAAACAGAAGATACGGATTCTAGATAAAAGTGGCCGCAGAGAATCACTAAAATCAGGGGAAAAAAATGAATGGATCAGTGACTATTTCTTGAAAGTTCACCCAATATAATAAAAAATATTTTTCTGGTCAATAAAAGAAATAACAGAAGATCACCTGGAATGTTTTATAAGGTGATAAAAGAGGGCTTGGTGAACATGATTTGTATTCATTTTCAGCTTCTTGAAGTGTGAGGAACATGTGCCTTACTTTTCTACAGGGAAACTCTCCCTCTCCTCCTTTATCCTCCTCCAAGCGTTTGATGGACAGAAAAAATATTAAGCCCAGGAGGAAAATCCCTCCCTGTGCACTTCCAGGAGTGTCCACCAGTAATAGCGATGGCAGAAATTCATCAAGCTGAGGTGGTAATTAAAACTTACCACCATGGTCTGTTGGGGGAGGGGAAATAGGATCACCCCAAGCCCCTTGAATAGGACTGCTCAAGGTGGGGCAAAGCATTTTCCTCCAATCCATCCCCTACACTCATCAGCTCGTGTTACGTGTGTGTACAAATCCCAGTTGAAAGAGCAGCTTTCTGGAACTTTGAAAACACAAACATCAGGGTTTCAATCTGACCAAATGAGCTCTAAGTTCTGATAAACTCTTGCTTGGGGCAGCTCTGATTTTTAATGATTATTAAATGATTGCAATGATTTCTATATTTCAGCATTTGGTAAGAAATGAGGGAGCAAACACTTGTCACTGCACCATGCATAGGGAAAGGGAGGTCTTGTAACTCCAGCACCCATCTCCCTTATGCCTTAAATTATATCCTCCTGAAAAGGCACAAATGCTTTCAAGCAATGGTGCAGATAGCAGCTAATGCAAAACATTAGCAAAGATGTAATTTCATCTTGCCCTCCTCTGTGAAGACTTGCAGAATTTCGTTTCCAAGGGACTGAGACAGTAATCAACTCCTGTCCATTTACACTGCCCAGTTATGAACACTTCTATTGTGCCTTATTGAGACAGAGGATGATTTAGCAGACTCCAGGTCACTGGTTCAGAGGACTCTTATTTAATGCTAGTACTCAAAAATACATTTGTGTTGAACATTTCTGTTGGATCCGAAAAGCCTAAGAGTGTGGTCCTGCTGGCAAGAGCCTTGCAGGCCTTAAATTGATTTTTCAGATATATGTGCCTGCTCAGCTAATTTATACTTTTCTGCCTGGTTTGCTTAAGGGCTTTAATTCAGTGACTGTGCAGCGTGCTGCAGAAGTACTGTTTGAGGCTGTACAACTGCATCCTGTTGAGGAGAGGATTTTCTCTCCAGCTCCCTGCTCTGCTGGGAGCTGTTTTACCCCGTTAGTACCAGGAGCTCTCTCCACTTTGCCCCTGGACTCCTCAGTACATTAAGCCCACCTGCCACAGTCACAGGGATTAATTGAATGAACCATATGAAGATAAGTTTGCCTAAAGAACTGCCAGCTCCTGCCCTCAGACACATTCCCCCTCTCCTTTCCTGCTTTTCCCTGAAGCCCTAAGCATCCTGATTGCAAATTGTGTTCATTACTTCAGCTGTTTGCTGCTGGGGAGTTGTGTTACTCTCTAATGTAGCTGAAAGAACAAGCTAATCTCCCAGTCTGGTGCAGGGTGATTCCCACACATGTATGATTCGATTTTTGGAGCTCCAGGTCCTAAAAACTGGACAGCATTTTCTTTTCAAGTTCAGCTGCTGGGCCAGACCTGGACTGAAAGCACAGCCCCACGTTGTACCACACCTGCTGGCCTCAATGTTTGCCATTCCAAAAAAACCCCCCAAACCCAACAGTTGTGCTGTAATGGCAGAGGAGCTCCTGGAGGTAAATGTCAGTATTTCCATTAACAACCCAAGAAGCACTAATGTGACATCAGCTCGTTTTTGTCACGGTGCCTGTGGGTGTCCCTCGCCCTCCAGCAGCAGCGGTTTCAGCAGAAGCACATTGGACTCCATGGGTTTCAGGATTTACCTTTACCAACAGGTAAATATGGGCTGTAAGAACCCAGCCAGAGCCAGGCTCCAAGCCCAGCAGCCTCTGCTGAGTTCTGTCCAGCTTGGGGGAAGGCCTGCAGGAGCCAGGAACATCCCAGCAAACTGTTCCACAAGCCCTGGCTCTGCACGTCCAATATTGTCAATATTTGGCAGCAAACTTCACTTAATTAACAATCTCCTACTTTAAAAGCAGATATATTCTTTTAACAACAGTCCTGCTGCTTTGAAGAATTCAGAGCAAGGTGAAGCTGGGACCTGATGATAATTCCAAGCAGCCTCATTGCACCTTCTTGGAAAAGCTGTTCAAAAGCCCTGCTTCACTCCCTGCACTGATCAGTAGATTGGGTGCTGCTTTCAAGCTATGATACACATTTTGCTTTTTGATTATGCAATGGAGAAGTTGATGTAAATAAAGAAAAGGATGTCTTTAGAAACCAAACTTTTGGGTAAGGAGGAATTCTAAGATCATTCTGTAGGAAGCTGGAAAGTGTCTAAATTATGTCACAGCACACTCATAATGGAATCTAAGATATACATAGAGGGTCAGAGATTTAGATTTCAAAGTTTTAAAAAAAGCAATTAGACTTATTAAATTTTTTAAAAGAGATTATGCTGCAATGTTGCAATGGTTTTTGCTCTCATTCAAGGTGTCATTAAGACATACAAAACTCTTTCTTATCAGCACTGATACCTCCAGAATAGCAGGAGTCTAGAAAGGGATGACAGCTCTGAGGTCCTGGAAAATCTCAAAGACACACAAACAAAACCAACAAACCACCAAAACCCAAATGCCAAACAACAGCTACCATCACAAAAATAAAGCAAGTCTGGGTTTAAGAAATGCAGCTCATGAAATGCTGGTGAGCAGGGACACGCTTTCTGCTCTAACATCCAGCTTCCAACATGAGTGAAAATTCATTAGTCTAATCTTTTTAGGAAACTAAATTATCACAGCTTTCTCTCATAATCAATGTAGCAGATGGCTTGGTTTTCCTAGATAGATGACAGCATTAGAAACATTTTGAGAGTCATATATTCACACATGAAGCTGTAGCATTCTTTATCTAAAGAAGTTTACATTTCTTCTACAAGCTGCTAATAGCTTCTCATAAAATTAAAGACATCAATTATTAGCAACTGATCTCTAAAGGTAAATTACCTAAAGTAATTCCACTTTGATCCACATTAAATCCTCCATCGTGCTATTGATTTCTCTTAGGCTCCACTTACAGAATTTATGTTTAAGAAATAAGAAAGGAATGATTGGTAATGAATTGGCATTACACTGAAATGGCTTTAATTCTCATCACCACCCACAAAGTTTTTCCATTCAGTTTAAATATAGCTATTCCAAGAGAGTCACTAATACACACTGCAAACCTCCCTCCATCCCCCCGTGGAATTACAGCTCTGCCACACAAAGCTTTGGGGAAAGGATTTGGGGTGAGATGGGAAAAAAAGGGATAAGTAGAAACCTGTCATTTCAACAAAGAGTTGGAAATAAACTGCTTTTCACCTCCTCAAGCTACAGATTCTCAGTTAGTACAAGGGATTTGCAGAGACACAATTATATGAGAGGAGAGTTTAATTTTCAGCTTTTGCGAGAAAATTTGCTAATTCACCATACTTTCTTCTCATGGGTATTTGCTTTATAGTTCAATAATGTCAGGGCACAGGTCAGTCACTAATGCTCTGCAGAACATTTACCATGAGACTACTAATTAAATTAAACAATTTACGTAATCTCACTTTCCAGTCCTCAACCTGAGCACAAAGGCAAGGCAAAGAGAAAGAAATTAACTTCAAAACAAATGCCTCATAATTAAACTTTAATTTTCATAAACATGAAGAAAGTTAACGGCATCCACTATCCCAAATTAAGAAGTCAGCCTACTCTCTTCATGCACCCGTGCATATCAACCATTAAATTTTAATGCAGCAGTAGCAGTTCTCATATGCAAGGACTCTAATCCTCCCTCCAAAATCACCTGCTCCAGCACGATCCTGTCTACCACCATTCAGTGAGGTTTGTACACCCTTTTGCACTCGAGGAAAGGAGGGAAGACAAAAATTAAAATTTAATAAGGCTCAGTTAAGTCGAGCAGAGATAAAACACACCATTATTCTAAAGCATTAATTCAAATTAAGAGCCAGTCTGCATCAACCACAGTGATTTGCATTTCTTGCTTCCTGCACACAGTTTTGTAAGTAGAGATCAAGTTACTTTTAGGAAAGCTGCTGAATGACAGGGACAGGAATGCACCTCTGCAAACTGCAATAGCACAGTGTAAAATTCAGGGTCCCTCAGCCTTGGACATCAAGCCCTGCCTGTGGAAATCCCACTGCCAGAGCAGGAATTCTCACAGTCCAACCTCAGCCCCAAAAGCACTGCACAGCTCCCTGCTGCAGGTGAAGTCTGGAGTATCACCTGCTTAATCAGCCAGCTCAAGAGAGGGTGAAACCAGAGTAAATCCACCAGGTGTAGTTTTCTACAAGGGCAGTTCTACCAATGTGCTCACCCACTATAACTTTCCAAATCAATAAAAGCAGCCAGACAGAAAGCTTTTTGCTGCAGAGACAGACTTGCCTTGCAGGTCAGAGCCACGAGCGTGGCACAGCAGGGAAATAACCAAACAACCAGAGAGGCAGACCTGTGCAGAAACATTTATCTCGTTGAATTCCAACGAGTTACACTCTGACAGTGGAACTCTGTCAGAGTTATGGCTCTGACCAGCCCCTCTGCCCAAGCAGCAAAAGCCAGACCAATTAAGCCACAACTTTTTCTGCCCTCAGTTTCCAAACCTGTAAATGTGGACCAGGGCTACCCAGAGCTTTGAAATACTCAGAAGGTTCCTTTATTGACCTTATTTATTCCTACAGAACTGTGTGATGAAATCTAGAATGAAATCTAGAATGAAATCTAGAATGAAATCACACAGAACTGTGTGATGAAATCTAGATGAAATCTAAAGAGTTATAAAATTCCAACAGTTTTTGTGGGATTGGGAGACGAACTGAGAACTCCCTTAGCTTTGTACAAGTCACAAATCTCAGAACTCTCTCACTGCTGACTACATGGACGGCTGCCATGAGACTCAGCAAGGATCAAAGCAGTGGGAGAGCATTTTTAGTGGTTTGATTATTTTCATTATAAAAGATTAGAAGAACCGCCCCCCCCCTTCACTAAAGAAAAAATAACTTCAAGCCAAAACAGCAGAACAAGTCCACCAGGAAAAGCTGTAACAAAGGTCAAAATAATTCCAGCATTAAACATTTTGAGATGTTTATGCAAGAATGATTGAACCAGTAATTCCATAAAACCTGAAATAAAATGCACTTATTTCAATGAGTCAAATATTTGATTTTTTTCCGTTCCAATTCAATCCATTAGCACCATTTGAAAATACAGTTAATAATGTGTTGCACCCCTTGGGGATGACCAGTTATGTATTAGGAAACGATGCATTAATGTTCTCTGCTGTAGACTCCTGGTGCAGCACTCAGCCTTTTTTGTTGTACTTTATCTATTGCATAAGTACAGCTCCCACAGAATTCTGCATGAGTCCTTGTTAAAAAATAGCAGCAATAATTTTTTCCCCCCAAAACGCAGGTAGGAATCCAGAGTCAGCTGTTTTAAAATTTATGAAAAGAAGCAGTAATTTAAACACGAGATGGGAGCAATTTTATTCCCATTTCAACTAATGCTAATGTTCAGATTTTACTTATTAAAATTAATTTGCTTCAATTATATTAAAATCAGTGGAACTGTGTGCCACTGTATTGATGAATAATAGCAATAAGCACTATCTATGATGTTTGAAACCTCTACTCACTGTCAGCAGGAAGCATAAATGCAGCCATAACAGCAATAGAAAATGGAAAAGACAACTCATCCCTTTCATAAGACAAAAGCAGGAAAACAACACACAAAAAATTGCTATCCAAAAAGTAAACTTCTGCCTGCATTTCAGGTGAATCATGCTTTGATACTGATTCCATATTCATGGACTCATTGCAGCCTGGACAGCTCTCAAAATTCCTCTCCTATAAAGTTCTCCTGTGTCCACCTTTAACCCAGAGTTCATCAGATTCTCCTGTGCACTTCCTCTACATCAGGTAAAGCCAAAGACTCTGCTTTTCCCCCCACTGTCATTGCCAAAACCAGAGATTTTACTTCCCAGCAAAATGTACGGGTAGGGTTGCAGAGCAATGCTTGGAACAAAACATCTTCATCATGTTGGTAATCTTTAAAGCAGCTTTGATTGATCTTATTTACAAAAGGTTCACATGGATCTAGTTTTACTTAAGATTGGAGAGCGTGTAATAGGAGACCATAAAGTTAATGGAGGTAAAATTCTTCAATATTGCAATCAATTACCAGCTACCTTACATTTATCACAAGTGACTGTTTTTCTTTGAGCTGATTCTAAGCCCTTTATCTTCTAGATTTCCCTCCTTCCTTTATTATTTTTTTTAAAATATGCTTGTTGCATGTTTAAAAAACCTTCAATAGAACACAGAAAAGAAATGAGTTGGTAACATATTTGTGCATTCAGGCAAATCCAACTGAAAACCAAACCCTCTCTTCATGGATGCAGTGATCCTTCTCAGTCCTGGCATGGAACAGAACTGAATATTTAGGAAAGACCTGCCACAGACATAACATCCCTGAGAAGACACTTTATTCAGGGACAGCTGTAATTCATCAGGCACAGCCTCCTTGAGGAGGATGACATTAAGGGACAAGTTCTCGTGTCATCTGCAGCATTCCACCCTGCTCTTGTTTGAGCAGCAGCACCCACAGAGATCCACACTGCTGGGAGGTAGGAGCGGATTATCCCAGATTTCACTGGGATAATGATCCCAAACCTTACTAAAATACCTGCAGTTTTGCTGCTGAACAGTTTTTTCGTGACTTTTTTTTACAGAGCTCAGAAGGTCTAAGCCGTGTTGTCCCATGGTGCTGCACCAGAGGCAGATCTGTGGTTTTGTGCATCCCCACAGTCCATCTCCCAGCCAGACCAAGCAGCAATTTCTCAGCCTTCCAACCCTCACAGCATTCACTGAGCAGCTCCTGTTGCTGACTTTGCACAATGGGAAGAACAAGCCCCAAGACTGCTGGATTCAAAGGCAGGAATTATTATTGTCTGCAGCTGGAGAGACTCTGGAGTTGTAGAGACAGAACTAAATGGTGACAGTTCAGTTACCCAGTTACTTACACAGCCTTGAAAAAAGGTGTGGTACTTAAAATAAACAGGGATGGCACCAGTTGGAAAATCTTAACTGGGAGACAGTAAAATAGAAATAAAGATTGTCTGAATGATTGAGAACTTGTTCTTGTATGTTTTCCCATACTTCCAACCCAGACAGCCTTTAGACAAGGTAGTGCAGAAATTAGACTTTCAGAGCTTGGAATTCATTAACTGAATTGTGGCATTTTTGTTTAAACCAGTGTTTAAATATGCAGGTTGTTCCTAAGCAACATTAGTCCCTTAGTCCCTAAAGCTGAGGAAAGATCTGCTGGATTCTCAGTGTCCCCTTTGAACGGATCATTCATTGCACCAGGGTTTTCAGCCATAATAAATTATTCCAGCCCTAAAGTTTGCATTTACCTCTGGCTTTTGTTGCCCTTTACTCCTCCATGGCAGCATTAGAAGAGTTTTCTTTAGGGCTCAGGTATTATATTGCAAACTAACGTGGACCTTTGGTAATATTTTGATTTATTTGTAGTGTGAGTTACAGACCCCTTCAATGATATTGAACAGCCAAATTATGTGAGGTCAAACAGAATTTGCCAAAAGCTAATGCATCTCATACTAGACTGCATATGAAATTTGTCTGCTATCATTCTTCCACCATATTACTTTTTTTTATTTTTATTATCTTTATCTTCTACCTTTGGAGAGGACAAGACAGTCAATAATACTGTGGGGGATTCATCACACAATAGGCAGGACTTTTCCAAGCAAGGACCTTGCTAATGAAAGTATTGCAGAATGGTTTGTACATTTTAATGGACCTTGAACAAAGATTTGAGCTTTTCTATTTCATTTTTCTTTTTTAAACACCACATGAATTTTTATTAGTATATTACTCCAGACTTGTTTTGAATACTTAGGGGTCACCTTCCTTGTTGGAGCTTGTACAATGGCAGAGAGGGCAAAGTGGAGTGGAATGAATAAATAAGGAAAGATTACACTGTACCTTTCAAGGACAGGAACTATGAACAAAGTTTGGGGGGTTGTTTGTTTTTGTCTTTTCCCCCTTCTCAGCTTTAGCCATTTATTTTTTTACTCTTTAAACTTGTCAACACCTCATGCACTGTTAGGAATGGCAAACATCTGTCATACTTTGGGACTAGCAATTAATTTTTTTTTAATAATATAATATTTTTCTGTCAACCAGAAGCAGTCTTGGTAATTCAAGCTTCAAATTAGTTCTTGCCTAAGGGCACCAAATAAGAGCTAATGACAACTTCACTACAGAAGTCATTAAACATTTAACCTGACCACATTAAGCAAAGCCCATCCCACATTCTGCAGTCAGCCAGTAGGAAAAAAACCACACTCTATGAGGATAAAACCTGATATATTCCCAAAAAATCTGGGGTTTATGCAAAGAGAAGTTGAGCTTCACCACTGATAGAGTGTGCAGGTGTAAACCCTGACTCTTTGCAGTGGAAGGAGGATACAGAAACAGGAATTGCCCTCAGATGCCAAAGCCTTGGCCAGCAGAGATGTGTGGATTAATATGGATTAATATTCAGAGCATCCCAGACATGAATTCCTGGGGAAAGGGGGGGAAAAAAAAGGAAAAATAAAAAAGGAAAAGCACGTGAGGCTCAGAGCTGAGGAGTGGGGTGTGCCCAGACCTCAAAACTCCTCCAGAGGGAAGAAGGATTTAAAAAGCCAATTCACTGCCAGGAGCAGGTTGCTCATGTTCAAAGCCTGATGGGATCTCAGGATTAGGGAAGAGGAAGCAGGAAGCACACGAGGAAGTGGTTCTGCTTTTTAAATAATAATCCAGATCACTAACAGCCTGGCTGTCTCCATGGCAACTGGGCTGGATTGCTTTGGAATGCAATTGTTGCCAGTTTTTAAACCTTGTGAATAAGAGGGCATTGGAGAAGCCCACTTAGGTGTGTTTGAAACTGGTTTTCAGCACAGAAGTGGTTTAGTGTACACGTACTTTTACATAAAAATATTAAAATTATTTTTATTCATTGTTGGAACAAGTCAATGTAGATGAAGTACTCCCAAAAAACCTTAAAATAAAATATTCTGCAGAACTATCAGCAGTGGAATGTGAAAGTCCCAGTAAATATGGGCTTAATTGCAACTTCTCCAAGAATTTTTTAGAAAGTCATTTTGCAGCCACTTAAAGAAGAGATAATACTTTCTGCATGACAATGGACAACAGAACCAGATAAATGTGTTCCCTCACCCTGGCTGTGTTGAGATGTTCCCTTGATTGTACAATTATTTATCAGAATATGGACTGCCAGGGAGAATAGAATACAATGCAGAGTCATGCAGGGATCCACAGCAATTAGACAGCAGAAAAACATTTTTAATTGCCATATTTGTTGCCGGGGGGTTAAATCAGAAATTTGTAACTCTTTTCAAGCTGTAAGTGATGGAGCCACAAAAACACACCAAAGAAAAACCCCTCAGACTGTAACACTGTAAACTCTTGAAACTGAAAAGCACATTTTACTGTTTGTTAAACATGGTATCATAGATTTTAATAAGTGCAGGTCAAATCCTGAAAGCTAATTACTTATCCCTTGACACACCCAGCTGAACAGGGCAGTAGATTCTCTATGAGATTCTCTGTGAATTTAGATAAGATCCGAGTTACATTTGACAGAATTCACATTAGGGATCCATCACCTAAAACAAGATCTACTAGCTATGCCATCAAATTTGTTGTCTGCTTTCTCTTACTTCAGGGACTGATCCAATGCATTCCTAAATTTCTGGTGGCGAGGAAATTGAGACCACTAGAAGAACATTTATTGTGGGAAGCAGAGCTCAGGCACACCTACAGCAGAATGCAGTCCCAAGTCAGAGTAAATCTATCAGCAACGTGCCAGTCTTTGCTTTGCTCAAGCCATGAGGAAGCTATTGGGCACCTGCTCTGCAACTTAATTTTCTCCTTAAGGAGAGAAAAGTAGTCTATTTTTATCCTTTTAACTCTCAACAGGAACTAGGATCAGGTTTCTGATTTGCCAGATTTTTATTTTAGCAACCTGCTGAGCATCCCTCTGCCTCGGTTTCATGGAAATAGAGTTGGGGTTTTTCTGACCCATGAACACAGTCAGGATTCACAGCTATCCATCTTCACTTGGTCTTGACATTGATGGGAATTGCCTGATTTCACTCCACTCATGTCAACACTTTTGCAGTAATTTAAAAATCGTGTAGGGACCTGTCCTCAGGTGTAGTAACACTACTCCTGTTTTGCTCCTGCAGTGTAAAGCAGACTCAAAGAAGAGTCCATTATTCCACGTCATAATTTATGAATTCATCAGTCTGAAAGGCCATTATCAGAAACCCCACAGAACACGGTGTGGGCTGTGGTACATGTCAGTGCTGAGGTAATTCTGCCATGATTATTTTATTAAATGCTAAATGCTTATTAGCCAAATTTGCCTCACAGTCAATCCTTTGGGCAAAAGGGAAGAATACAGCAAAAATGAAAGCATGCTATAGGCATCCTGTCAACCTTAACGAGCTGTCATTAGCAAAACTGCCTTTTCTTTCTTCTGAGGTGTCACAATTTATGCTCTATCCAGACACAGTACTTGAAAAACACTGCCACTGCCACATGACAGCCTCTCATTCTATACCAGCAAAACCTCCTTTAGCCTATGCTGAGGGATGAGCAGTGTGAGGGTTTGTGCTGCTCTTGCACCTCTTTGCAACTTCACAGGAAGTCTATCGGTATTAAAAGATTTTAAAAATCAAGCCCACTTTATCGTCTCAAATTCATTAGCCTGAGAAAAAAAATCATCCATTAAAACTAATTAAAGATGCCTCATATAATTATTTAAGCTTTTATTTCTCTTCCAATTATAGTTTGATAGATTCACTTTATATGACATCTATGACAACCTTCATTTTCACCAAATACCACCTTAATCATGTCACACATCCCATAGAACCTACCCTAGGAGTACAATCACCCCAAAACTGCAGAGAGATGTCCACTTAGAGCTGCCAGAAAAGGTCACACTTCTCTTAGGCTGCAGCAGCACTGCCAGCTCAGAGCTGCTCTGGATTTCTCCATCATTTTTCTGGCAGTTTTGCATATTAATTTCTGGTATTGATTGTGCAGAGCACTGGGGTGTGTAAGGGTTTGCTTTGAAATTGAAATCTATTCAAAATACTTTAGCGATACCTGTCACTTTTCAAGCTTCTGTTTTACTGTTCAGAGTTCTTGCTTACAATATTGATTATTCTGTGAGTTTCTGCCCTGACTTATTCTTACAGACCTCTGAGACCCCTGAAACGGGGTAGGATTTCATCCACAACCCACACAGCAGCTTCACAATGCCTGCCTTCAAGCCCTGCTCATCAGGAATTACAGAGCTCAGGTGAAAACTCCTGTAAAATGTCATCCCAAATTCCTTATTTGTTTTCATGTGACTTTTAATTAAACATTGATGTGTGAAAAATGTCAAAAGCACCTTTTTGCAGATCCCTGAATGCAGTTGTGATTAAGTTTTAAATAAATAAATAGTTGTCATTTTAATCAACAGCACAAACTCCCAAGAGCTGAGGCAGGGAGCAGTGCAGGAGCTCAGAAAACACTCAGGAAACAACCCAGGTTGTGTTACAGGTGTCCCAAGGATGCTGCTCTCAGGCTCTGCTGCTCTTCAGGAGTAAATAGATCAAGGAGGATGAGAACTAGAAGTCACCAGTCTAAGAAATGGTCTAAGTTGCTGGTAGCTGCTTTTCCAGAAACTATAATTTAGTATAAATTTCATGGAATATCATGAAATATGTGGCCCCCCAGAGGGGTCCATGCTGAACCCCAGCTCTGTAGAGGAGAGAGCCACACCCACACAGGACTTGGAAAATCTTCCCAGATCTTCTCCACAGTGAGAGGTTTTATTATTTAACATTATTCACTCTTTTTTTTCTGTGCCTGCGTGCACTTTGCTTGTTAAATAAATCGGTTTTTTCGCTTTCCTCTGAGGAATTTCTTTCTGAACCTGGTGGGGGAAGGGCTGCTGGAATCTGCCTTCTAACAGAGGGACACTCATTTCAGCTGTTTTCTTCATAAATTTGTTTCAAACCAAGACACTTGTCAAAATCTAAACTGATTAAACTCGAGTCTGCCAGCAGCCTGTAACGACGGAGATATATAGAGATATAGATATATAGATATATAGATATATAGAGATATAGATATATAGATATATAGATATATAAATAGATAGATGTATACACATATATTCATGATGGATGGGTGAATTTATATAATTTTAAAGCTGTT
>VZRO01008253.1:178524-189547 GCA_013397915.1 Daphoenositta chrysoptera
GCTCTCATTTACAGTCCTACACCACAATATTGCAGGCAATCTTAATAATACTTATTAATTATAATTATATTATAATTATTATATATATTATATAATTAGATAATTATATATGTAATATAATTATATTACATTAATTGTAATTATCAATTATTATTATTAATAATAATCTTAATAATAATCAGCCAATCTTTCAGACACAACTCCCCCTGCCCCATCTCTCATTCCACTCATTATTCTACAAAAAACCTTAAATCAAGGAGCATTCAACTCAGTCAGCTAAATTTCCTCTGTGAAAATATTGTATCTTGAATACAGATATGCTAACTTTTAGTCCAATGACATTTTGCTGTAATTCTACAACGACTTCTGAATTAATAAGGTTCTTGACAACAGGAGCTCTATTCCAAACAGATCTCTTCATGCTGCCCATATGAATGGCAGAGGTATTGCCAGTGATTAGTGCTGATTGGTTTGCCCATTATGTTCATTTTGTTAACATGCAAGAACAACTGGCCTTATTAAAGCACGTGTTTGAGTCTCTAACTTCAGGCAGCAAATCAATACAGAGTATTTTCCAGAACTGAGGAGTCTGGATTGTGTTATGCACTTCTCATGCAAGCCAATTAAGATTAGATAAGCAACTAAAGAAGACTAACAATTAAATATATTAAAAATACCTTTATTAAGCCCAATTTTAATATTTTTTCATCTGGCTAGAATCCTAACAAATACGGCAAGTGATCAACAGCTCCTTTAATAACTCAGGTGCCATCCTCACACTGGTACTTTCCCACACAAAGAAAGCAAATACGTTGTGGATTGATCAAAGAAAAGTGTTCAGAAGCACAACTTTGATAATCAGAAATGAATTAATTGTTCCTGCAGTGCTTTAGAAAGCATCCCACAATACTCAAGCATCCCACAATTGAGCTGTGCTCCTGGGCAATAAGCAGAGCACTTTACATTTAAAATGACCAGTGTCCCTTGCAACAGGAATTATTGCAATTAAAAAGGTGTTAAGGACAACCATAATCTGATTCAGAATTAAATCCATCTTCACACTGTGGTTAAGGGTTTTAAATTAAATAGGAGATATCTTCCCACCTCTGAAATTTGTAGGAGTATTTTTCAGGAATATGAGCTCGTTTAGTCGAAGTTGCCTAGAAATGCCCTGAAATCCCCATCACCAGGTACCTCCTGCAGGTAGGACATTGCTCTGTCAGAATGAGAGGTGCCAGTGCATCCCAGGGTTACACACAGCCTCCAACAGCTCTGCAACCTAAAGCAAAATGCTCCAGGAACTTACACATAACAGCAGCTGAAGAGCTGAAAAGTTAAAGATGATGCACAGGACAGAGAGAACTGTCATTCTTCCTGGGAAAACAAGATGGGGTCAAAATAAACATGAATTACTCGATTTACAGGAGGGCAGAGTAGCCAATCTGAAATGTTCTCTTTGGCTCCAGAATCTATACATTTTCTCATGCTTACATTCAGTTTCCTCTGGCCTAAACTGAAGCCTGCTCTCAAATGGATTTTTCCTGTTGTCCTGGGGTGAGTGTGTGATACTGAATTCCTTATAGTCTGCTCTATGCCAGACATGAATCCTGTGCCTTTCTGTGTCTTTGAGCTGGGTCCCAGAGAAAGGGAATAAAAAGAGTGGTTTTGTGTTCAAGGACACAGACACTTTCCTGCGTTCCTGCTGCTCTGGAGAGGAGGAAAGGACTTTCCCTGCTTTACCCAGTTCTCAGCTTCTGCAGCAGGGAAGGGAGTTAAATTCTCTTGCTTTTAAGCTAAAGTTCATTAGCTAAAGTTCATTAGTTCATTAGCTAAAGCACGGAGTTTCCTGGGACTTTGGCTTCTTCTTCTCCTCTTCTGGACTGTTCAGCAACACCAGAACATCACTGGGAGTTCTCACACCCCGGCCCGGGGGGGCCACGCTGCACCCCAGCTCTGGAGAGAGCAAAGCCACACCATAGAAGGACTCTGAAATCTACCCAGGTTCCCTCTCCACAGCGAGAGGTTTTATTATTTAACAGTATTTAACAGTATTTAACAGTATTTTAACAGTATTCATTCTTTTTCCCGTGCCTGCGTGCTCTTTGCTTGTTAAATAAATAGGGTTTTTTCACTTTCCTCTGAGGAATTTTTTCCCCCAGCCTGGTGGGGGACGGGGGGCTGAAACCTGCCTTCTGTCAGAGGATGTTCATTTCAGATGTTCCTCCAATTTGTCTCAAACCAAGACACCCGTGTCAGTGATCACACTGATCAATGGATACAGGGCACAGGATAAAGTCTGAAGTGTATTTATCTATAAGAGTCCACAAGACTTTAGTTTATGTAGCCTGAGATACTGAATTATCTACATCAAGACACTGTCAGAGATCCCTAAAACATGTTTGCCTCCTTTAATCAAATGGAGCATAGGTGCCTTTAGATGCCTAATTTTGATGAGAATTCAATAAAAACCCAGCAAATCAACCATTCTTGGACCTGGCCTGGGATTGTTCAATGCCATAAAATTGAAAGGACAGAAGTTGCCAGAGAGAAAATGGAACAGCAATTCTGAAGCCAGAGCAACACAAGGGCTCTGCACGGAAAAGTAAAGGAGCTCAGGGTGTGCTCAGCACAGCCAATGCCTTCCCAGAAATATTGGTTAGAGGCAGGCAGGGGTTGCCCATGGATCCACGATGGATGCAAAGCAGGAGAATGAGGAGGACATTCACTGAACCATAAACAACTGGAAAAATCATTATCCTGCTTTTAAGGAGCGTTTAATCCTTTTTTATCCTGCTTTATAATTTTCATAGAAGGGTTTGGATTGGCAGGGACCTTAAAGCTCATCCAGTTCCAAACCCCTGCCATGGGCAGTCACCTTCCACTGGACCAGGCTGCTCAGAGACCCTTCCAACCTGGCCTGGAACACTTCCAGGGATGGGGAATCCAAAATTTCAATGGTCAGACCATGCCACTGCCTCACCATCCTCACAGTAAAGAATATCCTCCTAAGAGCTAATTTAAATCTACCCTCTGTCAGTTTGAAGACGTTCCCCCTTCTTCTATCACTGCATGCCCTTGTAATCTTTTTATCTATGGGGAGCAGCCTAATCTGCAGAACACACTCATCAGACCAATTAAGCCTTCACAAACACTCTGAAAAGGAGCTTCTCCCCAGTAAACATCCACTCTAACATGATCACATCTCAGTGCAAAGAGGGAGGGATGAAAAAGAATGCCCATGTTTGATACATTTATGAATTTAAATTTTAAAGAACCCTGCACAAAAGGCTCCACAGAGAATTTCAGCAGTGGGAAAGAAGCTGATGTACAAAACCTTTCATCCCTGCATAGCTGGGGGTCATTAAAACAGAGGCCTCAGGCTAGGGTATTAATTTCTAACTAACTGAGTGAGATGTCCAAAATAAGCTTTGCATTGCATATTTGAACAGTACTAGATTGTTAGACTGCACCAGAGCTGTGATTTGGAGTCTTGGTTTGGTGGGGTGTGTATGTGTGGTTTTGGTTTTTTGTTGGTTTTGATTTTGTTCTCTATAATCTATCTGTTTTTATCTAAGTGAGTATATCCTTCATTCTAAGACAGTCACCTGCGGGTCTGACAAACAGCACAACTTGAGTTTAAGTTGCCCATCTTTCAAGAAACTTTAAGGATGACAAAATCTCCAAAAGCATATTCCTTTAAAATCCTTGGCCTTGTTTACTCCTCAGAAATGCCTTCTATGACAAAAGGTTGTCAGGTGAGCCAAAAATTAATAGCAGACAGCTGTACTTTCAAGCCATTTGACTTACTCTTGCCATCCATTCTGGATTTGCCCCACAAAACCCCCACGAACTGGGGGCATAGGCATTCCAATCATGGGAATGTGGACAGGAGCATCTGCTGCATCTGGAAGGCAAGGGAGGAGCAGGAGAGCTGAGCTCAAGCAGCAGCAGCTCCGTCTCTAAGTGCTAGACCACCCATACCCTGACAAATACGGGTATGACAGCCCTGAGTCACTGCCTCTCAATCTACTTGGCTGAACCAGCTCATTATCACCGTTTATTTGAGCACCTAATAAAACCACAGCATTTGTAAAAGGTACCCTCTGTCTGCATTTCCCACAGAAGGACATTTTTCAGTCCAAGAAAAGGCTATTTTACGAAACCTGATGATAACATGAATGCAAAGGAATCCTTTACAATTTGACCAGGAAGGAAAAAAAAAAGTGTAGGTAATTTTATCTTTTTTTTTTTTTCTTTTTTCAAGACTATCTCTGAGAGAAAGAAGCTGCAGTGATATTTTGAATGTGTTGGCCAATTGAGTGGGTTTGCAAAATAAAGCCAGATGGCGATGGATTACCCAAATGTTTCACTGTGGGAAGTCAGCCATGTGCTGTGCCTCCAACAGGATTGTTTCTCAGATCCCACTCTGCTCGGTGCTCCCACAGCTCACACACCACCTGCTGCCCTGCTGTGGGGTTTGTGGCAGGAGGAGCAGCCAGCCAGGGGCCAGTTGCAGGTGGCCACTGCTCCATCAGCACTGGGGACAGCAGAGAATGGATGGGGACCCATCCCCACGCAGCTTTCAGGGGAGGGTGTGAGCACCAGTGATCAGGTCCTACTTGCTTTGAAGTCACCAGAAGCTGGCACAACACTGAAAGCCCCTGTTTGAAGAAATTGGTGGTGCCCTGGGTAATTTACAATGTTTTGCGAGCTATGAAGAATCAGGTCAACTCAGAGCTGTCGAGTAGCCCTGATTCTTCACACACAAAGCGATGCCAAGTGGATCCAGATTAAAGGGAAAGCACAAAACTGTAGCCTGTGCCTGGCTGAGACACAGAGGAGTGCAAATCACTGCAGGAACAAACTTCCCAGGATGTTCATCATTCAAAAATGCACCCACTGCCTTGTTGAGGCCAGTGAGAGATGGTGATGTGCCACAGCCTCCTGAAAGTGTCTCCAGCTAAGAGGTGCTCAGCAGGCCATGAAACACACACACAATCACACTCTGGAGAGCTTCTTTGATAAATCCACAGCAGAGCTGGAAAAGGTCCACAGGAGAGGTTTATTGCAGCCACACCTGCAGCCCCAGAGGTGAAGATGAAGAGGGAGAGAGAGAGGGTGAAGGTTTATATATGGGGTGAGTATGGGCAGAGAGAGGCCATCAGGGACCAATAATCTGGGGCACGAGGGTGGTACAGGCAGGGAGACCAACAGGCAGGGAAAAAGAAGTGTGGAACATCAACATCACAGACCACAGCACCCTGGAAAGGCCTCCAGTCACCCTAAATTACTCAGGGCTCTGTTACCTGGCCTGCCGGCCTCTGCTCTGCCTGGGCAAAGAAACTCCCAGGCAGCCACAGTCTGGGAAACCAAATAATTGTTGCTCCTCTAAAGCAGCCTTTTTAAACAAAAGTTTTCAAAAATAATCAATATTGGAGTATCAGTTCACGTATCTGGTTCTATTCCGCTACAGCACCAAAAAGGCTCATTTCCAGGGCTGGCTGATGGAATAATTCAGATGAAACTCTGGAGTGGACTGTTCTCCCCATCATTCTTTCCTTTAAATAGACAGACCAAAAGACAGTAAAAGTTCACAGTCTCTAAAGCCGCATTTTATTGCAAAATACAGAAATAATAAAGTAGAAGATAAGCCCTTAAATATAAAGAATTCCCAGGTCTGCTGAGGGAGACAAAGTAAATAAAAGGCTCAGAAAAGACCCCCTTCAACAACACCAGGAAGGACGACTCGAGTTCTTTGTGCACCAAATTTCTGCATGGCCTGTTCTGCAAATTTCTTCCTCTAACATGGCTCTTACCATGTTCAGGCAATGCTTTTATTTTTTGAATGCACTTAAACCCTCCCCTGCTTTACACAGCCATTGCAGGCCACACTCAGGCACGTTTAATTTCTCCCCCATAACAGGGAATCATTCACTTGATTCACTTGAAAGCATTGTGGCTACTTAAAAGTTTTCAGTCCGGGCTGTGGATAAACTACTCGGGACATTGATCCTTGTGTCCCTGCCCTCTGCCACCTCCAAACTACAGCAACAGCTCCTGGTGTGGGATGTTCAGGGCAGGTGGCACCTCTGTCCTGCAGGCCAGGGGTCTGTGAAACACCCCCTGCAGCATTCACACGGGGCAAGGACTTTGCCTGCCAGATGGAGAAGTGCAGAGACGTTCATTGCACAGCTCAGGGGACCTAAATACCAGTGCACAAACAGGATAGAACCTCATAGAAACAGGAAGATCAAATCCCAGGATTTCACCCAGTCACCTGGAGTATTCCCTAGATATCACCTATTATGGGAAGGTGTAAATAATCCCAGATAAGGCCACTGACCACAATCTTCCCGGGCCATTGGTCAGGAAGGTCACTGACCCATGGTCCTCTTTTCCAGCCCATCTCAGGTGCCCTGGAAGTGTTTCCATGGTTACCCCCGGGCCTAGGGAAGATGCTTTTGTAGGCCTTCAGGCCTGCTCTTCTACAACACCCATGGGGGAACCCAACACCCCCAGCCATCCAACAGAGCTTCCTGGGAAAATGGCATTGTCTATTTTCGTACCTGTTTGTACAGAGAAGATGAGGCAGCTTTTATCTTTTGCATAGTACTGGTATTTCACACTGTCTTTGCAGCCTCAGCCTCAGCCAGAATTCACACAGACTGTACCCCAATCTCTTCTTTTCTTCCTTATATTCACATATAATAATGAAGGAGGAAAAAGGCTGTCAAATGCAATAGGAAATCAGGAAAAATAGCTTCACATTTCAATTACTTTTATATATCATTAGGACTCCTTTGCAAATGTCTCCTTTGCAATATCAGGAAACCATTTAAATCATCCCCTTCCAAGAGCACTAATTCCGACATTCCTACAGCCAGGTAGCCCTAGAGTGACTATCTTTGCATTAAACCACCAAAACTCCGAGAGAGGAATTTAGAGCAGCTGAGTTATAAATCTCATGTTGCATTAAAGGGTTTCTTGTTAAAAAAAAGAAGAGGCTTTTTTCTCTCTTGTGACATGACTGAGCACTGGGATCTTTTAGTTTAGGTCATTAACACACCAGTATAAATCTATATTTTACCATTCAGTTTCGCTCTTGATCTTTATGACAAAATATGAAGATCAGGGATTTTCAGAATAAAACTGTCAGTCAATTCAAACAAACTCAGAAAGAACTACAGAATAATAAGGATGCATAAAATGTTGGATTATAAAATATTTTTTCAAAGGAGTCCTGAAAGTGCAAACATTATTAAAAACAACAGATGTGCAGCTATTTTATGCAACTTATAAAACATTTTGCCTTTGACAAGATTAATGCGAGGGCTGGGACTTTCACACAAGCAGGACCAAAAAGCCTCCCTATAAAACTGTCAGCTCCACTTCAATAACAACCAAATACCTGAAATACTCTGGTTTTGGGGGAAGAACAGAACTAAATTGAAGATGCTGAATTAACCATTGCCAGTTTTAAATGGGATTGGGGGAATTAAACACCTTTCCCACAGTGCTCCAAACTTCTCTGTCTGTGCCCTTGTGCTCTTTGGCCACAAAGGCAAACAAGCTTCATTCAATGCCTTTGACCTTTGCCAATGCTATCAGAGGCCACATTACTATATTCTTACTCATTTGCAGTTAATCAGCTGAAATGAAGAGGATCATTGGGTTAATTAGGTGAACAAGGCTCACTAATGGTAATAAGCAAGAGTGCAAAGAGCAGGCTTCAGGGGATAAAATATAATGGCATGGAGCACCCACAATTATTTAAATCAGTCTCTGTTGAAGAAAAAGTAAAGTCTGGTCTAGCAGAGCACAAAACCCACGTCCAGCCATCCTGGCCTCAGTACTCACATGCCAAGGTCAGGCCTGAAAAGAATTCTTGAAAAAAGAGCACAAATTGCAGCCTTGTTCTGCGAATCTCTTCCTAACTTGGAGGTACTTCCATTACATTTCACAGGCAAAATTTATAGTCTGGAGTTACGTCAAAGAGAAAGTAAAAGTTGCCTAATTTACCATGTGCAGCTCAGCTTTGACTCAGATTCTATTCCTGAGCATTACATTATGCAAACTACTTCATAAAGCTCCATAATCCCCTTAATGCAGCCCACACTGGTTTAAAAATTAAAAATCACTATTGTTTCCATTATCCTTTTAATTGGATGATGGCATGACTAATATACAGTATAAAAGTCAACTATTTAATCACACATAATCATCCTGTTTTACATTTTATTCATGCCAGGTATTTCTAAATTCGGATGTTATATTGTCAATTAACATAAAATTTATAGCCTTCAAGCTTTTCAGACACACATTGCCTCCATGTCAGTAAAATATTGAAGCATGACTGAAATGCATGGTAGGAATGCTGTGTAAAAATCAATAATTGCATAGCAGAGAGCGGATGTTCTGAACATTTCATGTCAGGTTATTGTGATTCCTCTGTGCATGGGAGGGAGGCAGAGGGAGAACACAAGGAGCATTAGCCCTAATAACAAGGCTTGTTGCATTGGCATCAGCTGCAACACTCCTGGGAAACCCAGAAATTCCTTTCTGCTTCTCCACCAGAGGATGAAGCAAGACAAGAATGAGGAGAGCACATAAGCCCCTGCCTTACTCAGAGATTTGATGAGCTGATTCCTATGCTAAATTGAGCACCATGCAGGAAAAAAGGCACCAGAAACTCCTCTAGCAATGTTCACTTTTCAAGAGAAATTTTTTCTGGCTGAAGCAATTCCCCCATGCAATATTACATTGATTCTGTAAAGATATCGTGTGGTGTTTTACAGTATTTAAGTGGCTGACTACATAAATTATTTGGTTAGAGGAAGGATTGCACATGGATTGTAGCAGGCAATATCAAAACAGATCAAAAATGTCCAAGATTAAGGTACACAGGCAGCTCTTTCTGATTGCCAATGGAGAGGCTGGACAGTAAATTCTTAGTTAATGCTCAGTGGTCTTGTCTGAGTTATTTTCTAAACCATCTCCACTGGAGTTGCTAATTAATTTTTAAGTAATTCTTAATAAATATTGATTTGCTAATCATTTTTGTGGAAAGAGTTATGCCATTTTTAAAATTTATTTTCTTGTTGTTCAGATGAACTTTCTCTTCTGTCAGAAAAAAAAAAGCAAACAGAAAACCATTAAGTTGCTGAAAAGTCATGTTTTGACATTTTGTAACCAATTTCTTCACATAGACTTTGGAATTACAGAACGCTTTTATGGTTTAGGTTTTGTTCTAAATGTAAAAGGACAATAACTCAATGAAGTGCCTTGATTAACTTAGTCCATACTTTTTTATATTCAGTTCACAAACCATTCCAAGGCTTGAACTTCACGCTCCCGCCTCAGAAACATTTTTCTAAAAAATCAGATGTTCATTAGACAGAAAAGCTTTTTATTATTCATTCCAGTTCCAGCCTGCATTCCCTCTTTAAAGATAGGCTTGCCTATTTTCCTCATGGTGAAATATTCATGGATCATAATTTATACAAAGGAATAAAAGAGAATGCTTCTAAGTTTCTATAAAATATAGTACCCATTTGAATAGTAGAGAGCACAATGGATCTATAGGGGATGTTTTTTGGGGAGGTCAGTGTATGAAACATCTGAAACACTTCAGTATTTAATAAGAGAAAGTTGAGATTCACGTATTAAAATGCAGTTTGGTGTAAGGGAAAGAAGGTAGTATTTTTCATAATAAGGTAAGAATAAGTTACATGTAATTTAAATTGTGAAGCCGTTACAGAAAGCAAGAGTTCTTAATGCCTATATAACAGTGTTATTACAAAAAGAAAAAAAAAAGCAATTGGCTGTTAATAGAAATAAGTAGTAACTGGCTGAGCTGTACAATTCCCAAGCTGTCAGATGAAGTCACTCTCTTTCTGAATTAAATAGCTGCCACCTACAAAACAGATACAAAACCACTTCAGATGTGCAGAATCAAAGTGTAATCTGAAACAAAACAGAGAACACCAAAAACACACTATTGAGAAGGTAAGACTGCTGAAAACCAGAAATGCCAAGGTTCTGCAATATTTGCCCTATAGTTTCTAGAGCTGTCCATCACAAAGAGCAATAAACAAAGCTTAGGTGTTACCAGAACTAAAAGAATCTACATAAATGGAGCTGCCATCTAACAACAAAAAAATATTTGATTGGATTTGGGAGCTTTTGGGGGCTTGGGTTGGTTTTCTAGCAAGAATTGCACACGTAGTTTGTTTTTGAAAGGTTTTTGAGAACTGCCTTGGAAATGAGAGGTTTATCCTGCATCTGTAAGGTCTTGTAGCTAAAGTCGGGCAGTAGGTCTCGCAGAAACTATGAAAGTTGGAAATTATAGACTGATTCCAGAAGTTTCTACATGAAATCTATGGCCTATGTTAGGCAGGAGGTCAGGCAAGATGATGACAGGGGTCCATAAAACCCAGGAGCAGATGGGAATGGGAATGGGAATGGGAATGGGAATGGGAATGGGAATGGGAATGGGAATGGCCATGGAGTGTCAGTGGCTTTTGCCCTGACGTGGATATGGAACAGAGCCTGTTTATAGCTCTGTCCAACTGGACCAAGGCATGGCAGCCCCCACTGGGACAACTGGAATCAGTTTTGGCAATTATATTCCCCTGGGACACCAGCACAGTTTACAAACCAAACTGAAATCCAGGATTCTCCTTCCCTTTTTGAACCCAGTACAGAAGGTTTCAGATTTATGTGGCGTAGGAGAGCCCAGGGCAGTGCCCCTGTTGCAGGACCATGCCAGAGTGAGTGGTCAGAGCTTCCCACAACACAGAGATTACAAACAAACAGATTTCCAACCCCCTGCTGCCCTACCCTGTGCACAGACTGAAGGAAGAAAAGGTAATTTTCTGGTGCTTCTGTCTGCACTCATTAATTTCCTCCTCAGCCTGATGCACTCCCTTCTCCCCACGTTCCCCATCCACTGCTTTGATCATCTCTGTTAAGGGAGGTGGTGATGCCATAATGATTTTTTGCCTTTTCTTTTATACCTCTTTTA
>VZRO01008253.1:189703-200087 GCA_013397915.1 Daphoenositta chrysoptera
ACCCAGGGGAAAACCCCTTTTTCCCCTCTAACCGTGTTGGGCTCTGATTTTAAGAACAGGGATAAGGCATCAGTGGAATAATTGAACTTTTGAGCTTCTGCCCAAGTCAGCTGTTGAACAGCCCCCTGGCTGTTCAACATCCTCATCAATGTAAAGATAAAATACTTTCCCCGAAGTATTAAAAAAGCCAAACCCAAACCTGCTGCAACAAGGTTACTGTCCTGAAGATAAGCTATAGAAGCTTGGATGAAATTTGTTACAGTGCCTGGGAAGGAATAAAAGCCTTTCCTGAGGCAGAAACAAACAAGTGTCAGAACCACTGTGGCAGGAAAAAGACATATAATGGTTTGCTCATATTTCCTCTCTTTCAAGTGAGTGGAAAGTGGCCCACAGCATCCAAAAGTACCTTTGTATACAGTTGGTGTTTCCTCATCTGCTTTTATATGTATGGTGTTTTTCAGAGTGCTAATGTGTTTTGTAGATGCAATAAATGTAAATAAGTATTCGTAAAGACTTGGGTTTCCCCAGAATCACTCCCTTTCACATGCCTGCACAAGCCCTACCAGAACCATTTTACCTTATTTAGTGTCTGCTGTACAATGCTACTACATAATGCTGTTTAATAACTACATCTGTCATTGACTTCTCGCCCTGAAAATATGAGGAATGAAATCAGCCCATGTTAAATCACGGATGGCTTCAAACTGGATCTTGTTGAAAAGACAGATCTTCTCACAACTTCTGTAAGTCATTATTTTTTTAAACTTAACAATAAGAACAGCTTCAGCTTCAAGCTTCAGACACTGTGTTTGATAGGTTTTTCTTTTGTTTCATCAAGAGCAATTTAAAAGTATATTTAATTTTTTAAAAATGTACCGTTTACTCCATGTGAGTTTTTTTTATTTTTGTTTCTTGCACTACATATCTGTTGAAATGAATAATTGAATTGTTTTCAGTAAGACTTTAAGTAGGGAAAAACAATGTAGAATAGCAGAAACAGTTATGTAGAAATAAACCAAAAAATAGTTAGAATTTGGTAAACAAGCACTGAAATCAAATCTACCTCTGCATGAAAAAAGCATGTGAGTTTTTAACGGAAAAGAACTCAAATTTCCCATATTATGTAGTATAAATTTAATGCTAAAGAACAACAAAAAAAGGATACCATTTCAGTATCAAGCAACAGCACCAGCAACTTCCATTTTACACATCAGGCATTGTGGGGTTCCTACGAGCTGCTGACCTGGCATTTCTCAAAGGTGAAATCCCATCAGGAATCCTGCTGGGAACAGCATCCAGAGCCTGCAGGAGGTCCCTGAAAAGCCACCTACCAAGGACCTCATCCCACCAGGATAAAAGGGGATTTGAGTGGTTCGACTTTGCCTTTGCCCACAACATTCACTGTGAACTCAACAGGTTTTTGGGTTTGGTTTTCAGGTTTTGCATAAACTCTCTGTGCTTTTTAACCCTCTTTTTCCTTAGCCTGGAGCAGTTGCTGATGCAGCATCTCATCACTGTTCCTCTGGGATTATTCAAGGAATTTACCACACAGCAAATGCTCACAGCTCTTTAAGACATTTCTTATTTTGCCCAGCACCAGTGCATCTTGCATCACCCTTGCTCACTTTCTAGATGCTCTTCCACTCCTGAAGATGCCAGAGATATTCACAAGTCTGGTTTCAGTGCTAAGAAACCTCATTTTTTATGCCTCCTTCTGAAAGCTTACTTTCGCTGGCAATTTTTGGCACTATTTCCCACAAAGCATTAGGAGCAGATGAAAGCAAGTGAGTGTGGCACAGGGTGGATTTAATATCTGCTCCTGTGTCTAACTTCTGTGAAAGCCATTAAAACACCATCAGAAAAGCCAAAGTTTCAAAGGCCATGCTAAGACAGTGCTTCTGTTTCTACTGGAGAAAAAGGAAAGGAGAATCAGGGTTCATCTCTCAGACTGAGATTTTCAAAAGGGCTTTTCTTCTTCTGACAGCAGAGGACTCCTTTGAAAAGATCTTGAAATTAGTGTCAGAGTTTTCAGGGCAAAAAAGGTTAATTTTTCCATCGATTTTTCAAGTCAAACTGATCACTCCATGTATTTCAGATAAAGTCAATTACAGAAATAAATATTGTTAATGAAGCTTATTAGAGTTATATTTAGATGCCATTGTGCTGTGCATATGGGGTAGGGAAGTATTTCTGCCCTGAAAACATCTGGCAAAGAGGGAAAAATACAGAACATGAACTGATTCAAACAAACATCAGATCTTTTTCTCAGGTCATGGGAGGAGTTAGTAAAGATCAGGTAAAGGAATGGGGAAAAAAAACCAAAAGAAAAGAAACCAAGAAAGGACTAAGCGAAACAGAACTGAAAAAAGAGCAGGTGGTATGAAGTGAGAAATATTAAGGAAATAGTCAAGCAGACTGAGGGGAACATGGTGAAGTCCTGCCTGGTTGCTTCTGCTGCTGCTCCTGACAGCTGGGGTCTGGCTGGCTTTCCTATGAGCAACAAAAAAAGCACTGAAAGGAGCCCACACAGCCTCCTATCCAGAAAGGATATTTTCCAAATCAGCCTTAGGAAATCATGGAGCATTTACATGATGAAAATGCCACATATGGTCCTCTTGTTTATAAACTATCTTTACTAGTAGGAGACTCAGAGTAGCATGAGCAGATTTAAAAAAAAAAAACAGCTTGGCTGGCTTCCCTACAGAACTGCAGTTGTACAAATATTCCTTCACAGAAAAGGCACAATTCAGAGAAAATAATTAAAAATATAAATGTGAGTCACAATGATCCTCCTCCCTCAGTGGATCCCTTTCTCCATTCCACAGGTGATGTGTTTGCAGGCAGGTGAAGGCTCAGCAACTTGCTAAAGCAGTAAATTATACAGTGGGGGAAAGTGAGGGTGACAGCATCCAGCTGTAACACCAGGCACACAAAATACAGGTAAACAGTTTAATTACCCAAACCTTGTCAGCTCTACAGAGAAACTGGTGAAAGATTAAATTTCTTTTTTTATCGCCTTACATTTCCCCCATGTGAACATTCCTCTCCCAGAAGTACAACCCTTCTGTTCAGTTAAATAAACACAAACACAGCCTGGCCATTCCTTTTCAGCTTCACATCAAATCAACCTTGTACCATCCCTAGTCCTTCTCCTGGATGAACAAATGTGTTTGTGGTAAATCAGATTTCTTTTTTTATTGGCATGCAGTCGAGTCAAGGGGAAATTGTTGGGTTACCCCATGGGTGTTGTAGAAGAGCAGGCCTGAAGGCCTACAAAAGCTTCTTCCCCAGGCCCGGTGGTAACCATGGAAACACTTCCAGGGCACCTGAGATGGGCTGGAAAAGAGGACCATGGGTCAGTGACCTTCCTGAGCAATGGCCCGGGAAGATTGTGGTCAGTGGCCTTATTTGGGATTATTTACCCCTTCCCACAATAGGTGATATCTAGGGAATACTGCAGGTGACTGGGTGAAATCCTGGGAGTTGATCTTCCTGTTTATATGAGGTTCTATCCTGGTTGTGCACTGGTATTTAGGTACCCTGAGCTGTGCAATGAACGTCTTCGCACTTCTCCATCTGGCAGGCAAAGTCCTTGCCCGGCGTGAATGCTGCAGGAAATTGCTCTCTGTGGAAGATTTTTGCAGCTCATAAATAGGAATTTAAGGCTTAAATAATCACATATCCTACACAGCACCAAAGAGGCACATGACCTGTGGCAGCCAAAGGCTCTGATTTGGGGTTTGGTTATGGTGGTAACAGCAAGGCTGCAGGAAACTTCGGCTGAAACACAACTGACCCACTGCCCTTGTGCCTCCAAAACCACTGCCACCTCCAGGAGCTCTGTCCCTTGGTCCCAGCGAACAGCACAGGCTGTACCCTGTGAGTGAGCAGAGCCAACTGCTCAGAGCAAACCAGGCTTGTGGCAAAACCTCTGCCAAGCTGAAGGAGCAGATTTTACTATGCAAATGGCAATTGCAGCAACCTTTACAGAGAAACTGTTGACAAGCTTTAGGCAAGGTAAAAACAGACAGAAGAAAGCAATTAATTTATTATTTTCCTCAGTAAAGAACAGTGTATGGGTAATGGCCCATTGTAAGCATGAATAATACTGAAGCTGGGAGCAACATGGTATAATTTTAACATTCTACAGCCTTTTAAAATCAATCTTATTGATGTTCATCACATCCATAAAGCTGAAAAGAATGGGTTTACTAAACTTAAGGAAAATATAAGATCTCATTTTGCGCCTTTCAGTTTCTTCATTATGTTGCCATAATGTCATCAGTGTAATATATTTCACCCTTTTGCCTCTGTTTTAGCATTCATTTTTTTGATTCTGCTCTGATCATGTCTGGTTCTTTGACGCAATGAAATGAATTATGGATATTGCTTTTACTCCACTGCCATGTCCAGGAGAGGAGCAGGATGTGCTGAGAGGAAAAAAATGTTCCCTGCTTTAGGACTGGGAAGTCAACACTAACAACCAGAATATCTCATCACCCTCCATACTGTGAGAGCTACACCTGCAACCAGTAGAGCCATGTGGCTTTGCAAGAAAATTGGCCAGTTTAGGAACAGAATCACAGAATTGTCAAGGCTGGAAGATCAGGTTATCCAACCATCAACCCAGCAGCACCGGTGTTGCCCTGACTTTTGCAGTCTTTCTATGTTTTCATTTTGTGATAAAGTTTCTCATGCACTTTCTGTAAACATAGTCATGTTTTGTTAACTGTTCCTATTGTTTTCATTCTTTCTCCTGAGGCGGAGAGAATTTGATGGACTGTTCAGTTGACCAGTGTGGGTGGAAGAGGTGGTAACCTCATCCTCCAATCCATGGTCATTCCTAGAAACATCTATATATGAGAGAAATAAACGGCCGAGCCCCTTTTTTCCCTAGCTCGGACCTGACAGAGATTTGAGTCTGGAGTGCTTCTTTTCGTGTCCTAGAGCCACACACCGGGACACTGGGCTGAAGTCTGGGGTATAAAATGAGACCCAGAGAACTGAGTTATTCCCCGGGCAGGGAGGTCAAAGGATCTGTTACATCTTCCAACCCCAGACCTGGGGGCAGAGCTGTGGAACAGCCATGTGGTCACTGCTGTCACACTCACTACCCCTGGACAAAGGCTGCAGGATGAGGTTTATTTAAGCCAGTTCTTCCACAGAAGATCTGCAGTGTTCTGGTCTAAGGTGGTAGATCAGCAACCTGTAATGGGCAAGATCAACACTGAATATTCCTCTGAGCCAGCAACTCGCTCTGTACTTGGTGGTTTTAATGAGATAATCCAAGGTGAAACTGCTCTGCTGGAGGCACAGAGGGATTTTGGTTATGAATGGCTCATTAAAAGTCCAAATCCCTACTCCAAATCAGGCAGAAAACTGAGACCCTTCAGCCATTGTGGCTTAAGGCACTCTTGGCAAAGTCTTTCAGAGTTAGTTGGGAGAAAAAAAAAAATATTGTGGTAGGGTCATCTCATGTTCTCAGGTCTTCCTTCCAAAGGCCACTCTCCTCTCACAAAACCAAGAGAGATCACTCCACAAGAGCTGAGATTTAATTTTAAAAAAACCCTAAGTTTGAGAACTGAAATACATTTAATTTTGTCAAAACATTCTGCCTGAATGAAGTATCAGAATCATTTTAGACTTTCCTTGCAACAGACTCAATAAGAAAGGTAAAGAAACAAAACAAAATAAAGATGCACACACAGGGAATTGTTATCTGAAGGATTTTGCTTTACTCAAAAAGTTTGTGTTTTACCTGCAAAGTTTTCAAAGTCATTACTGAGCATCTTAAATAAAATTATTCAGAAGTTGTTTGTACCCACATGCTTGCCCTCAATCTGCCTCATCTTAGTTTGTAATTCCTTGGGGAGAATGACACTTTTTTTAAAAACAAAAAAGCAGAAAACAATGTATTGGAATCTTGCCACTTTCTTATTAAAAATGAGCATCTACACCCAAGTAGTTGTGTGCAGACAAAAAAAAAAAATCCGTGAATGCATAATTTGAAGCACAACAGCATGCAAATATATTCAACGATTCATCTTGCTTTAGAAGCCTGAGAAAAAAGGCACTCGAAACAAAATAGCATGTGAAGCATTCCAAGTGCATCCTGCTACGTTTGTAGTGATCCCTTACAAAAAAAAGGTAAAGAATGGGAGTTAGATCATCCATTTCATGATGACTCTGTAAAATGGTGATCCAAAGGGAATGAGATCCCAGTGAGATGTTCACCATCAGTCTGGCTACAACAGCTGGAGCTGCAGCTGCCCTGCCCACCCCCTTCTCCAGACCCCCAAAATTAATCCACACAGCCCCATGAAAGGAGGGATGAACACCTCGGGGAAGGGAGAAAATGACATGAACTCTTTAGCCCAGCAAAAAAGTTCACATGTAGCAAAAGGCTAACAAACTACAGATGAAGTATTAAACTCCTAAATGCACATTTGAATAATTTAAGCTATCCAGATCTTTAAATTAATTTACCTCAAACTAAGTTTCAATTAACATGATTCACGGGTAGATTTTTATCATCGCTTAATGAGTTTTAAAGAAACAACGTGAAGTTCTGAAGTTTTATTTTGTTTGCTGAATCAGATATTTGGCCTACTTTTCAACTGATAATATATGAAATATGTAGAATTAGAAGCTTTCCAGATAAGGCAATTAGCAGTTTTACAGATTAGCCTGCTCTGCACTGGAAGCACAACACTCAAACAGGCAGAGTCCAGTGTCTTTAGTGCAACACACACTTATCCAGACCAAAACCCATGTATTTCCACATTAGTAGGTGTAGGAGACAAGAAAAGTCTTACAGAATAAGTAAAGGGCCTGTATTCACTGTGCTCACTTTGTTCACTGATGATTCATGGAAGCACTTTGGGAAATGTGCAGCTGACATTAAGAGAAGAACAGGTTATGTAAAGTTCACATGAACAGTGCTTGATCAGGGTGGTCAAGAGAAAAGCAACACAGGACATGCAACATGCGGCCCTTGTGTCTTTGTTTTAGTCAACAAAAACCCTAAGCAGTATAATTTTAGCCAGAGTATTTTCAGCACAGTATCAAAATCCTAGCATAGTCCTACAGTGTTTAAGGCCTTGCATGATGGTAATAAACTTGATTTTCTTTGGGAGAAACAAGGGAGTCCCGTGCCTCATTTGTGACAAGTAGGTGCTAAAAACAGTGCCTATCAAAGCTCAATGAAAAATCCAAGCTTTGGACATAGCCTTAATACAAGTTTATATCCTATTCAAGCTTTTACTTGCTCTCAGGAATCCAATTGTTGCATAACATTTATTTACCTGTTTCCTTTAGTAAATAACCAGGTAAGTCCTCAGGGACCTAGGCAACAATGGCCAAATGTGCACCACATCCACAATTTTGTAAGTGGGAAGGAAATCCCAAAGTGACCAAAGTCAGGGAACTCCTATCACCTTCTCCTGTGACTTACATGATAATGAAATGTTCCCCAAACTGTCCTAATTTAATCAAAATGCATCACAGAGCCTGAGATGTAAGCACTCAGCATATGCTTGCAATAAACCTCTCTCACTTAAGGCAGATGTTTGTAAGAAGATTTTTCATTTGGATAAAGGTTACTGACTATAGCTGGACAGGTCACTCTGTGCCACACAGCAAATTGTTTCTTTGACTCAACGCAAGATTTAATATCCTGCAAATCAAAGCAGAACACGCTTTTTGTTTGCTTCCTAAGAGCTTTATCACCAGCACACACCAGTGATCACTGGCAGAACAGAGTGTGGTGACCGAGGCACACAAACCTCTCTGTCCTAAAAGCTCCAAGCACTGGGCAGCACCCACTAAGTGGTCACAACACAGGGAAAAAAAGGGATGACTCTGACCAGAACAGTGGGGTGGCCTTTCTCTGCTTCCCCAAACATCACCTGTGCTTCTGGCCCCCAAGGCCTTGTCCCATTTCCACAGAGACGAAAGCAGAAGCACTCACCTGCCAGGGTGTGTTTGGACCAGCATCTCCCCTGCCTTCACCATTCCATGCCTCTAACCAGAGACTCCTTCACAATCTCAGTGGGATTGGGACAGCTGGCTCTGTAGGTGACACAGGTGAGATAACCAGGCATGAGATGCTTCTGGGTTGCTTCACAACCTTAATGTATGAGTTCAGTCAGCCCTGACAGCATATTAAGTTAGTCCATAAAATATAAACAAATTTCTTGTGTGTTTGGATATTTTCCAGTCTGAATTCAAGGTAAAATACATTTAATACTCCACAAGAAACTCTCTACTCTGGATTTTACTGTTGGGATTGCAGTAGAAGAGCTGCTGTGAACAAAGGAGACTTTGTGCTCCTCTTCTACAATATCTCAACACCATCATCTGTTTTCATGGATCTATCTTACTTTTTCTTATCTTTATTGAATGGTTACATGGAGGGCAAGATACTTCTCTCCCATATCCTCTATCTGATCAGCTTGAAATGTATTAATCTGAACAGCATGAAACGAATGAGTAAAAGCCATGACAGCGACACTCGTGGTGCCAGAGAAAGCTCAGGACGTGAGAACTTGATGTAAAAATAGTGGCTGACTAAATGCTTGACCTCTCAATTATTTTTGCACTTCATAGAAAATGAACACAAGAACCTTGCAGAGGACCGAGCTCATCCCCAGGTATTCCAGATCCAGTAAAAGCTTCCACGATCTATCACTACCGTTTTTTGTCCTGCCTCAGTCTTCCACACCCACCAAGAACTGCAAGCTGCAAGCACACCCTGTGAAAATTTCAGCACATCCCCAGAAGAGGCTGAGTCTGTCTGTACAGAAAAGCCCCAACCGTAGATATTCATTCTGAGGTGTTATCAAGCCTTTCAATGCATTGGCATTTGGTTTAGATATTAGAAAGGACAAAAATACAACTCCAACTAAAAACAGGCAGATAAATGCAGCAAGTCCTGCCTGTCAGCAGCTGCAAATCCCACACGTGGGGCTGATTCTGCCACCACACTGCGTTTGGGAGGCCAAAACTGTGAGCACCAAGTGCCTGCTGTGAAACTGAAGGCACAGAGGTCTCCACGAGCAGAAGGCTGAGAGACACCTCCTTCGATTCCCTCCAAGTGCCCCAGGGTGGGCAGCCACAGACAAGGAGAGGGGTTAGACCAGGAGAGGGTCTTAGGAGATAATTGGCCATAAATCACTTAATCACAGAAAAAACCCAGAGAACAAAGAGACTTAGTTTGCAACAGTTTTTCAAAAGATAGCAATAATAACCTTATTATTTAATTAGCAGTGTTCTTTAATGACCTTGTATTTGGTTTCAAGGTCTTACATTCACGAAGTATTTTTACCCTCAATCTTCTGACATTTCATCTCAGACATTTTACAAGCAATCACTGATCTAAATTGCACTTGAGTTATTCTTTACAGCACCACGCGCTTAAAAGGTATGAAAGTATTAAACATAGTACAACAAACACTGGTATTTAACTCTGTTATATAAAATATTTTCATCGCCATCCAAAAGGATAATGCAGATAGCAATTACGATAATAGTGAAGATTACAGACTACAGCACTCATAATTTACCTGCTACAATTTTACTAAGGCAAGCATTCTGCGAGTCTCCACACTGCATGTCTATTTGCAAATTCACTGCTCAACCTGCTCTGGCTGATGTTATATGTATTCATACATATTCAAATGAAAACTGAGAGAAGTATATGACTGTGAGTGCTTATTAGAATGCACGTCTCCCAGCAGATATATTAACAGGGAGCTTTGGGTTATTAGCACTGCCAGGGCACGAGTGCAAAGAGGAGCATTGTCAGCCTTGCTGCTCTGGACGGGTTCCAGGGCTGGTAATTGCTTTCTGCGTGTTGGAATCATCCCTGCATTTCGAGTCAAGACCTCCAGTTCCCAAACACCGTGAGCTGAAGAAGACTTTGCACCAGCCTGCTGGAGGGGCTATCGTGTGTTAAAAGACTTCAATGCCACAGCAGAAAGCAGTGCCACGAGTCACTGTGGTGTATATTGCTGAGATCAGAAGCCTCCAAGTGTAATTTAAAGGTGGCAGTCTAAAAGGAAAGAAAAAAAAAATAGGAGGGAAAAAAAAATTAGAAAAAAAAGGCCCTTCAGTTCTCACAAAGAGCATCCTTAAAATTTGTACTAATAAACCAGAAGTAAACCACAGAGAAAAGGGATTGGAAAAAGCAAATCCTTTTTATTCTTAATGTCTTGGTGGACACTCATCATATTGGTCTTGTTGGCTCCTCTTCTTGATGAGCTTATCCTCAGCAGGATGGAGGAAAACTAGAGAACAAGAGAAAGAGAAAGATTTCATACTTCTCTTTCAAGATCTCACCTCAGGGTTTTGTGGTGGGTGGGTTTTTGTTGGGTTTCTTTTTTTT
>VZRO01008253.1:200139-223206 GCA_013397915.1 Daphoenositta chrysoptera
CCTCAGCTTTAAAGAAACTAAGAACAAAGAAAATGTCCTTACTCCACATCATTGTGTAGGCACCAGATTCTGTCAAAGTGATGTGCCTCTAGGATGTGTTACAGAAGCTGATACTTCAACAGGTTTTAAAATAAATTTTAAATAAAATGAGATGGAAAAGGAAGAAAGAGATTGCAGGGAATGGTCCTCAGACAGATGAATGAGAGCAGCAACACTGAAGACTCCAGCAAAACTTTAAGTCTCTCTTGAGCTGAAGATCCTACATATTATTTTTTTAAGCTAAGAGAAGTTCACCGCTCAAAGGAGAAACTTTTAAAGACTATTTACAGCAGCCCATCTGAGCCATCTGCGTGTCAGTGCAAGTGGCTCCATGCAGTGCATCTTTTCCAGCCTAATCCTAGAAGGCAGGACCCCTCTTTTAGAAAGAAAAAGCAACACCACAACTTAATATACCTCATGCAATTATTAAGCCCCTCTTGGATACTGTCTATTTTAAAATACTCCTTTTCCTCGCTGGTATTTGCCAAAGTATTTTTATTATTTTTCCTGTCTCTTTGCAAGGTTTTGGAATCTCTGAGTTCAGTCGTGTTGACCCACTGGGTTCACACATCAAACATCTCCTGCAGGTACCACAGCACCAGTTCAGCAAAAACCCTCCTGACTTCTCTGTTTATCTTCCTGAGTCAGCCCCAGAAGGAGCAAATTAAAACACGGAGGGAACTCAGTTCCCTTGGCTGCGAGAGGGAAGGGAACAACAGTGAAGGCTGACATTTTCTGGTAGGTTTTTTTCCTTCAGAAAGATCCTCTCCTGCTCTTTCCCAAACAACCTTGACTATATCCCAGGCAAGGAAAGAACCGCAAATATAAAACTATAAATCTAAGAAAAAAGAAAAAAAAAGAACGAAATAAAAAAGACCCAACAGTTTATTTTGGAATCAGTGTAAGACATGACCCTCATCTTTTAATACCATTTGGAGCAGTATCAATTTGGGAAAAAAAAAAACAAAAAACAAAAGAATCTCTTTTAGACCAAGTATCCAAACAACTGCAGCCAGTTAAACAAATTAAGCAGGACCTGTTTTGGGAAGCTCTGTCACAGAGCATTTAAATTTTAAATTTTAAATTTCTAAGGAAAATGAAATTCTGTTTTCTAGGTACACTTCATGGCTACCTGAAACTACACCTCTGAGTAAGAATAGAAGAAAATTCACATAATTTTGGCTGTATATGAGATGATTCACTATGCATATTGACAAAAACTATGCTAGGTGCACATCCCTTCCATTACAGGCAGAATTACTAATTTTCCCCTGGTATATTTAATTTTCTTCCAACTTTTTTTTTTAAAAAAAAAAAAGCTATTATCCAAGAAAGACAGTCTCCTGTACAGGAAGTTTTAACATATCTGTAATAATAAACTGCTAAGAGCATCTCTCCCCAATGAAAACATCTTGCTTAACAGTTTGCATTCTTCAGCAACTAATTCACTTATTCTTTCTGGTTACCCCTTAAGCAATTCAAAAGCAGAGCAGGAGAAATCCATGCCAGGACAACAAGAGCCAGAAACTGAAATGGAAATATATATTCACTATAGAAGGTTTTCAAAGAGTTTAAAAAGATAAATACAGACCCAAGCATCTCTCAGGTTGCAGTTTCTTCTTTCTCCACGATGTCCTGTAGCACTCAGGATCCAGCTGAGCACAGTCACTTAAGCAGGTCCTGAGCAGGTCTCCAATATCTTTTCCCCTGAGTGTGCCCTTACAGGAAATACCAGCCCAGTAGGTGCCAAGCTACTTAGAAATGCCTGGGGCACCAGCTTTTGTCAAAATCTTCCATTCTATTAAAAACTGCCCTGTTTCCCCCTGGGCAGAAAGTCACACAGGACCCATGGGTCAACTCTCGTGGGCCTGTTTTGAAAGGAAGGTTTTCCATTTCACAGGTTGTGACATGAGCCTGTATTTTTACCTTAGATATTGCTGAGCAGACAAAAATCGAACCCTGAGCAATTTTATCTCTTTTCCAAATGCAAAAAAAAATTGTCAAACTATTAGTTAGAATTTAAAATATCCAAATAATCTAAATTTCCTTCATCACACACAAAAGAAGTACCTACCAGTTCCAGGAAGAGTAAGTCAAATAGTTTTTTTTTTTCTTCTGGAATACGAAGATTGGGCTATTCTGACTCATTCTTGAAGTGGTTTTCACACTAGGAATGAGACAATAATGAACTGAATGGCTATGTCCTTGTGCCTCATGAAACAGCCTAAAATTCCATTTTCCAGGAGAAAACATCAGTTGAGGGATGCATCATGTGAAGAATGGTTACAGAGCTTATAATAAACCCAGAAGTACCCAGAGAAACAACTCTGGTTTTACAGCTATTGAGCTGGGCCTCTCCTGAAGGATTTGCATGTGCACTGAGGAACATTCACAGGCAGGAATTGTTTGAACACACATCTAAACTGAAACCTTCAAACAGCACATTCCAGGTGAAATCCCAGTGCATCATCACCCAACCATTCCCTTACAACGTCAGGGCTTCCAAATTTCTTCCAGTCATCCTCAGACCAGCTGCAGTGAAGTGAAGCCCTTCCATCAGGAATAACAATTTCTACATCTGCCTGTGGGAGCTCTCACCTGCTCACCACTCATAGCCTGGGACAATCTACATCTGAGGAGCCAGTCAGGGTGTTCTGTTTTAACAGAACTCAATTCAGAAATAAAATTGGACTAATGTGCAAAAAGAAATGAGGGCAACATTTTAATAAAGGCTCATCCTGAAACTTCATATTGGAAAATATTTCAAAAATCTTACATGACAGTGAGGGGCATGTTGTAAAATGGCTTCACAATGGTTTTGGGAAAGTTCCTCTGTGTCTTTTAGGATTGCAAATAGTGAAGTTGCAGCTTAGGCTGCAAGGGAAAATTGAACCCATAAGGACGTAGGTGGGCATTCCCTAGGGACTGATAAAGCCACCCAAGCACATGAGGTGCCTGACTCCACTGGGAGCAGATTTCCAGAGTATTTATGCAAATTGTATAAGGTGCCTGTCTGCATCTCTTCTTGTTTTATAAATACCTCTTTGAATTTAGCCTTGGGTGCAGTACAGACCCCCCTCCCCTCAAAAAAAAAAAAAAAAAACAACAACAAAGCTAATTAAAATGAGGCTTCCAAGCTGTATTTTACTTTTTTTCCCTTTCACGTAAAAGTAGAAGATATAACGCTTTACCCTCCTTAAACAAATGTATCCTAGAAGGGCAAAGCATTGTATCCTACAGTTTTATTAGACTGGATCTCAGAACACCCTCCAACAATAATTAATGAACATCGCCTCACTGCTCTTCTTTCATCTAGATAAGCATCAGCAATATTTTACACAGCAGGGAATAGGGGAACACAGGTGTTAAGTGCCTTGCCCAAGGTCACAGAGCGAGGCTGTACCAGAGTTAGACACCCATCCATGACTTCTAAAGATGCTGCTGAAGTGATGCTGCTCCTCTTCAATCACAAAGCTCTGTAAGTGCTCATGAGCAGCCTGTGAACATCTTTAAAATCCTTCTGGAGAGAAGACCCTCCATTTCTCTGTTGTGCTGCCTGAAGTGGGGAGCAGAGCTGAGGAGAAGGGACTTCATTAATTTTTCATCAGCCCATCTTGCTAGTTAGGCTCTTTTCTTACATGTGAAAATAATGGCCACAGAGCAGTGAAGGGTCACTGGATATTATGGGGACATGGCAAATTTGGGGTCTTTGTTCACATGTCTATTTCTTGGAAATGGGAGAACAATCTACAGCAAAAGAGGAAAAAAATCCCGAACCACCCGTATCTTATATTTTTTCTCTCCTAGACAGCTTCATGATCTATACTAATGATAATATAATATCATTAGTATATAATGACATAGCTTGTTCCTTCGGCTGCATGTCACCTGAACTTTGCAGACTTCAGAAAGCCAAAAATGGAGAGAAGGCAGCCAGTAATTAACTGGGCAACACCCCCATCTCACTGTTAGGAGAGGCAGAAAACAAAAATTATTTGGTATCTATCTATCTATTGAAAGAAAGTGGCTACAGTTTCATGACAATATGCTTCTGTTATTATGTCACATCAAAAGTTACCAAAACCATCAATTTTAATCAGTATTTTTCAAGCAAGAATAAGGAATATGTGTGTCTTCCAGTCATATTCTTTGTTAGCTGCACTGTCCCCTGTTACCCAAATAGTGCAGTATCAATATTGGATGTACAGTTCAAATGGGATTAAAGCATTTTGTTGCACAAAGGTAAAGCAGTGGAATTTTGTTTTATTTGCTTCGCAGCTACTAAGAGTTTCTGATACACAGATTTATCCTCCTTTAGCAGTTCCATAATATCTTTCCATACTTCATTAAAAAGTAACAAGACTAATTAAGCATCACTTTGAAAATTCATCATCTGCTGGGGGGAGAAATGTTTCAAAATATCATGGAATTAGTCAGTTTTCCATATTAGAAAAGTGACAGTGTCTGACAGAGATGAGTTTTCAGCTCTTTTGACTGCTATAGCTGTAACCAGACTGTAACTATTGGCATTATTTACCATTGTTTACCACAAGCTGAAACTTTATTCACAAGAATAGTTCTACATAAATACAAGCAGAGATGCCAAAAAAATAGATTTAAAGCTCTATTGCCTGTAACAGAGCTCTTTATGAATAAGGATTACTTGCAAGAGCAGAAGGTGACCAAGGAGATCACTGAATCAAAACACAGACTCAGCTCCAAAAAGGAATATATTATAATGAGAACAGGAGAAAAGTAAACAGGGCCAACATTTGGAGCTGGAGGAGAGTGGTAACAGAGAATAAACTGCACCTCCCACATCCTCAGTAGTGTAGAAAGAATCAATTTTGCCTGTTGCAGGCAGGAAAGTCAGAATATTGCTCCATCAGCACTGTCCCGTGGCCTCATGCCTTGTCCCCTCCCGAATTCCTCCAGCCATAACTCATCTCCTCACCCTTTTAGAAGCAGGGGAAAGGGTGGCTGCAAACAGCTACTTCCAGCAGCTTTCTGATGGCAGAGATTTTCTCCTAATCAGGAGAATTCCCCAGAACACTTCCCAGATTACTTTGAACAGACTTTCCACTGTGTGATTCCACCTGCATCATATAAATTTGCCTAGTAAATGTAAGAATTTAGTGCTGTATTATGAAAAGATATGAATCGTCAAAATGAAATGCTGAAAAGCCTTACAGGTGTAGAAGACAATAAAAATCCACCTCGTCAAGTCCAGCAGGCCCACAAATGCTACATTAGTCTATGCTACATGGCAAAATTCACAGAAAATAAATTGCAGATGTTGAAAATGGGATCTGTAAGAGGATATCCTTTGACAAGCAGTAAGGGGATTAGAATAAGAAATATGAGGTTAGGGTAGGTGCATTTCAAGCCTTTGTAGTTTTGTTGAAAAGAAAAATCTACAAGCTGACCTTGTTGCTGGATTACTGGGACAGGTACTGGATCTGAGGTGTAATGACCACAAAATGGTTTTTACTGGTTTTTACTCATTACCAAGATCCCTGGAATCTGAGCATCCATGTAAGAACTGCAGGACTTAGATGTATGGGAGAGGACAATGTGGAGAAAGTGGGATGGTGCTGGATTATCATCCTGGCTGTTCATGTGTCATATCCATTCTCTAGGCAACACAACTTAATTACAGAAGAGGCACATTTCACAGTGAGAACAGTCTTCCCACAGCCAGACTGGAAAACTGGACTAAGTCCCAGCTCTTGCTCTATTTGTGTGTCTTGGCTGTCCCCTGAAAACAGGTTCATGGAATAGAAACCAAGTAGGAGAGTGTGGAAGTGTGGCTGGACCTTTGTGTCATGAGATATTCCCAGATCCTTCAGCTCAGGTGTAGCTTTTGATAATGCATCACAGGTCACCAGCATTAAAAAAATGCAAGTATCCCTTATGTCTGATAAAATATTTAATATGACTGGACTAGAAACCCTAATTACACGTGGGGAGTTTCAAGAGAACCATCCAGATTGGATAGTGACAATTAACCAGCTGTGATGGGGAACAAAGGGAAAATAGCCTGGACTAAGGAGCAAACAGCAAAGGCATTTATATAATTTACATACACCCTGATCATTTGTAAATCAAGACTGGGAAATACCAAAGCTATTAGCCTCACACAGGGTCACCAGGCATTTGTGTTTCTATCCAACACTTCATTCTGAAGTGAAATACACAGGTGTGGGTAGGAATGGAAGTCATCCAGAACTCAGGGAACTCCAGACATCATAAAAATAAAAGAAAGCAACCTTATATTTAAGAGACTAAAAGTTCCCCTTCAAACCGTCACCAGTCAGACACACTACATAATTTGTTTTGGTTATATCTGAAAGGATTGTATATTGATACTGAGTATGTTCTGAGAAGGTTTTAAAAAGAATGGTCTCTCAGCTGCTTGATTACTTCCCATGAGACAATTCAAAGAATCATAGTTAATAAGGGCACACCAAACTTTGCCTGAAAGGGTCATCAGCATGGAACCATCTACCCGTTCTGCATAAAGAATATTTCTTACCTCTCATTGACTGTCCAACATTTGATTTAAAGCAGGATTTTCTCCCCAATTTGATTTGCAATTGACAAGATCAAGAAAGACATTTTTATTCTTTCTTACTCCTATGGAAAATTTCTGCCTTTGTACTACCTTCAAATACAGGATCATATTCCTTTTATCAATTCATAATTCAAATAAGGCACCCTTTCTTCTCTATAGGCTTACACTGCAACAATGCACATTAGTTAGAGATGTCAACGGATGCTTTATTACAAAAGTCAAACTAGGCTTTATCCATAATTTTCTAAATCTCATTAAAGGGTCTTTCATATTGCAGATAGGATTTAGTAGCACTTTAAACTTCCTAACTGGTGCAGGGAATCTGTTGCCATCGGTGGTTCCAGCAGATGACAAAGGAATGCCTCGGGGGTGAGCCTGCAAAAATGCAGATAAGGTGCCCTGCCATGAATCACTGTCCTCTGCAAGGGACTGCCTTGTTAATAAAAGGTCAGAGATCGCAGCATCACTATTCCTCGAGCAGAGAGAGAAACAGGGACTGGATTTTCTTTATCACTCCCTTTTTTTTCCCTTTCCTCCTCGCTGAAGTACTCCTCAGCATCCCTTTGTGTTCCCGGTGTCTCTGGTTTGCAGATGAGCGCTGCCTTTTGAGACAGCACAATTGTGGGATGCATTTCTAACTAGGGCTGCTGCAGGGCTGGACTGCACACATCTCAGGCTGCTTTGCAGGATGGGATTCAGCTCCACTTTTGTTGTTAAGAACATTAATTTCTCAGTAACACAAAGCCTCCATTTTAGAAAATTAGGCTAATACCAAAAGATGTGCCTTGGAGGACATTTCTAATCAAGGATTATCCTCTAGGCCTGTCAGTTATGGCACTTTTATTACTCTTTACTAATCCCACTACATTTTCTGAATGAAAACATAATAATGAAGGTTTCTCCATATAACTTACCAATTTGTACGTGGCAGTCAAGGTGAAGTTTCCATTTAAAACTTTTTTAGCCTCAGGCTCTAATTCAGCCAAGAACTTAAGATCATGATCAAGTGCTTTGCAGCACCAGCATTTTGGTGGGTGCATCTTGGCTCCACAGTCATTTCCCAACCTAAAATTCCATAAACACCAATCACAGCTAGTTAATTCTTCTCACTTAAGTTTGCATTTGGCCAGAAGTCTGGGGATATCCCAAATACCCCAATATTTTTTTATATTTACCTGGTGAAATTTGCAGTTAAAAACTCCAGGGCAGCCATTCACATATTTAAACTGAAAAGACAGCACAGATATAAGAGCTCCAGCTAGCCAGGAAATATTTTCCAACAACATTGTATATAATTGGTATAATCCTGTTTAAGATTATGAAATGCACTCTAGGGAGCCTGCTCCCAGAATAAAGCAATCCAAAACACATAGACAATTTGGTCCCAGAGATAATCCTTATTATTGCATTTTGCAGCAATTCTTTTTCAAAGTGATCCAAAAGCAGCAGGGCTGCAGAAGTCAACAGGATAAACAGGAAACCTTCCCTGAGAAACCTTCTTGACTGACAGATGGGAGAGAAGAGGAGATGCAGCAGATCTGGGATTCCAAAGGAAGCATCTGGTCACTGCTAAATGGATTTTATCAAGAGTGGAGGATTAGATTTCATTAACCTATACAGATGCACTGGGTAAAATTCACCTGGGCAGAGCAGTACATTTTACATTTTAGGAGACTTACAAGACTGTTGAAGTCCTGTGTGGGTCTTGTCCTGATATGAAATTCCAGGAAGAAAGGGAAATAATAAAGGAGAATCTTGAAAGGCAGTTTCTCTCACCTGCTTTTCAATTTTCTTGTTGGAAACTTACATTACAGCCCCAGCTCATCTGACCTCATCCTTCCCCTAGAGAAATCTCACAGTTTTAAAAGGATGTTTCTAGGCTGGCCAGCTATTTATTATGAAAGTAGAGAACACACTCCACACAGTATTTGATGCTTCTGATACCTAAGAATTGCCACAGAATTCCAGCCTTGCAGTCTAGAAAGGAATGGCAGAGAGAATCTCTCACTAAAAGCTCCTTTGGTCTCAGTACAACTGTTGGATTAATCACTTGGAATGGCAGCCACAGACCTTATGCCAGACAAGAAGGGTTAACACTTTTTTGGGGACTGTGCTTGTCCTTTTTTTGCTCAGTTCCCTCCAGCATCTTGGGACATTCCCCTGAATTGTTCTCTACCAAGTAAGACAGCACACTCTGAGTCTCTCTTGCAGTCATATATGAATAAAAGTCGTGCAAAATTTTAACAGAACAACTTGGCAGCATTTCCAACACCCTTCTGTGGATGACCACACCTGTGTGAAGGGGAAAGGTGTCCAGTGAGGTCCTGTGAAATTCCCCTCTACACAAAACGTTGACTCTGGAATATGTGTATTTCCCACAGAGGAAGGGAGATATCCCTGCCACTTTTCCCACTTAAAATTTGGAACGCATTGGAAATTCAGAGGAATGCAATCTACACCACACTGAACTCAATTCTCATTTATACAATGCTCCATTTACACGAGTCTGGCAGCTCAGGGGGCCTCTGCAGCAGGAGTAATTACAGCTATGCACACTTCATGGCCCCATTATTCCCACAAAGTGGCGTAAGGAACCTCTGATGCAGAAGGAAATCAGGCCTACTTATTTTTTAATACAGTGGCTTTAATATGGTTGTGTTTTATCTTCAATTCTGTCTATGTATCTCAGTCCTCTCCTGTGCTTTTGTGTGGTATTGCTTGATACTATAGTCAGTCTTCTTGGAGTATTGCATGTTTAATAAAATATCAGAACATTAGGGGTGAAGAGCAAGCTCTCAATTCAAGTCACATCCTGAGAGGCAGGGGCATGAAAGCCTGTGTGTTTTGAACTTGGGCCATTTTCATTCTTTCAGATATATTTGTGGTTCTGCTCTGACTTCAGGTCTGCTCTCAGTACTTTATTCATCAACAGCAGCTCCACACTCACTGCATGGTGGAGATTTCTTAACTCAGCTCCTGTGACATCTCAAAGTTTTGAGCTGATTTTATTCTCCTTTCTGGCAATATTCCTTGCTCTTGTTCTCCCCAGCTTTAGTAATTAGCACACTAAAGGTAAAAGGTTATTTTCTCCCCTTTAATAATCTTTCTGCCATAGACCAATTACAGGAATCATCCTTGTACTTAATGGGAATTTTTCTGGACTTCTTTTGGCATTTATTCCACCATATTGCATTTTGGAAAGTTCTCTAAAACTGTAAGATAAAATATAGGTGTGCTGGGACAGGCTGTAGCTAATCATCCCAAGGGATTGTGATGCCAAGGGACACGTTCTAGGTAACCATCTCAGTAAATTTCTAAGTGTCTTTGGGGTTTTAGGTAACATAGCAGGAGTTCTAGGTAAACATGACAGGGATACCACATGCATCTGTTCTTGGAAAGCCTCTGGGAAATCTCTGAAAAGCTTTAAAAAATTCCTAGAAAGATTCTAGATCAGTGACACCCTTGAAAAAATCTACAGCTAGAACTTATTAGAAAGCTCTGGAGAAATTCTAGAAAGGTTTTCAGCTGGGAAGATACTAGAAAACATGAGGGATTTCCCCAAAAGATTATACACGAATGAATTAACAAAGAAAAAGAAACAAACACAAAACCATGGAGAAATTCAAAGAAAGCAGTAGGGAATTAATATCTTTTTAGTCTTCTGGAGCACCATACATCTGAGGTTAGGCATCTTCAAGGAAAAGAGAAAAGTTATACAGCAATATAAATAAAGAATAAAAGGGGACAGAAGCGTAAATGACAAATTAAGAACAGTTAGTTAATTATGCCAATAAAGCATTCCTCATTTTTGTAAGAGAAACCCATTATTGCAATCATCTCCAGAGTGACTTTGCAGGATCTTCACCTCTTCTCACCACAGAATCCCTCTTTCTGTGTTGGTGTGTCTAATCCTGCTGTCCAGTCTCTGTGGGGGAACCCCCCAAACCCAGTGATGTGTTCCAAAATCTGACAGAAGTGTGGAGGGGGCTTGAGAGTGCTCTGACCATCAAGTTTTTCCTTCACACCATCCCTGTGCCACGTCTACTTTTTGATGCAGATTAGTGTAAGGGCTGTGTAACCACTGTACTCCATGGTTTATAAAACATTGTAACCATCCTGGTGATGCTCTGGCCAGAGGGACCTTTTATCAACACCTGGGTTGACGAAAAAATCCTGACTGTAGGGAACTCAAAAATGAGGAAGGGCCCTACTTGAAAAATCTGAGTTGGCAGCATAAACTGTTTTAAAAATAAAATGTGAGGGCAAAGCATCTTGGAGAAAGGATCAAGAGGGAGGCAAGAGGAGCAGGTGTTCTGCCTTAGCCTCGGGTCAGAGCAGCCCATGGATCCATGCACACAGTGAGGTTCAGGAGGCTGAACTGCTCCTGAGTGAGCCCCTCTGCATGACATGACCTAAAGACTGAAGTGATGGTGATGCCTTATCCCTGTTCTTAAAATCAGAGCTGAGCACGGTTAGAAGGGAAAAAGGGGTTTTTCCCTGGGTGTTTATTTCAAGGATCCCTGGTGCACTCGTGCAGGTGGAACACTCCCAACATGCACATGGAAATGCCCACCCCAAAATGCACCCCCACCATAGATCGGGTATAGAATTATAGGTGTTACAAATGAGCACATCTATCAAAGATTCCCCAGGGAGTGAGGCCGAGTGAACCCCCCTCCCCAGGAACCCTCCCCTGGCCAGACCCATCTTTGAGTTTACAAAATGTGTCCAGAGAGGACCTTGGGGTCTGAGGCCTCCAAGGTGTTTGGTCTCCTAACTCAACAAAACATCAAGTCTAGGAATGTAGGCTAAAAAGAAACACCAAGAACACAAAAGGCCACAAAGGCATAGAAAAGAGGTATAAAAGAAAAGGTTAAAAATCATTATGGCATCAATGGCACAGGGAAGAACTCCTGACCTGAAACAGAGGCCAATTTGAGGGTAAGCACCTCCAGGAAGGAATAAGTTTCCCCTACCTGGAGGCCAGCATATTCCAGCCAGGGGGTGAACAGCTGATTCACAAATTGGAGTGTACCCTAATTATCACAGCCCTCAGTGAACAGGCCAACATCATCCACCCCTCTGGAGGTCAGGCAGCTCACACAAACACAGCTTATCTCTGTTTCCACAGGAAAACTCCAAGAGTAAGACCTAACACTGCCAGAAGACAGAACATTCACCAAGTGTTTGTCAGGGGAAAACAGCTCAAAGCCACAGGATTTCCAATTTCAGCAGTGGAAGCTGTATTTCTTACAGTGTCAAATAATTTGGGGTTTAGCTGTGCTGGACTTCTTATTTCTGAACCCGTTACTCCAAGGGACTTGGATGCAGGTAGAAGAAACAAAGCAGAGGTGAGAGTATTGCCTCAGCCAAGCAGAGTGAAAATGCCCTGGCACCAAGAGCCAGGTTGGTTTTGCAAAGCTGGTTTATTTTCTGGAAAAAAAAAAAACAAACCCAGAGCTCTTCTCAGCTTTATTTTCCTAAAGAAGAATAAGTCCTGTGCTAGAAGCCCATTAGTACCAACTGTGATTTAAATGTCTGTAGAAAACAGATTCAGGAGTGAAGGACATGAATTCTACAGGGCATATTCACTGAAATCTATTTCTGTGATGTAAATAGAATGCATGTGAAAGCTTTGCTTCCTGCAGCATCTAAAGGCTCATATCTGACAATTCTGCTAAAGAACAAGGTAATTAATTATCATGCCAGAAAATACTCCAGTGGGGCTGCCCTTCTGCAGCTTCTCTATGCAGGCAGTTCCACACCAGTTGTTCCAGTTGGCCCTGTGCAATATTTGATTTTTTGAAAGCAGCCTCACAAATACAAATTAGTATTTCAGCTTAAAATTAAAACTTGAATGGAAGTGATTTCAGGGTAAGAAGCAGTATGAAGGTTAACCTCATACTATATGAAGAGAGAAAAATCTTTTTCCTGTGTTCTGGTTCACTGCAGGTTCCCTTTTCCAAATCTTGCTAATTGCATCCTGGGAAAGAATTTCCTGCACACACAGACAAATATATGTATATATATTGCATTTTATGAGTAAAAAATCAGATCTGTGCTCCCAGAACATCACAGAACTCAGATTTTCATACATTAGCAGCTCCTTATTCTGATTGGCTTTAGGTCTCATATGATATTTAAGTATATAAATGCTCTATGACTTATAGGTACATTTCCTAATACTAAACTATCCCTGAAAGCACATCTATTAGGCAATCTGGTGAGGAACTAGCAATTAACCCCCACCCCCCCAAAAAAAAACCAGAAAAAAATATTCAGATTTATCTCTGTTAAAGTGAATATAAGTTCTATACATAGTACATATATTTTACAAGTATATCTTAGGCAGGCAGTAAAAAACACTCTTTTCCATGCACATTTCATGTTCTCACATCTAGACTGTTTCTCAGTGCAGAAAAATCAGGAGCAAGGGCCTTGACTGTAGACAATTCAACAGGTTTGAGCTTCCAGTCATTCCTTCTTAGGCTGATAGGCATTTGCAAGGAATTACCATGCTAATTCCAGAATTTCCTGTTGCACTGAGGAGTTGTCTCATCCTGAACATGTTCCTACTCCAGGCTCTGGTGCTCTCCTGTGCTGTCCTGTTGTGGACACCATCAACCAGCACAAGACAGGGCTCAGTTCAAAAGATTCCCTACGCGTTTCAACTCTCTGTAACTAATTTAGCAACAAAAACATGTTCCCAATTCCCTCGCCGAAGGCTGTCTGCAAGGATGACTTCACTGTTTGCTGCACCATGCATGACACATTTAATAGGTGGGACAAAAAAAGACAGGAGGGCTGAATGAGAACCAAAGGATTTGGATGCATGAATCACTCTGAAAATGGTTGCTGTTATGGTTACTAAACCCTCTTCTGCCTTTCCCCCTCCCCTCCAAACAGACTAAATATAGAAATGTTTCACTTAGCGGAGCACTCCTAATACACATGGCTGGAATAACAACGAGCTGCCTCCTTGCAGTTGTCTTCTTCCAGTTGTCCCCTTCTTCACCAATTCCTGTCACTGCGGCTCAGTTAAATTGTTACAGAGCCTTCCCCACAATGCTTTAATTTCAAAGTAATTCCCGACTACATCCATAAGTTACCAAGCCCTCCACGTGCTCCTGGATCTCTGGGGGAAAGTAACCAGCGAGTTTATGGAAGAACGCCTTGCACAGGGGAAAACGACTGAAATAAATGGATGTAGCTTAAACTTGTTGGTCAGTTCCTGTTTGTTTTATGTGTCTGAACTGTTCACCTCAGACAGGACAGCAGCTGCTGGCAGAATTTTCAAGGAGAACTGTCTGCCTGACATCTTAAAGACATCCCTGCTAGCCTCAACATTTACTTTTGCATTGACATTGATATTGATGGAGTGACTTGTCCACTGGTGGAGGTTCTAAAATGGATGATTTCTGTGTAACATGCCACAAATACTGAATTTATTCTCTTTGGTGTTTCAAAGAGCAGTACTGCCACAGAAACACACATCATGAAGCTGTTTTCTTCATGGTGGCAAGTGGTATTTTAGGAGTCTTGGAAGAAATCCACATAGTGGCAAGACCATAATGCCAAGGAATTCCTAATGAGGAACCAGGGAGAAACAAATGAGAAAGACTTGGAAATAAATGCAAAGATAGATTTATTGCAGTGCTAACAGATTGAATGAAATGTGGTGGAAAATACAACAAATTGGGAAATAAATATTGAACTTCTTAGCTGCTCAGATAGATATTACTAAAATTTATAAATTGGGAATGTATGTAATTCCAGTCAGCTGGCAGAAGATAAAATCCTAGGAAAGACAAGGCTTTTAGTAACCTTTTCACCAGTTAGCAGGCCACTGATCCCTGAGCTCTTCTGACTTGATCTGCTAACTCACAGACTGCTGTGACTTAGGATTTTACTTCATTTTACTTTTTCCTAGTGACATTTTACATTTTTGTACTGAAGAGGCAAAAGAGAAAGAGTTTAACGTGCTTTCACTATATGAATATAGAAATTTTAATAAACTCATTTATAAATGATTTCTGTAATGTTACTGTACAGTGCATAAAGAAATCTAATTAACCATAGTGAGTCTAGCAGCACTTCCACTGTCAGTCAACAAAGCTGCACTCCATGATGAAATTATTATGTGTGCTATTCGCTCTATACACAAATTAACATTTTGGATAGTTGCTACCATGATCCTTTTACAGGCTGAACTTCAAATAAAGTAAAACACACACCAAATAGAATTAAATCTAATTGAATAATGTAATACTAGCCTCAGTCCATTTCTCCCCAATCAAAGACGTAATAGCTTTTGTAATACTAATTATTAACAACTTGCAACTTGTCGAGCAGATTTTTAATAGCTGAGTTAGGATACCCACCAGCCTGTAATTTTAAAATTGTCTTTTATTTACTGGGATTACAGATTTTAATAAGTGATGAACACCTAATGCACTTAATAAATTTTGGCAAAAGATGGTTCCTGTATTCTGCACCTGCAGCTCAACCAAGAAATTATTATTATGATTCTATTCAATAGAAGGGCACTTAAACAGTATAAACATCTCTAACCCAAATAAAGTCCAATAGCTCTACAGAAAAACCCACACAAATTTACATGAACAAACCATAAATGAAGAGCAGATTGGTGGCTCTTGGTTTTGGTAAAGGTGAGTGTGTAAGAGATGACTGACATGGAGAAGTAATAACAAATTTCATAGATAGTGTGGATAGATAATTAAAAAAACCCAAAATACTGCCTCTTCCCTCTCCAGCCCACGGGATTTACCTCATGCACAGAAAAACAGGCAGGATATTCTCCCTGTCCCTGGCTGATCGTGGCAGGGATTGGCAGTGCCAGAAGGTGGAAACTTGTTGCCCTGACTTTTGCAGTCTTTCGATGTTTTCACTTTGTGATAGAGTTTCTCACACACTTTCTGTAAACACAGTCATGTTTTGTTAACTCTTTCTATTGTTTTCATTCTTTCTCCTATAATATTTACAATATTATGCACGTTAGTTTCAAATATTTTCCAAGTATTTTTTTTTCTTGATGCAGATTTTAACTGAAATTCTACCTTGTATATACAGTTTACTCATACTAAATGAGGTTTTTTGTTTCAGTGATTGAAGGCACAAGGACAGAAAGCAAATTGTGAAGCACGAAATATCTTGTTCACAAATGAGTTAAAAGTGTCCATCAAAAGGAGCATTTTGAAAACACGGGAAATTCTGATCCATCACTTAGCTGTGGGCTTGTGTGACATTTACAACAAGCGTGTATATTTTGAGATAGTTGACAATGACATCTTTATGTTTTTGTTATCAAAGCTTCCATCTTACAATCGCCTTTGGTCCTGAGCATTGTTAAAAATGTGCCAGGGTTATGGCTCTTCATACCTTTCCACTTCTAAGTGGTACAATGATCAGAGAAGAGCAAAGTTTTATGATCCCTTCAAGGTATTTGAAAATGACATTAAATGGCATTTGTAAAGATTCCTAAAAGTCAGAAGAGTCTTCTTTTTGTGGGCTTGTTCTCATCCTTTTGAATTGTGATGGATGCCAATTCCTCCACTCTCCATTAGAAAAATACAAAGAGTAAGTTTCACACGTCCCATAAATCCACTGGTAGCACCTGCAGATCAGTCATCATGGACTTCTTTCAAATAACAGCTTTTCTTGGGACTCACGAGGTATTTATCACCAGAGCTTACTGCGAGCATTAACTGCTGTATTTTTACATCTTTGTGAGGAGCAGCCCCATTTTACAGACGAAAAGTGAGGGAGATGAAAGTGACTCAGAACCAGGCATCAGTACAAGCAATTCATCCCGGAACTTGGAAGATTTACAGGAAGGAGTTAGGAGAGAGCTGTTTTCTTCTGCAAATGAACACAAAAGTTCAGTTCACACAGGAGCTGAGGAGGTGCCATTCCAGCTGCAGCTATTCCAGTTATTGACTATAAACTGCAGTTATGCTGTATGAGACACTGTGCCTCTCCAAGACTTAAAAAGACCCAAAATCTGAGTGCATGCTCTCTTATAAGCACATGAATAATTCCATTTGCTCAGTTACTTTTGTGATGAAAGTTATCCAGCTGGCAAAAGGCTGAAATGAGGCTTCATTTCAAAGGAAATATGCCAAAAATCAAAGGGTGAAACTCCCATTCACATTAATGGGGAGAAGCTCAGGCCCATAATTGCTGCTTTATGGACATTTGCAACATGTGAGAAGTTGCAGGGAACATCATTTAATGTGAAGTTGAGCATATTAATCTCTGGTTTCACAGTACACATATTAACTGACTTTGCTTCAAAAAATAATACCAGAGAAGTAAGTAAGGTGTTTTCCTGCAGAATAAAAATCTGTTTAAAGAAAACCTTGACTACAAAATGTTAAAAATCCAGAGAGACAAGAAGGATGCTAGCTACTAAACACGTTTCTCTTCCTTCTTAATTGCTATTCATAACTGCAGAAAAAGACAATGTATTTCCCAGAAAAAGCAAACCGGTTCATGCATTAATACAGAAAAATAGCAACTAGAAACAGGCAACAATTTCAACAAGATTGTGCCTTATATTCCACAGGTGTACAAACCAAACCTTCCACACAGAGAGAAGCCAAGGAATGTGACTTTTTTCCCAGATGTTCCTCCTTTAGGTTCTAGAACAGAGCTCAGGAGAGAACCACTTCTAATGAGTTCATGCCCCTCTCCTTGGGCAGTCACACAGGAATGAATGTGTGCTCAGAGTTTATCTTTTTCCTGTCCTGGTGGCAAATCTTAGCACAATGGCAAAAGTGGCAAAATACCTCTTACATCCTAGTGGGAACATGAATATTCAACTCAACCCACCCCAAAAGCAAAATGGACTTAAAATTTCCAGCATAGCTACCTTGACTCACACATCCAGAGTATTACTATGATATTGAAATCACAATTTCTCTGAAAAATTCTATTAATCAGGCACCAGGAGACAATTGGCTGTCCAAATCTGTAATGCAGAACCAGTGAGATCCATTTCAGAAAATTTTTCAAGATGTGTGTTCTTTTCTTTTATAGTGAGATGACAAAGAATTCTCAGAATCAAAAAATACACATTGCTTTTGATCTTTTAATAATTCAAGCTTGCAAGAGACAAGGATGGAGGCAGAGAAACAGAAAGCACAAAATTCTCTTTCCTGCTTTGTAGCTGCTGCTGGTGGCTGTAGAAATAATCTCCCTCACACCAACAGAAATTGCCTGAATGGGGCAGAAATGGTCTTGCACAGGTCCTGGGGCAAGTGCAATTACAAGCAGTGGGGGAAACCAGCCACCTCGGACTGTTGATAAAAGAAAGGGCCATAGAAGAGGCACCAATTTCCAGGGCAAAACAGCCCTGTTTGCCTTACTGACCCTGCTGGAATTCTGAGATTTTGGCACAACTTCCCTCCTCCCATGGTCTCTGATGTGAGCCACAGCCAAAAGCTGGGCTGCAAGAATGTCCCTGCTCATCATCCCCTCTCTTGCACTACACTGCAGCCAGTTAGTAAAAAGCAACCCACCCCCCAAATCCTGCTTTTTTCTTCTTTTTAATTATTTTTAACAGGCAAGTTTCCTAATCTACTCCCCAGCTGTGGGAAATACGAATTCTACAAGCACTGTTACACTGCACCACCTGAAGTGGATTTTATCTCCTTGCTTTGACACGGGCAAAAAAACCCAAGTTTTCCCACTCTGTGTGCCTACTCAGAAAATACCAATTCTGTGTGTGCCAAACTGAAAAGAATCACACAGAACCTACTGGGGTTTGTTGAGGAACTGCAGGATCGCACAACATTTTAAACACTCTTGTGACTGACTTCTCACTCCCAGAAAAACTAAATCACTGCACTTTACATATGTCTTTTGGAGTAAGGAGAATGTTATTTCACAAATACTTGATGTCTTAGCACTGTTTGCTGGAGTTCAGACTTAAAAAAGGAGGGTTGGACTGCAAATAAATCTTTATGATAACAAATAGACTGACTCACAGGAAAAACACATTGATTGACTTCTTAGTTAAGTGTCAGTCATCTACCTTCTTCCTCTGTTGGGGGTGTTTTTAAATTCAAATAAATTGCATCATTATCTCTACCAGCAAAATGGAAATTCCATCTCAGTTTTGATAAGGACTATCAATACCAGAAAAGAATTACCTTAATGCCCATTGCACAGATGGGTTCTTAGGGGGCTGTATTTTTATAATGACATGTTAAATTTTTTATCAGTTTTCCTAGTGAGATCAGCATTATTTATAAGCACTGAAGACATCAGAAAGTACAAGCATGGCAGTAACAAAATGTGGAACAGGAGCACCAGAAATGATGTGGCAACATTACCACGGAGTATTTATAGATCCATTCTCAGCAATTCACCAGGGGCTTTTCAATGGTGACTTTCTTAACCTCTGAACCAAGAAGTTGCTTTAAGCATCTTTGTAATCTGAGTGGGGCTACCTAAAAGCTTAAAATAAGACGTGACTGAGAGGGCTGAGCTCAGACACAGACGAACAGAAGATTGGTGTGGGCAGAAGATTGCTGACAAGGATGAATTCCCAACGTTACAGCCAAGCCTTTGAGCCCCCTCCTTGGTGAGTGGGACCCCTAAAACAGCACATCCCACACATCCAGAGGGCTGAGCAGGGAGGGCTGGACCTGCCTGTGTTCCCTCAGCTCTTGCTGGCCAGTGCTGCTGTGTCACCTCAGTACTGGGGCACTGAGGAGCCACTGCTGCTCCTGAGGTGGCCCAGATCAGTCCTGCCTTTCTCACTGCAAGTTATCAACCTGAATTCCCTGCAGAACTGTAGCCCATTTTATATAAAATTTTATAAATGCAACCTCACGCAGCTCGGCAGAAGCCACACAATGCTGGCACACTCAGCACTTTAAATTGTTTCTTAATCACACACTTATTCCTTGAGATTGGAGTTCCACAAACAGGAAATAAATAAGTAGCAAAAGTTTGAGTAGATAAATTTTTGTTTCTTACTTTAAAAGAATTGTGTATGCAATTCTTTACCATCACTTTAAAGGTTTTCATGGAATGCACAGAATTTTTCAGGTAGTTTTTTGACAATTTATTATGACATTTTACTGTCTCTGAAGTTACTGGAACTTGCATGGAAAGATATTCAAATGTACAGTCTAAACACAAAGGCCCTTTCTGTCTTCTACAAACAATTAATTTAATTGCAATAAAAAACTACTAGTGCAATTTCTACTTGGAGTATAAGTGTAAATAAAGAATAACCTGAGACAAGGAGGCACAGTGTAGCATTTATGTGCTTTATGACAGCACGGTTCAATGCTATCATTATGATAATTTATTCCAGGCAACCACTTCCATCTCAGTAGTGCTTAGGGTCCAATTCTGGTACAGATTGGTAAAGTTCCCTGAGCTGGACACCAACAGCCTGATGGTTTGGGTGATCTTCAAGTGCCCCTTTGGATTTGGGAACCTGTGAGCATCCTTCCACCTGACTGAACTGCAGCATGAGCCCTTTCTGTGGTTTGATGTAACATTGATTTTTGGTTCAGGCTTGCACCCCAGGCTGCTCCCAGTGGTAATTCAGACACTGACTCACAAGTCCTTCCATCATCGGGTCCTGGGACAGGGGGAGAACAGGAAAGAGCAGGAGCTGCTCCAGCTCTGGCACCTTAATTGCTGGAAACACGCCAGAATCTTTAGCCAACTTCAATAGCAGGCCCTTATTGATGTGATTTATTTTAACAGGATTGAGCCAGGGAATGCACAGGAAAACTGCTGTACCTGACTGGGGGAACCTTCAGCAGGGCAGAAGTGAGGAATGGCAGCAACCCCTTCCAGTGACACAGGGGAAGCCACAGCTCAACCCATTTTTCTCAGAAGTTGCCTGGTTCAGAATAATTTCTACAACTGATCTTTCCTGATCCAAGCTAATTTTGAGTGAAATGCAGGCTCCTCTGAGCAGGTATGAACCTGTGTTATGTTGATAAAAACCTTTTAGCATGTGGAGTTAGTTAGTACCTTTTAAACTCTGTTCACAGAGCTGAAAAGGTGTTTCTATGTAAATCTGGCCTGAAGAAACTTGGGTGTCCAAGTTGTAATTAATACATTGGGTGCTTCTTAGCTGCCAGAAATCCCAGCCGAAAATCTGAGACAGTAAAATCCTCCCAACCCAACTACACAAACATGCTTCAGAGACCTGTCTGAACCACTTCCCAGTCAGTTTAACTTCCAGACACGTGAGTCGTCAGTCCAGCCTTCAGTACAGCTTAAAGGCTGCCAAGATGAAGTTTAAGTTTAGCCAACTGTATAAATCAGAATGAAATTCAAATAAGGACAGTAAATATCAACACCCTTCACTTTAGTGAGTTACAGGAGTTTTGAATGGAAACCCCAGCATTAAAAAATGGGTGCTGCAGCCAGATTTTTGTCTGTGTGGAATGTCCCTGCAATGTACACACCAGAGTGATGTTCTGCTCCTGCCTCAAATACACCCCACTGTATTAAACCATTTCCCTTGGGATCACACAGCCTCTGCCAAATTCTGCAGTGAAAGCCTGATCCAAGCATCATCTCAGTCTGCAGAAATATTCCAATTGATTTCAGAGGGCTTTGGAACAGGCCCATACTGACATCCATTCAGCTTTATTGAACTAAATTTTCCTGGGCAGCTTCAGGAGCCAGTATGGCCATAATGACTTCAAAACCCAACGTGAAGGCCACTGCCAGTCAAGTCACATCACAGCGAGGAAATGACACCTGAATGAACTCATTATTTATCAAGGTTTGAAAAACCTCAAGTTTCCAAGCTCACTACTGTATTTTCCAGGAGAAGGAAACTTCCAAGTTGTCTTTGATCCCTCACAGAATTTTCAGTCTAAGTCACAAACTACTTATTTATCACAGGCCGCTGAAATAACTATAAGGTTTGCATGAGGATGATAAGCTTACTAAAAGATGCACAAAATTGAATGTATTTGGGACTTTCGGCTTTCTACTAGCAGCCAACATCAACTACCTAATTTTTTCCTTCAATTAAACTCATATTAAAGTCCCACTGATAATCAGTAAGAATTAAACACGAGCTTGCCCTTAGGTTTTGGCATTCTCTCATCACCAATTCTGTTCTTTGCTGACCTGGTGATCAACACACCCTTTTACAACAGGTCATCTCACTTGCTTGAGACATTTATTTCCCCACGTGTAATGCCATTAATTTCAAGGAGACTGCTTTGGGAGCAAGAGTGACTGTGTAAATATAAAAGACAAGGTCTCTTTGGGGGTTTATTTTGTTCTGGATTTGGATGTTATTGCAAGAAATTATTTGGGAAAGCCCCAAAGAGAATTTACAGGCAAACCCATGGAAAACATTAATCTATTTGAGTAGAAGAGTTTAGTAAACATCAATGGAAATTTTTACTGAGCATTTCCTAGAGTGTGCTTACATACATCTAGACTAGAGATAGATAATGCCACTCATTGCTTTTATAATCCCAGAACAGGAGATATTAATCTGGATTTTAATAAGGCATAAAGAATAGAATTGCATAGAATACTTAAAACTTAAGTATTAAAATGATACTCAGCATTCTGCAAACCTTTCAGGGAAAGGATTCCCTCCTGCTGCACAGCCCCACTGTTTAACCAAAGTCCATCAATACAAATGGGAATTCTTGTCCATAAGCCTTGAGTGACAATGCCTCGTGTCCAGCCTCACTGTTCTCACTACAGAGATGATGGCAATTAATTTGATAGAATCCTGAGTTTCTTTGTAAGCTGCAAGAAGAGATGGAGTAAACATCAGCAGAGACTGCTGCAGTGCAAAGAGCACTTGCACTACCCTGGGAACCAGCAAAATGAACACAAGCATCACATTAAGTGCCTTCAGTCCAATTCTTCCTTTCAAAGCAGTGATGATTTTATCCCATCCAGTTGCTTTGAAGCACTCAAGAAATCTGATCTGCCACAATTAAATACCATCAGGTATATTTGAAACCTGGGAGGTCTGCACATTTCTCAGAGATGATGGAAGTAGCAACGTAGCCCGGTGGTTTCTTCTCTTCAAGATGCTCTCCTTCCCCATTCAGAGATCCAGGCGTCCTCCTTTCGCCAGAATCCACACAAAGGTGCATTTTACAAGTATGCCCAGGTTTGAGAACTGTTTACAAACCAATCTGTTTTCAACCTATTCTGCATGCATCCCCGGCTGGAGTGTTTGTAATATTGACCTCTGCACACCTGCCAAGAGCTGGCAGATTTTGATACCCAAAGCATCCCTCTCCCTCCCCCTTCCCTCTGCCTCGCCGCGATCAACGAAGGCACCCGCAGTCGAAGCGGTTGCGCCTTCTCACACCTGCCCTGAGCCGGGATTTTCCCTCGCAGCCCCGAGCCCCTGTCCCCTCCCTTCTCCACGGCAGCCCGAGCCATCCCGCCGGGCGCGGCGGCCCGGGGCA
>VZRO01008253.1:226928-254136 GCA_013397915.1 Daphoenositta chrysoptera
TTTTTTTTTGGAGGGAATAAATGAATGGTTAGGGAATAACTGCATGGTTAAAGCTGTGGTTTCACATAATTTTGGCCACATAGGGGATGTATACGTGCTTCAACCCCGTTTTCTTTTTCATGGGGATTTTTATTTTTTTTTCAGGAATCCTCACTATCTGTAGGCTCAGTAAAAAGGATTAAGATCTGTAGATATCTGACTGGCACTAACGCTCTGGATGTTGCCTCTGCCATCCTTTTCACACTGGGTTTTGTAGCATATTATCTAGCCGGGATGTCTGGATAACAGTGCAAGTAGGAGAACGTGTCATGAAGCCTGTTAAGGGATTGCCTCAGCACAGAATTGGAAACACTGTATTTTTAGCACTTCAGCACCGGTCATTCATGCAACATGTTACTTAAAAAACCACTAGTTGAGCAGTAGTGCTGCACATTACTGGAATGTGAATTAAGGAGTGTGGCAGTATTTATTTTCTTTTTTTTTCTTTCTTATTCACTCAGTTGTTTCAGCAGTGAAGACTCAAGACAGCTCTGCTGTACATGGATCTTTCCTGAACATTAGCAAATGCTTGATTCAGTGTCTTTTTAAACCTGTGATCTTCCTCCTGCTAATTCCAGAGGTTATTCGGATTAGGGCCTATTAGGGACTGCTGTTCAAAGGGATGATGTCATTCACTGAATTGAGCAGACTATTAAGTTATTTAATCATTATTAATAAACTTATTAAACATAGTTCAAGGTTATGTCTTTTGCTGTGTATTTACATGACATTTAAGTACAAATTATGCTGAATATACCACTTATGCTGTGTTTCTTATTTAAAATAAGTAATGATGAAGTTAGACAATTGATTTTTTGGTGTCTCTCACATTCATGAATTTCTTAGAGACTTAGTATATGGAAAACAGTTTAATCTATTAAAAAGAGATGTATATATATTTTCAAAATATTTTACACCTAACATTTTCTATCAGTCAGTTACCTGTGTATGAGAGATGGATTGTTTTGGAAGAAATGATACTGAGATTTAGAAACTGATTTTTTTTTTAATTACTGGCTCTTCCATGTGTTTGGGAAATAATTTATCTGTGAACTTCATGAACTGAATATTTTTGTTTTTACTGGCATACTAAATTAAGGCTTTTGCTGCTTGGAATTGCTCATTTGAAAAGAGAATCTAGTTTCCTTGTGCAGATGCAAATGAGAAATACGAACAAGGCTGAAGGACCACGAAAACCATTTTTGTCCTTTAGACAGAAATGGATGCCCTTGCTTTCCTTCAAAGTCATAATTATTCCTTTGAGTTGTAGTCTCTGAGGAAGAATAGTCCTGATTTGTATTATGACTTTTGAGGTTTTGTCCTTTTAATGATATTGTTCGGCATAGAAGGAGCACAGAGCAGAGGAAGTGAAGATGTCCTGTAGACAGAATGCTGGAATAAACCCCACTGGATGTTGTTCCTGTGAAGATGCAGATACTCCTGGCACGGGGATTATACACAAAGAAAATACTAGTTGTTGTATGATGTCCAGAATTTCCATCCTGAGTAATAACACCAGCAAGGATGAATTAGCATCAGTGTTCTCAGGTAGCTGCTGATCCCATAATGGCTGTCACCTTTGCTTGCACTGTCATTTGTATGAACCATGAGGAAGGTTTTTTGTGAATTTAGATATTAACAATCGATTTCAAGCTAAAAAGCTAGGAGGTTGTTTTCAAAACTTTGCAGGATACTTGGTTTAAATAAGAAAATGAAGCTGTCGTGGATATTGATTAAGAAGGTTTCCATGTACGTTTTCTGTTACTACATCAACAAAATGATTTATAAAACCTGCATGGTCATCTTTGTGCCTTCCTATGAATTGAAATACTACCTCTTATTGGTCTAGCTTCAGGGAGCTAATATGGATGAAAGCTGTCTTGTTATTTTCATCCTGAAAATTGTATTTTCATCCTTTGCCGTGTCCTCAAGGCACATGGGGCCAAATCCCTTTTATGATGCAGCTTCTGTGGCCTGTTTGGCAGGACACAAGTGCCATAAATCATGGATGATGAACGACTAGGATGGTGTGGAAAAACCCTTGTCTATCCAGGAAATCCAGTGTGTACTGGGCATCTGATGTGGCATCTCCTGGCACTGAGGGCTAGAGGTGGATTTGGAGCACGTTTGCATTTCATTTTCTGTCTTGCTGCTTCTGCAGTCTCTGAGCTGTTATTACCTGGCATAACACAGACATGTCCTACAGGAACTCTAAATTATGCCAGGGCTGGAATTACCTGCTGAATCATGGTCTGTAAGGTCTGATAACTCTTCTCATAGCATCACACAACCTGAGATAATTCAAGCTAAAGTACTCTTGTGGAAGAGAAGAATATCAGAGCTCTAATGTCCAACATTAGAAGAGTGAATGGTTCATTATGTCAGGACAAAAATGTTGAAACCGTGGTAATTATCCTCAAATAGTGTCACAGAAATAGCTTTTTCTATCACTTTTAAGTAAACTATGTAATATACTAGGGGAAGGAATTATTCATAGCACAGATAAATCCATATATATATATGATAGTGAGCACTAGGCCTACAGAAAGGTGTAACATGCAGAGGGTTTCTGGTAACTAAGAAATTTTCCCAGTTTTTTCCTGCTTTAATACCATCTCCAGAGCTTCATGTCTGTGGGCAAGCCTTCATGCCTGCATGGAGTTTGTTGATGTGACTGAAAATCCACGTGGATTCAGTCTGCCTGTTCACATTCACAGAATGGAGGGACCATAGGTTGGATCCAGAGACTCTCAGTTCCTCAGCTCTGGAATGCTTTCTCACTTCAGGGATTTTTTCCACCTTCTCAAAAGGTGTGAAGATGTTTCTGCTTGAAAATGCTGTGGAAATAGCCTTGTAGTCTCCTGTAAATGTCTGCATTTACTCTTTTTTTTTTTTTTTGTGGTGCATGTCTTGTATTTTTAATCTTTTTTGACTTTTATTGTTAGTTTTACAGCTGGAGCGTGACCAGATAGGCACTGAAGTGCTGAAACAACACAGATATTTTCAGCTTATGTAAAGGCAGTAGAAGGGAACGTTTATGAATAGGTTTTGCACATACTATGCTGAGCTATTTTCCACCATATTCACCACTATGCTGAGCTATTTTCCACAATATTCACCACAATAAAGTGGTGGAAAGAAACTGCTTATTGCTGCTGTTCTTTTCCAAATCTCAGTGATGTAGACACCCAGTTTTCAAACCTCTTCACCTTCTTGTGTTGCCTCATTGTAACCCAATTGAACTAGATACCAAGCCTCCAAGACAAAATGATTAAAATCAGGAATCAAACCTAACTCGAATAAACACTCTCAATTTAAGGGCGCTCTTTAAAATACAACTGAGGTTATAGAGAAGTTTTGCCCTTTATATTTTTTGACAGTTTTCAGTTTTTAATTCTACAACAGCTAGATTTTAAATATAGCAAGGATTGAAGTAGCTTCCCATTTGCATTATGAATATTCCTTGTATATGAATGAACAAGGAATTCATGCTTTCTCCAAAAGACTGGTTTTTTCTCTGTTGCTATTGGTTGAAGTATAGTGATTTCTTTCTTGGTTGAAAGGTGGTAATTTAGCTGAGAAGGAAGTTGCTGTTTTCATCATTCCTGGCTGTTTATGGCTTAACTTAACATGGCAAAGACTGAAGGGGATGATTGGCCCATCTGGGCTGTCAATAGAGGACTAAATAAAACTGTTGCATCATTATCTCATTACCAGCTCAAGCAGCAGACAAAACTAGATGACAGTTAGTTATGGACAAAACTGAAATACTGTGATAAGTATCATTTCACTCCCGTTTTGTTTTTATCATCACTGTACACCAGGTTGGAAGGAATAGGAAACTGGGATCAAATTTTAATTGACTTGTTTAGAGACAACACTGTACAATGGGACTGCATTTCCATTGTAAGGACAATATAATTTAGAAAAAAAAGATGCACTGTGGTAGAGAAATTGAAACATTAATGGTAAATAAATAGGAAGTAATTTTTTTTCAAAGCATAATAATTTGGCATTTGAGAGAGGGGAGGCTTTACAGCCTATTTACAGTTGAATTCAAAGTAGTAGAGTATTTTATTGCTGGTTTAACCACTGATAGTTAAAAAGCTGCCAAGGGTCTTTTAATGGAATTTCTTGGAAATAAAATAACAAGTTATTGTTGTCATGAAAAGAGAGGACTGGAACGTTGTGGACCTATATCCTGTGTAGAGCCTTTCTGGTGATGTAGTGCCTCATCCACGTGCATGGGTGTTCCCAAGTGCAAACTTCCAATTTGCCAATATGGCAAAATTTGGCACGCAGTGCTTGGCAGGTGCCAGTTGAGGTAAAGGTAACCTAGATTTACACCCACCCTTAAAGTCCTTGCAACTGCCAAAAATGTTATAAAGGGCTTTGGCCTTAGTGAGACTTGGGCCTTAAAAACTGCAAAAACTGAACTGTCAACAATGAGAAAAGCTTTAGATGGCAGATGTCTGTGCTCCTGTGGATTGCCAGGTACAGCCCATCAGGATCACAGCCCTAAAATATTTAATTTACTTTTTCTCATCTTGAAAAATGGAAGGTGATAAGTTTCCACATATATTGCATTCTGAAATCAGTGGTCAGAACTAAAGAAAATAAATACTTTCATTGTCAGATGTATGTTTCCACATGAAAACATTTCTGTTTTGAATTCATGAATCTGTAACATTTGAATTTCTGTAGTAAAAATAACATTAAACTTAAAAGCCCCACAGCTTTATCTTTTCTAATATAGTTTCCAGAAAAATACCACAGCAACTGTAAGCCACATATAACTAATTAGGATGTACTTTTTAGCAAGATATTAAAATAAGCATAGAACTAAGTATATCCATGGGGTTTTTCATTCATTTGGACAGTCTGTTTTCCTCCCTTTATCATTAGTCCTTAATTTGGTCAAGCTTTAAGTATGGAATGAAAAGAATCGTGCACTGACTCCACCAAAGTGGCTTCTGAGCACATGCATGGAGGAGGCAGCTAAGCAACGTTACCTTTTTTTTCTCCCCTCTAAATGTGTTGACATCTCTATATGCTTTGGAAGTAGCATTTGAGTAGATTAATTTAGAGGGAAACGTGGTTTCTGAAAAATCATCCTCTTGTCCTTTTTGTGGGTTGCTTCCAATTGAAATTCCTTCCTGCTGTTAACTACTATAGAGCCCTGTTCTGCTTCAGGAATAATTCTAGGATGATTTTTTGCTTTGCTAGCAGGACTCGTATGGATTATTAATGCTGAAAGAAAAAGATAATGAGTGCTAGTGAAGGGCTTTTTGTAGGTGTGACTATGGAAAACAAGTGTTGGAAGTGATGGGGAAGGGGCTATGTCCTGCAGCAAACCCCCATTCCCAGGCTGGTGCTTGGGTAGCAGCTCAGGAAGGGCTCCTCCTGCCACAGCTGAAGTTTTTTTGGCAAGGTGATATTCTTGGGCTGCTAGAAGCATCAACTTGCATTTGCCATCACGGCAGAGAAGAGAAACTTCAGGAAAAAGGTGGTGTTGGAAACTTATACCTGCTGGTAAAAAAGGATAACAATACTTCAGTAGTGTTCCTGGGAGTGAATTTTTATGCAGGATGGGGTATTTGTTTCTACATCAGTGGAATGCCACACGACTTGGAGTTGGGGCCTGCTATTTCCCAGGTGGGAAGCTGCAGTTATGGAAGGGAAGGGCTGCTGCTGCTGGAAGGGAAAGGTGTTTGACCCTGTGTGGCCCTAATGCCACTGCTGGAAGGGAAAGGTGTTTTATTGACTGTGCTGGTACTAATACCACTGCTGGGGAGTGTGTAAACATTGGCTCACAGGAGAGTTCTCTGAATGGGACTGCTTGTCTGGGTTTTTCTAGGAATGAAAGGCATGAATGAGGAGAGCTTTGCATTGTATTTCAGTTTTTAAAAAAATAAAAAGAATTTCAGTGTCAGAACTTGGAGCAGAATACACAGGGAATACACAGGGAATACACAGTGTTGGCCATACTTTCAGAGATGGAGAAGCTGAGGTAAAATGCCATGTGGAGAGTCAGTCAGCAAAGACTTTGAGTAGTTGCAGTCCATTTTCAGTCTCGTTTCTGCCTTGTAGCACAAGGATTGTCCTTACCCCGTGTTTCTGGTTGGGGTCTGGGTCTGGATGCCCTCAGAGAGTGCGGGGTCACAGAAGGGCCCTGGTGTGTCCCCTCACGGGCTGGATCCTCCTCCTCTCTGCCTCTACTACAAGGTGTTTGTTCTCCTCGTTGTACATGCAGTGAAGTTATTGTGAGATACACTTTTGGTATACATAAGAATTAAATCAATTCGAATTTATCTTATATTGGTTTCCAGGAGTTAGCGTGATACTAAGGTAAAATTCAGATCCAGACAAGGTTCCTCCATTAACCTGTGTTATTTAAATTCTGTTTAAATTATTAACATTCACTCAGCTGGCCTTTTTCTGGTTCTATTTGGGCTGTGAGTAACGAGTGGGTTCCTCCAAGTGCAGCACTTTCCTGCCTCGTGTTTCACATCCCCTCAGTGTGGGTGTAGCTGACAGCACACAGTAAAGGGCAGCAGAGATTTTGGTCCTAAATTTTCTCTTTGAAGTTTGCTCTCAGCAGCCCAACAGGTGCCTTTCTGTACTGGAATTCCTGGATATATTGTGAACACATCCATGAATTTGTTTTGAGGGGTAAAACCTCACCCCAGGGCATTTTGCCCATCCTGTCTGAACTCCTCCCAGTTTTTATTTGGCATTATATTCACCTGGCTTCAACACTTGTGGTGTTTTGGGTTTTTTTTGTTCACATTCATACGTATAAGCGTTATCTTATTGTCATATTGGTTTTTGTGCCTGCTGGAAAACAAAGTAATCTACAAGGACTCCACGGTATCCTCTTGCTTGCCCAGACAATCCTGAGGGTACTGTGTGGCAGTAACTCCAACTGGGATTTAAAGTTATCTGCAGATGCATAATTTTTATCTTCAGTAGCCGCCCTAGCACTCTCTCTAAGCTGTTAACAATTCATCTTTGCCAGTCTGTAATTGTGCCTTTGCTCTAGAGTCACAGGTATTAGCTCACTGTGAAACAGGATGGAAAATAGTGTAATAAATAATATGATTTATTTTATTAGGTAGCATAAGTATGTTTCCATACTTGCAAGCTAAAGACTGAGTCATCCTCTTTACATTTTATTTTGATATCTTAACAGCCAGATTCAGCAAAATGCAAAACTTAAAAGATGTTGAAGTGTTCTGCTGAATCTGAGTCTTAATATGTAATTGTATAAAACAACTTAGATTAAGGATGTGCTGAAGTGCTTTGCTGAAGCAAGGAGTAGCAGTGGTATAATACATGGATAATACAAAATCTTTGGAAAAGCCCAGCTAAGATGAGCAAAAATTTTCATAATCTCTCTTTAAATTATACAGTTGTATAGAAAATAGGTTTTTATCTGGGTAAAATAATCTCAGTTCTTTGTGTGGTAAAGCAAAGATGCAGACTTTTCTACGGTGATTAGCATAGCAAGAGAAACTGTACAATCAGAATTCATATAAACTGGATTGTATTTTGTTAATTCTCACTCTATGGATGCCCTGAATGAAACAAACACCATCTTCCAAAATAGTAAACACAACCAAAAGACTAAAAAGTGAAGTTACAAGAGGTGAGTGGTAATATGCAATGCTTTTCATATGTGAATTTCTGTTCCACTTTCTTCTCAGCACAAATTTTAATTTTCTCTTGATTAGACCTCAATTCCTGATATGAAGAGGACATCCCGTGGGATGGGGACACACCTGTGGGCCAGGCAGTGCCTGCAGGGATGTTTGGGACACCTCACGCCAGCTTTGTGCAAGCAGCTGGCAGAGTTTGGATTGGATAAGCAGGGTTTAGTCAGACTGAGAGAAAACTGTTGTGGGGGGGATATATAAAAATACTTGAGGATCTGTCTGTCCATCTGTCTGGGATCAAGCAAGGCAAACATCTCCTCTCCACTGCTGGTGGCATATTCGGTCTGTCAGCAGAACAATTCCTCGTGTTCTAAATGAGGCAAGGCTCATTTACAGTATTATGAATCCATTTCTACCACAAGCAAAACAGTTTTGTACTATTTATAAAAGCAGCTGGACATCTCTGCAATACATTTACATCATATTTGTGTATTTGGATTATATCTACCAAAGAGCACAGAGCTTGAGACTTTCTCCTTTCTCTCCTCCAGCCCTTGTCCTACTTTGGCACTACTTAATGCTTCACAAAGAGCTGCAAGTAATTCCCAAAACTCTCCCATTTTTAGTTCCCTGCTCTGGGTAACTGGGATCTTCTGTGTCTGCTGTGTTTTTATGTTTTTAAATATTTATTTACTTTGCAGTAATAAAAGAGAGTTTCTGACCACGAGCTAGTCAGCATCTTCCTTTTAATGCTCCTGAAAAGGAACCTGTGGCTCAGATTTCAGACCACAGGTAGCAACAGCTGAATTTAAATCCTTTTTGCAAGGTCTCTCTTTCAATGGCTTCTTTACTCATATGCTGGTAACTGTTGTGGAGGACTAAGTGGTGAAATGTGTCTTGATTTCTTAATATTAGCACATTACTGGTCATTTAAGAATTTATTCTAATCACTGAATACTCCAGAAGTTAATATTTTTGAAATAAAACATTCTTAGATTTAAAACCAGAGTATATAATGTAATACTATTGCATTATTTTTTAAACTCAAGTTTTTTTGGATATAACTTTCATTGATATTATATAAACTGCACAGAAATAGTCTCCTGGCATTTGCTCGGGATGACAGTCATCAATTCCTACATGTTTATTTAAAATCTCATGTAGAAAAAAAAAAGTATTTGTTTTAGACAACTTCGTTTTGGACACTTTGCCAGGAAAGAAAGAAGGCAAGCTTTGCTAATATAGGCTGAAATAAAGTGCAAAATAAAATCTTCAAAATCAGCTGTTAGTTCAGGGAGGTGCTTTGCAGTGGAACTCTGCCAAAAATGCTGGCCTGGAGTTTAGTTAAGCATTAATCAGAGGTCTCTTGGTAAACAGTCCCATGAGAAAGGTGCTGTGACCTCTGCTGAGGGGATTCAGGTATGGGAGAGAACTGTGCCCAGGAGCTTTACTGGTCACATGTCAGAATGATTTTCAATCACTTTGGTTATTGCTGGATTAAAATTGAGGCTGCAGGGATTAACGGTCTGTTGTTACTAATCCACTAAACCTCTGTTCCCAGATCTTTTAAATTGACTGAACCTATAGATGGTTAAGTAACGGAGAGATATGGATTTGTAATGGTTTTAACTGTCTTTCTTCATGTTTGGTGTTAGCAGTATCCTATTATTTATTGCTCTTTGAGACTGATCTTTGCTATTTTTGAATGGAAGAGAACTCTACTTTTTTATTTCCCCTATTCTAAAGCACTCTAAGAGTGTCAGTCTCTAAAAGGGGGGAAATGATGTCATAATGATTTTTTTTTGCCTTTTCTTTTATACCTCTTTTGTATGCCTTTGTGGCCTTTTGTATTCTTGGTGTTTCTTTTAGCCTACATTCCTAGACTTGATGTTTTGTTGAGTTAGGAGACCAAACATCTTGGAGGCCTCAGACCCCAAGGTCCTCTCTGGACACATTTTGTAAACTCAAAGATGGGTCTGGCCAGGGGAGGGTTCCTGGGGAGGGGGGTTCACTCGGCCTCACTCCCTGGGGAATCTTTGATAGATGTGCTCATTTGTAACACCTGTAATTCTATACCCGATCTATGGTGGGGGTGCATTTTGGGTGGGCGTTTCCATGTGCACGTTGGGAGTGTTCCACCTGCACGGAGTGCACCAGGGATCCTTGAAATAAACACCCAGGGAAAAACCCCTTTTTACCTTCTAACCGTGTTCAGCTCTGATTTTAAGAACAGGGATAAGGCATCAGTACCATTCCTAATAAATGTGGATGAAGAAAGCATTACTATCTTTACATATGAGCTGGCATTAGTAGAAGCTAAAATAAGAACTATAGAAATTAAATGTTGGTTTTACTTGGTGGTGCCACTGTCCCTAGCTGTTAAAAAGGCCCCTGTGTCCCTTCAGTCCATCTGCCATTAACAGGGGTGGTTCTCACCACAGGTGGGTTTTACTGACATTGGAAGATGTGGCCAAAGTCAAAATGGCTGTTCAAGCTTTTGCAGAATTCCATTTTCCAAACTATCAGAGTGTTTGGAGTGTGAGGGCTCAGGGCTTTTCTCAGAGATCTAGCACCATGAGACAGAATGGACTTATTTTCAGTACTTCATTCCTGTGCAGGTATAAAAAAATTCCACAGGTGAAAAACAAGGTACAAATTAGAAAAAAAACACAGAGGAAAGAAATAAAGAAACAATTCAGCCATCTACTGAGACATGAGGTAACTTTGGACGTGCAGTGGTTTGGATATCAGCAGGGGTCTGTAAATAAGAGTTTTAACAGGTCTCCATTAGTACAGTATGGGAGAGACAGGAGTTAGGGCAGAGGGAACAGGCTGTGGAAGAAACCAGAGTGTGGTTGTGGCTGGGAGAATTTGGGGAGCATTTAATGTGTAGGAAGGGCTTTACATGAGGTAAGCAGAGGGATGAAGCTCCTGTGTGCCTGTTTTGGGCTCTATTTACCACATCTGTATGAAAGACTGCAAATTGGAACTGGTTTTTGGCTTTCATGTGTTTGCCCTTTGGTGCCATACCCCATGCTAAAAGTTAAAGAAAGAAGAATTTAATTTTGAGTTCTAGAAGAATGCAAAATACATTCTTCCTAAAATTACTCCCGTTGATGAAGGGAGCTGAGTACCTGGTGCCTGCCAGAGCGGTGTGGGCACACACAGTGTCTGCATGGCATACAGAAGGGGCTTTTTATTTTTGTTTTGATTGAATAAATAATGACAGTCTATCTCTAAACAACTAGGTTTTGGTATTTATTTAAACTTCAATGTGACTATCTCGTTAATAGGCAACACGGTTGAATTATCACCTAATTATATCTTGCTCTGAATGGGGTTCTGATTCCTGTCTTTCTGTGATGAAAACAAAAAGAGTTTTTTTTAGCCGTTGTTTTCACTGCAGAAGTTGTGAAACTGCAGAAGAAAGTATAGTTTTGCATTTTAACTGTACTTGCAATAATCTGCTTGGAAAAGGGAAGTAATCTCTCTTTGTAACTTGCATAAATTAATAACCCATTAAAATCACTGAAAAATAATGCATTTCTGATTCAAAGGGTCAGTATGTCATAAAATTTAATGATTATTGAATTACTACAAATGTATTCTCCATGTTTATACTAGCATACAGCAAGGTAATGTGGCTTTAACATTATAATTGACTTGAACTCTTCCAGGGAATTCCTGGGATTAAAATAAACCCTTTATTTCATGCAACCATCTCTGTTTCTGAACCCTGGTGACTTGGCTTATTCTTTTGCCTTCTGGTTATCTCAGTAATAGTATGTCTTGATTAAGGACTGCAAGGAGCTTTTACATCTGTTCTTGTCACAAAGCTTTGTAGGATAAAGTAGGCCAAAGATACCTCATCATGCAAACTGTGGACCTCCAGTTATGTCTTTGCCTCCAGATTTAACATTATGTTCAAATAAAACTGGGACTATGGCAGTAAACCCAAAGCACTTAAATGAATTTTTGGCAAGCTTTGTTGAGGAAGAAGATATTAATAATAAAAGAGCGAAGTGTATATGACTGGGTGAAGGAAATAAAGGTTTTTTCCTATCAGCTATTAGGAAATACTGCCCTACTTTGCTGTATAGGAAATACTTTATGTAAATTAGCATAACTCAAAAGAGCTGTTCTAGTTTGTTAACAAAGGAGTGAGCCCAGGGCTTGGATCCTGCAGGTTCCACAGGAATGGGATGTGGCATTTTGGTCAGCCTGACTTTTGATCAGAATATGCTCACTAGCTCTGTTAACCTGAATGTTTATTGCCTGGTTCTAATCCAGGTTCAAGACTGACTTAAATACTGTAACTCTTGCAAAATAAACATGTAGTCTGCTCATTTTTGGGGATTTGTTTTTACAGCAGTCATACACAGAAAACCCGATTATTGATGGTCCGTTTTTCTAAAGCTTCTGCCATCTTTTGCACTTTTGGTATTGCTGTTTTTTTCTCAGTTGCTCTTAGAGGCAGTATTAACAGATGGCAGGCATTGCTCATTAAATCTGCATCTACACCTCTCCAAGGACTGCAAAGATGTTGGGAAACAGACCATGTTACTGTAGTGATTGCTTAGAAGCCTGGAACTTACTGTGCTATTCCTAAGCAGTTTTCAGTATCAGTGGATTTTGAGCTGTACATCCATCTCCCTCATTTTTTGTTCTGCATCTCCCTCATTTTTTGTTCTGCATCTGAAATGAATTTGCATTTTCCTGGTGGCTACTAGTAGTGAATCTGCTCTCAAATCAGCCCTTTCTGAAATAGCCTTTTCTAGTGCTTTTTTCATTGGGATATTTACATGTTATTTGTAACACCTTGTCTAAGAGTCTTCAACAATGCAGAAATGCTGAGCACTTAATATGACATGAGGTCCATACTGTCACTTATACCATAACTAAATAACTCTGTGAGAGGGATCATTAAGCTCATCATAGACATCTTTGAAAAAAAACCAAACTGTTTTGAGGCTGATAAAAGAACAAAAGCAAATTCTCACAGATTGGGTAAAATGTCTGTGTTTCTTCCATACTTGCTGTATTTGTGCTTTGGCAGGGTTATAGTCAACAGCTCTTCCCTTTTATCTAAATGTCTTCATGCTGGACATAAAACCTATGTATCTGTAACCCTTAGTGGCCCACCTCCATTTCCATGTCACCTGAGCTGCCTTTCTGCAGCATTCACACCGGGCAGGGACTTTGCATGCAGGATGGAGAAGTGCAAAGACGTTCATGGCACAGCTCAGGGTACCTAAATACCAGTGCACAAACAGGATAGAACCTCATAGAAACAGGAAGAGCAAACCCCAGGATTTCACCCACTCACCTGGAGTATTCCCTCGATATTACCTATTATGGGAAGGGGTAAATAATCCCAGATAAGGCCACTGACCACAATCTTCCCGGGCCATTGGTCAAGAAGGTCACTGACCCATGGTCCTCTTTTCCAGCCCATCTCAGGTGACCTGGAAGTGTTTCCATGGTTACCGCCGGGCCTAGGGAAGATGCTTTTGTAGGCCTTCAGGCCTGCTCTTCTAGAACACCCATGGGGTAACCCAACACTTTTCCTTTCCCTTGAGGTCACTTTCTCTGTAGTGCTGAGCTCCTCTTGCTGTCCTGGCCCCAGTGCTGACCCACGGAAGAGATGAAATCAAGAGATGCTCCCCTGAGGCTGCCTCACCGTGGCTGTGCCTTTGCTGAAGAGGCCCTGCTGTGCCACTCGAAAGGGCTTCGTGCCACTGAGGAATTCACTTTCCATATGTTTCTAAATTGTGAGGGAGAAACGCAAAAACCCAGCTAGCAGATCAGAATTCTTCATTTCGGCTTCTTGATTGCTCCGATTTGGAACTGATGGGGTTTGACTGGCAATCCCAAACACATCAATATAACCAGAAATAGGGTGCTCCCTTCTTGTTCCTCTTAAGCTTTTCGTTTCTTTAGTAAAGTGCTGGATCAGAAAGGTTAAGTTATTGTTGATTCCATGGTTCATGGAGTGTTAGGATTTAGGTCACATTCATTTCATAGCTGACCTGTGTTAAGGATAAGGAAGCTCAAATGTGAATACTGCATTAAGTGGAAATGAAATCTACCCCCTACCATTTTTACAGAAAGAAAACAACCCTTCTGTGTTTGAACTAGGCACAGCAAGGAGTAAAAATTCAGTAATCTCTCCTAGAATTTTGCATTTATTGTTTATGATTTTCTGTTTTCTCATGTTCTGAAAGAAAAGTCTAAATAAAAAAATATTTTAAATTAATCAGTTTCAATAAAGTGCAACAAAATACTGTATAGGCACTCCTAGGATTAAGTTAGCCTGGTTTGTATTAATTTAGTTTGTTTATTTGGAAGATGCTGAAGTGAATCCAATAAAACCAATCTAAATCTATCCAGTACAATTTCTGAGCATAGACAAGAGGATTTTCTACCTTATATGCACATTTTTTCCTGGCAATTTACAATATCCTCAGGGAGATTTGCAATATGAAGGAGCCATCTAAAGTAGCAACGAGAAAATAAGAGATTTCTTTAAGTCCCCAGCATCCAAGTAATGAAGAGTGGGACAAAGTTTTCTTTCATACAGTTAATAGAAATTGTGCCGCTAAGCAGGATTAATACTTAATTAATTGAGATTCAATGTTAATTGTTGACATGATGGTTTATTAGTCAGTAGCACAGCAGGATTGATCTTGATCCATAAAGGTGCAAGACAGGAAGTGTATCAGTGCTCCATAATTTAAATTATTAAAAATGAGAACTGAAGCTGCTCCACTGAGTAACTGGAAGACTTAAGCCATGCTTCGTTCTTCCAGGAGTCTGGCTTCTGATCCCAATAAAATCACTGCAGTTGTCACCACTAACTTTCACTCTACCAAAATTGTTCTATGGGGACAGCAAGTGACTTTCACCTAAGGTGTTTCAAAGCTTGGGCAGTTTGAGGTCATTGACTTCCATTCCTGAGGGTAATTTTCTCCTCCTCACCATCCTCTGGCATTGCTTGCACCCAATCCTGAGTTCTGAGTAAGGAGAGAAAAGGGACATGGGGAGATCAGGGGGGGATCCCCCTTACTGAGGAACAAAGAGTATTTGGTTGTGAAGGTTGAATTCAAAGAGTGGAGGAACAGAGAAAATAACAAGATAAAGATCAAAAGAGAGAATGCAGGTAATGGAAGATAGCCCTGAGATTGGGTATTCCATGGTGCACTTTGCCAGAAACAAATGAGAAAGAGCATTGATGACAGTCCACTTTCCTAATTGCTTTTGGTTCTGGTTCTGAATAGTTAGGAATTGGATTGGTAGCTCCCACAGGAACAAGACAATCTCTTTGTCTGAAGAACCACAGAGATGTAGAGACCCTGACTGTTCAGTCATCAAATCTTGATCATTTTTTAAAAACCCTTAACTTAGAGCAGAAGCTGCCAGCAACCTTGAAGACAGAATTGTTAATAACTTAAATGCTGAACTTCTCTGCTGTGTTGCTGTTGACCTTCGAAGAGTCTGATTGCTTACTGAGATTATTTCATTAGTATTTGCACATTGACTTCCTGCCAAAAAGTCAATCTGCTTTTCCTTTGCATGATTTTGTTATTTTGAAGGTCTTCAGCTGTGGAATAAAATCCAGTATGTAACAAAGAGCTGGCGGAGTTGGAAGCTTGCCAGTAAAAGCCTTCCCAGGTTAAACTCTGGTGATGCTGAAATATTACCAGTGTTTTATGTGGCCTCCTTTCCCTTGTGCCTTACCTAACATCCAAGTTTCTGAAGCAACAGTTAATTTTAGTTCCCACTGTCCCCAAGAGAATCTTCTACTTGTTATCTACAGGGTGGAATTTATTTGAACTTGGGACCTTTGCTTCTGTTTTCTACTTGTTATCTACAGGGTGGAATTTATTTGAACTTGGGACCTTTCCTTTTGTTCTTTTATCAGCCTCAAAACAGTTTGTCTTTTTTTTTTTCGAAGATGTTTGTGATGAGCTTAATGATCTCTCTCAGAGAGTTGTTTAGTTATGGTATAAATGACAGTATGGACCTCATGTCATATTTAGGTGCTCAGCATTTCTGCATTGTTGAAGACTCTTAGACAAGGTGTTACAAATAACATGTAAATATCCCAATGAAAAAAGCACTAGAAAAGGCTAATTCAGAAAGGGCTGATTTCAATTCATTTCAGATGCAGAACGAAAAAGAAGGAAGATGGATGAACATCATCTCTTCTTTTTATTCTCTTTCCACCGGTTTTTTCCCCAAAAGGAGAGGAAGGTCAGAATGTCACCTGAAAGATCTGGATGGATCTATCAACTTCCCATAGGCAGTTAAAGAAGTCTGAACCATGAATGTCCTATTTATTGAGCCTACAGGGCCGAGATCAAATTTTTTTTTATGATAGACAGAAATTGATGATCCCATCAAACACTTGGAGCCTGGAGGACGAAGGTATGTTTTATAACTTATCATTAGGCTCTGAGTTCCATCCTTTAGTCTGCTGGCAAGGCCTGCATTCCACAAGGGATGCACTGAAGTAATTCTCATGTTCCAGTCCAGTGGAGTAAACAAACAGCTGCAATCTGCAAATGTTGCAGAATCAGGATGAGTTTCAAGGAGAGCCCAATTAGAAGCATATGAAGGCAGCCTGGCCTGTCTCCCTGGAACAGGGCATGCCTGACTGTGGGTATTCATCTGCTGCCTGACAGGATGGAACTCTCCTCCTAATTGCAGCTTTTGGATGCTACTACAGCCGAAGTGATATTCTGCACACTAAGTCAGCACAGCTCCTCTGATCTTTCTAAATATACATCTGAGCTGTCCTAGCTGGAGGCTGCCTCTTCCTAGAGGTGAGAGCTGTGAGGGTTATTCTTCTCAGTTATTCCTAGGTTGATGCAGTGGAACCTGTGGCTCAGGAGATTCCAAAACCTCCAGCTGTAATGGCAGGAATGTTTAAAATGAAGGATCTCCCTTTGCTGCCTATTTTTGTGTTCTTTTTTCAACATTTTGCTGCTTACTAGTGCAGTTCCCAAACTTGTTTCCACCTGCATCCAGGGCATGGGATAACTGGAAATGGAGCGGCTTTGAGGGAAAAAAGCTGAAAAAGCTCAGCTCCTGTGTCCCCTGGTTCTGTCCATGCTCCTCAAGTGTCCTTTCACTGCTGTAAGTGCAGATCTAGGGACTCACTCCCCCAGGCATATCCCCTCTCTTACTCCCAGGAGCTCTTCAGTAACCCACTCTTAAAGGAAGCACTTGTGTCTCGTCTCCTGGGTTCTTCCAAGGTTTCTTGATCTGATCTGCTGTTATTCTTCCATATAAATCACATTCACACTTATTATGGTTGCAAATATTATGCCCACAGATGCATACCACATCACACACATGCATAATTTGCATATGTGAGTGTGATAAAAATGGAGTCAGCATCTGAGGGAAACAGATTTCCTTGGTAAGCTCAAAATAAATTCAAAAGCCTACGTCTTATCAAATGAAGGGCTTTGGGCTAGATTTTGGGATCTGCTATAACTGGGAATGGCTGGGTGAAGACAGTTGTGCTGGGGTGGGCAGATGAGCAGACTCTTGCTGTGGAGGAGATTGTGCCCAAATGCGAAGCTGGGGAATGGTGGAGGCAGAAAGAGGGAAGAAAATTAGTCTGAGAGAGTAGTGAGGTGAGGGAGAAAGACTGGAAAGACCTCATTTAGTAATCACCTTGGTAGGTACTAAATTAGGCTGTTTGGTAAAGGGGTTTTGTTTTTTCAGTTTTCTTTAAAAATTAGAGGAGAAGCAAGTGAGGAATTCGTACATCTTCAGAACTAAAGTTATCTTAACACCTTAGAAATTCCATTGCAAAGGTTGTGTGGGAAAAGACACCAATTTAGCACATTCTTGTTTTAATGCAGAGGTTGTGGGATGAAGTGAATAAAGCAACGGATTGCAGGAAGAGGAAAAGATAGTCACAAAGGAATTTAAGGCTCATCTAGAGAATAAATTTTATCACTGTCTCTGGCAGAATTTGTGTTGCTTGGCAACACACTTTAATCAAACTTTTCGAAGGTGGTCACTAATTGTGTGTTCCTAGTTTCCTCCAAGGTCTGACTTGGAGAAGTGCTGAGTATTTACAGCTGAAACAGGTCAACGGGAGAAATATTTTTTATGTACCAAATGATCTGCAAGTCTGAATCCTGTAAAAATGTACATCATGGCTATCATTTGTCTACTAAAAGGTAGAGAATCTTTCTCTGACTCTGGCATTCATTTGCACATTTGAAGAAAAGGGACACCACCCCTTCAGGAATGTTCAGGGAATGAAACATTTTGGGAGTTTGAATTGTGTGCTAAAAATCCATGATGCTCCTACCTTGAAGTGCCAGAAGTCTGGCTGACATGGCTTTTCATGGCACTGCCTCCTTGGCTTCAATTAATGAGCCTTTGAGGGCTTTCTTCTGCACTGAGGGTCTCAGCAGCCAGCCTTTCTCTCTAGCTCAGTCCTGAGTGACAGGGTGAGGGAAAAAACCTCAAACAGCCATCTTAAGGAAAGCATGAAACAAAGCCAGTCCCCTCCTTTTATCCAGCTTTTCTACTTCTACTTCTGAGCTACCAGCCTCAGCCGATTTTCTAACAGATCGTCTGACCTAGGGACCATCAGGTTCTCCCATAATTGTTGGGTGCAGATCTGGGTTCAGATCCCGTTCTGTTGAAGTCATTGTGGATTTGACCAGACTGCAGCAGAAGAGAAAGAAGATCAGACCCTTAACAAGACAGCTTTTGTCTCCTGCTCAGCAGAGGTATCACAACCTTGTAAGGACAGCAGTCCTATTGTTCGCTGTGGCTTGGAATGAAGGTTGGAAACCTTTTCCTTCCTGAAGTCCAGACAGATCTTTTTGATATAATTTTGGAGGGGAAAGAGAAAACACTAAAACGCATCTCGTTGTCATGTTACTATAGGATGCTGCTAATGTGACTGAGGGCCATATGTAATTTAGGGGCTTCATCCAGCCCCTGAAGTGCTGCTTAATTTGTGCACTGAGGATCACAGACCATCCAGCTCTACTAATGCATGGAAGAGTATTAACAAATTTCTATATTAGCCTTTTATAAAAGGATACCAGCATGTGTAGGAGGTAAGTAAAACTCGTCCTATTCTCATCCATTAGGAGTGACTGTGGTTCTTAATTCAAAGCCTAGAGAAATGTAAGCTATTAAAACAGTACTTCCTACTTTTACAATACCTGTTTGGTCTAAGATCTCAAAATATTTTCCACTACTCATAATACAGAAATAAAGAGATGCTGCTGCTGAGGGTGTACAGACCTCTCTGGGTAGGTCAGAGATGGTTGACTCACAGTTCACTGCCAAATCAGAATGGTTGTGCTTTGCACTGCATTTCACAGAGATAATTGCCTAGACAAACTATAAAGTAATGAAAAAGCTACCTTGAGGGTCTGGAGGCTTCCAGGTCCAAATCTTGTATCGTTCTTAATGCAGATTTATGTGAGGCAGGGCAGCTTGGAGCTACTCAGAATTTTGATACTCAATATAGGGTAAATTACGCCAGTTTTTATTACATTACTTAAACCCAATACAAATGTCTCTGTTAACATTTTAAGTGGATTCTGACCTTATTTATGCTGATTTATGGTTGAAATTGTGTTTAGAGTTGTGACACTAACACTGCTAGTACTGTACTAGTTTCTATTGACTGACTTCCCATGAATTGATGGAGCCCCTCCGGGTGTCCACAAGACTCTGACTTAATGAGAAACAGCACCAGGGAGAAGGATGATGATGAATATATGATGAATAATACAAAATGCCTGTTTAGGATGAAAATTATCCTAAGGAAATAGGCTGTTCTATGTCCCTCATGTCATTTACTACTGTCAACCACATTTCACCACAGCTCCAGTGTAGATGATGCCACACTAAATTCAAGAACGTTGCTGAATGCAGATGGAAGGAAAGTGGTGCTATTGTTTAAGCAGGCTTTTGGAGTCTAGGGTTAATTTCTTTTTCTTAGTTAGTCTGTCTTTAGCATTTCTTGTCACTTTTTTAATAGCCAGGGTGAATGAAAAGTTGTTAGGGGAGAGGAGAAAGATTGGCACTTGAGGTCGGCGGTGGCCAGATTTCAGAATTGTTGTGCTTTTTGAGACAGTTGAAATTTGCTGAGCTTCCAGATCACCTTGACATTTACTCAAATTCCAGCCGAGTTATCTGTGGATTCCCACTGTGTTTAATAGCAACAGGATGGGGAATGCCTAACATTTTAATGTGTGCTTAGCCTCTGATCTGTGACAGGTCTATAATTGTGTATTGAAAATTCTTTAAAGATGTCTGATGAAAAGTGATTAGTGGTCGCTTTTAGATTATCGACTTAATTTCCAAAATGGAATGTCTAGTCTTTGGGGGTTTTTTTTGTTTTAATACTCAGTAATGTAGCTTGATGGCCCACAAAACCCTATATTTTTTTCTTTTACTCTTTGATGCAAAATAGCTATTTAAGGAATTAAAGGAAATAATATATTGACATCCTTACATGGTAAAGTTTGCTAAATGCCTGCCATGCCGAAGTGTCATTTTACTCGTGCCAAATTCACCAAAAAGTTGTGCAATTGAATTAAATACCACCCAAAGGAGAAAAATTGTTTTTACTTTGAGCTGTTTCGGGGATTGGAGAGAGGGATGGGTGTAGATCTCCTTCCCACTCAAATCCATGCAATGACTGTTAGAATAAATTTTGCCTTACAAAAGGCAAATCCTGCTAGGATAACTATTGAGCATTACTGGACTGCCTTGAAGAAAAGCATCTTTTAAGAAAGTCTGAACCCAGAATTTATTATTTTGGGGTAGTCTCCTGGTTCTTTGGGAGTAAACAGATACTACTTATTTCATTACTATCAGAGGTTGCTTTGTGCACTGTCCTGACATCTCCCACTCACTCAGGCTGCTTTCTGAGGGCAGAAAATAATGAGATAAAGTATCACCATTGTGTGAATGTGCTGCTGGCACAGCCCTGTGTCCAACCAGCAGAGCTGGGCAGCAGCAGCACAAATCCAGTGCCACATTCCTCAGACCTTCAACCCAGCTGAGGGTTGAGAAAATCCCGGTTAAAGAAATCCCTCCTCAGAAAGAAAGATTCTGATCCAGATGGGTCAGAAAAAGCCTTGTGTTTGTTCTGTACTGGTTCTCGGTGCATATTTGAAGTTTTCAGGAGAATTCCTGTCAGTCTGAGCGCTTTGGAATGCGCCTGGTGTAAGCTGCTGTGAGAGCACCATTTATCAAAGTGTCGTGTTCTGCAGAGTGCTGCGTCAGTCTTGTTAAATCTGATTAATCATCACTTGGACAAGAAAACTCTGGGAGTTACATGGGCTGCTGGCATTACTGAGAGTTATAGACTCAAGCTCCTTATGCTGTGCCAATAAGAAGACCATAAACACGCATGAATTGGAAAACCATGAGGTGGAAAGAGGACATGATCTAACTTTGTGAGCTGGAGACAGGCACAGAAGGGATTTGGCCGAAAGTCTGACAGTCAGAATAGTTTGAAGCAGGTGAAGCCTTGGTTTGTTCTCCAGTGCAACAATGGGGTCTCTCAAGTGACCTGTATTTTACACTGGTTCTACCATATGACTGCAACAACTTTCGGTGGGGGGGGCTACAAAAAAACCAAAAAAACCCAAAAAACAAACAAAAAACCCAAAAAAAAAATAAAAAAAAACAAAAAAAAAAAAAAAAAAAAAAACCCACAACCAAAAAAATCAACCAAAAAAAAAAAAAAGCAGTCTTATCAACATATTGCTGCACAAAGTTGTGTTGGGGAAGAAACAAACAGATGCCACGTACACAGTACCATAAGGGTTTAAGAAACACATGATTCCTTTTAGGTGTGTGGCTGAATCAACTCCAGGCATGTGTGGAAGGGTGGGGATGAGTCTGAGTAGTGTAAAATCAGTTGGCACCTTCTGGTACTGAGCTGAGTTTCTGGTGTAGCCGAGGGGAAAATCTGGCTTTGCCTCGTGCCAGTTGCAGTGAAACTGGGCTGGGATGAAGTTGAAAACTGGATAAATGACCCTGGTGTGAGATCCTTGCCAGTTCTGTCATCCAGTTTTGGCCCTAAGAATCTGCCTAACAGGTCTCAAAATCGAATTTCTAGAAACAATAGTATTGTTTGTTGCATAATTATACGGTGACCCAGCCAGAGATGGTGGACTTTGCTTTGTGTCCAGGATTCATCAGCCCTCACTGGGTTTCCCTGGTGGTCACTGTAGAGTTTCAGGAACAGCTCAGCAGGAATTCGTGCCAAGGGGAGAACCAAAATGAATTAGCTCAGTGTCTCCCGACAGTTTTAATATCGGTGAGGCTAATGTCAAACCTTCTTATTTTGTGTTGACACAAGCAATAGTTTGTTTCCTATAGATTCATTTCAGTATTCCAAATATTTTTTTAAAAACTGCTAATCTCCTGAGTGGTTTGCCTAGCATTCAGGGGGTTATTTCAATTGGACTTGAAGATTTTATAGGCTGCCTGAGATGCTATGCATAAAATTCAGTATATTCTAGTTTGAAGATCAAAGGACTGGAAGTAACTGGAGTCAGACTTCTCCCATCAGCATCACTGCTGACTTCTGCATGCCTTTCCACCCTTTCCTTGCCTTTTTTCATCTGTACCTCCAACCTTTTCTTCATCTGTAAATCCAAGGCTTGAGTGGGAAAGGCTGATAAACGGGTAAGGAGGCGGGTACAGGAGATAGGGTGTTTAGGAAGTCAATCTGTAAATTAGCACATCCCACTGTTGTGTGTTCTCATCCACAGTGCTCAGCACACGAGGGAGACTCAGCAGCCCTTTTTTTGGGGATAATCAGGTGTGGCTGGCTGTGTCTCCAGGACTGCAGAATGTCCTGCAGGCAGCTGCACAGCAGTGCATGTGCCAGGGTTATTATCCTGCACTGTTCACTGAAGCCTCCTCTAAACAGAAGTCAGTACAGTAAGAACCTTAACAGGAAGAATCAGGGCTACTCTGAAGTGGCCTCAAATCAAGGACATTTCCCTCTATTTCTGATTATTTTGAAAGCTGGTGTACTGGACCTCTGGGAGTTACTGCTGTTAGAGTATATTAGTTTATACTATTGCATTGTGGTTGTGGTTTTTAGGGTTAAAATCTATTTATATTAATAGATGGACAACTGCTTAGTATTTTTATAAATTAAATGAGGCAGGCAGTGAGTATTATTGATGGGCAGGTGTCAGAAATCTGAAGAAGAGGTGTAAAGCTCTCTTTTTCAAAAACTTTTTCAAAGTTTTCAAAGGACACTGGAGACTCCTAGGTGTCTCTGCTTTAGATACACCAGGCTCATTAGAAAGGCAACACATACATTTAAAATCCATGACTTTTATTTCCAGTTTCCTTAGTTTTGCTGTCACAAAAAAAAAATTCTTTCCTCTTGCTACTGGCAAGAATAAAAGACTGCCTGAAACTTCAGTGGATTTTGACTTGGAAGAAACAGGACCACACAGATGAAAAGAAGGAAAGCTCGGAAACCCCCGGTGAAATCTCTGCAGCAGCATATTTCTCCTTTCAGTTCTCTTGAAATAGATACATTTTTTAAATTCCTGCATTCGGTGGCTTTTTAATTTTTTTTCTTTTATCTGAATCCAAACTCTTATATCTCAAAAGACTGGAAGACAAAGCAAAGAACAACAGATACCTAAACGGAGGTGGCATTTTTTTTCTGCCTCGAATTTCTGCACCAGTCATTTAGAAAGCAATTAGAATTCCAGCCCAGAAAAATGAAGCAGGCAGGTTCATCACAGCCAGCATGAAACACCTTCCATCTTAACTTCAGAACTAAAATAAAGAGAGAGGAAAGAAGCAAATCCAAATCACTGCTTTTGACTCGTGGCTGAAGTGGTTGAGAAGGATGAACAGGGGACACCTGTGCAAGGACCGAGAAGCCAAGAAATGCAGTTGGGTTCAGAAGGAACCCAAAGTGCACTGTTTCTAGCCAGCAATATTAGGTGGGATAGAGATAAGAGAATAGCTGCATCTGAGTGCCAGAGCAGCTCTGCTGCCTCAGCAACCAGCCCAGTGAGGGGGAAGGGAATGATTTCTTCCAAGATCAGCGGATAACAACAACTATGTACAGATGGATGGTAGCAGTAATCTCTGGAGAACAGTCCACAGAACTGCAGGGAAGCAGGAATGGTGGGGGGAGGCATGGAGAGTGATTTGTCTCTTGGCAAAGTTGGGAATGTGACAAGGTTAAAAAAAAAAAATTAAAAATTGTTCTTTTCCATCTTTATCTGACAAGCAAGATAAACAAAATAGTGCTTCCAAACCGGTACAATTTTTAGGAATGTCTTTTGAAAATTGTCCCAAATAAAGCACTAAACACTGCATGTTCAGGTAATTGGTATGAGTGCCATCACTGTAATATCTGAGCAGTAATTAATGAATTGGAATGTTGACACATACACAACATGTCTGGCAACTGAGATGAACAAACCACGTTGTTTTCTTATCTGTCTTGCCTTATCCTGGCAGCTGTTCTGACTGGAATGACTTTTCCTCCTGCTCCTCAGTTCTTCCACTGCAGATTAAATTTTTCCATAATGATTTCCCATCTCTGGTTTTACATGCTGAAAAAGAAGTTGCTCTTCCCTTTCTTCTGGGTTTGGATAAGTTCTCACCCTAACATTGCTGGTTGTATAGGTGTCCCAGTTTGAGCCAAATTCGGAGGAAAAGATCCTCTGATAGAAGGCAGGTTACAGCTGCCCCTTCTTCACCAGGTTCGGGAAATAAATATTCCCAGAAGAAAGTGAAAAAGGGAAAAAAACACCTATTTATTTAACAAACACACGGGAACAGAACAATAATGCTAAATAATAAAACCTCTCACTGTGGAGAGAAACCTGGGAAGAATGTAGAGTCCTTCTGTGGGTGTGATCTCTCTCCTCTCAGAGCTGGGTTGGCCTGGGCCCCCTCTGGGCCTCGGTGGAAAGTTCTCCCGGTGTGTAATGGAATTGTTGAACAGTCCAGAAGAGAAGAAGATAAAAAGCTGAAGTCCCAGAAAAAAAGGTTTCACTCTCCATCTCTCTCTGGAGAAACAGAGTCAAAAAACTGGCTGAAAAGCAAGAAGGGTGCTTCCTGCAGCTCTGCAACAGCAGCAGCTACCTCAGTGTCCTTGAACACAAACTGGTTTTAAAAAGTTTGCTTGGTTTTTTTCTCTCCTCTCAGGGGCTCAGTTTAAAGGCACAGAAAGGCACAGGATTCATTTCTGAGTGCTATGGGATACAACATCATAAAGTCACCCCAAGACAATAGGGTGAACAGGTAGAAGTGAAAAGTGTGCTCCATTTTATCCATCAGGGTTACTCTTCATTTGGGCTACAGGTTGGTGAGTGCATTGAGGTGTTGATAAGGTTACTTAATTTTCTTCTCTAGTTTCCTAACCTTCATGTTCTGTTGTAAATTTAAATTAAGCAAAGCAACTTACTGCTGGTGACACGCAGTGTTCAAGTTTGTCTTGGGGCCAGTTTAATACAAATGGGATTCTGAGCTTCCTATTCATTTTATTAAATTATTTTGGGTTCATTAATGATGTGGTGGGGAAGTAAAATGGCATTTTAAAACCTGGTCTATCTTTGGATGATGCAGGGCCAGATTATCTACCATCATTTTGAGGACTCAAAGACTTGTTGCTTTAACTTCCCCCCACTATCTCAGAAGCAAATAGCCTCCATTAGTCCTTTTTCTTGCCTGCAGCAATAAACACTTATTTTTCACAGTTTTTCCAGAAATGTGAGTGAAGGAAACTTACATAAAATCCCTATATTGTTAACACAGACCTTGGAATTCTTTTATACCCTATGGCATCTCATTGTTTGGTAGCACACAGAAACAAACCCGATGATATTGACCCTTTGGTGCAGTTTAAAAGGAATTTCGTAATTGCTATTCAAGATTCTTCTACATTTGCCATGTATAGAAATGAGAATAGGAATAAACTGGGCCCTCTTGAAAATGTGCATGATGTACTGACATTATGCTGAACAAGTCATGATCTGCTTCAGTCTGAAACAATACTTCACGTTGAAAAACACATCACAGTCTTGTTAACACCACTGAAAGTACTGGAAGAAAGGCTGTCACTTTAGCAATTCAGAAAAAATTAATACAGAATTGGATTTTTCTCTCTCGTGTTAAGAAATGTCTGGTAACTGAGAACCAACTCTTGCTAGAAACTGATGAAATGCAGTGGTGATGGTGAGGAGCAATTGCAATAAAAACATGCTGTGATGGTTCAATTTTCTGTCGTAATGCCACTGCCTCAGTGGATCCATAGATAGTGGATCCATTGGCTTATCCTCTAACATTAGACTCCTTCTTGATGCTGGAAAAGATGGTATTATATAGTGTCCCATCCCGCTGTAAATAGGGAATCGGGGAGGATTCTTTTTGAATAGATTTCTCGGTTGAAAGTGAAGTGCAAATGTGGCAATATTACACCTGAGAACTGTAAATAGTAAAAGAAAAGTAAAGTGTTCCTACGAAAGGGGAATAGAAAAGAGAGCAAAGAGGGAAAAAGAGAGGGAGAGGAACGGAGGACAGGACAGCGTAACCACGGGCACCCACTCTGTCACCGTCAGCTCGGCAGATGCTCCGTGCGTGCCACAATGCAATAAAAATCCTCGAGCCAATTAAAGAAAAGGGAATTTATTAACAAAAATAAATTGAGACATTTCAAGACCAAAGATGGCAGTCTGCCGAGCTACAAGCAAAGGAGCAGCACTGGATGTTTAACCAGGGTGGGATGTGGCCAGAGGCGCACCCACGAGTCCTGTGCAGCCACGTTTATCCCCCCTAATGTAAATTAAAGAGCATTAATTATCATTTAGCCAACCGCGGGTCTGAAGTTCCCAGCCCACGCCTGGCTCCGTCCCTTGGGTCAGGTCTGAGCTGGGTCCTCCCGTTCGGAGCACGCTCAGCCGGGAGATCGGGAGGGACCTCATTCCAACTGGAATCCCGATTTTCATTTTACAGGGAACTTCTGGAAACTCCCCTTGGGCCCTCCTTGGCCGTCTCGTCCCTATTTTTCTATATTAACAATTAAAACATTTATTAGCTATTTATGATAATGAAACTTTAACTAACGTAACAAGGATATTTATAAATAAGGGGTTACAGAAACGAGGACGTTATATTAACAACAACTAGAAGCCTATAACAGGAACAATTTACCTGTTATACTTAACTCCCCCCCCACCCTTTTTACATTACCACAACACACAAGCGACCCAATTAACTCCCCAAATTAATTAACAAAACTTTCTAACACTCCTATACGAAAGCCAATTCACTAGTCCTGTTTATAACACGCAAGCTGCAGGGAGTCTGGGCGGGAACGGGGCTGCCGTGGGCTCCCGAGCAGCAGCGGCTCCGTGTCCGTCCCCTCGGGGGTCTGGGGCTGCCGTGGGTTCCTGAACATCAGCGGGCTCCGTGTCCCTCCCTCGGGGTCTGGGGCTGCCGTGGGCTCCCGAACAGCA
>VZRO01008253.1:254275-499497 GCA_013397915.1 Daphoenositta chrysoptera
CGCAGCTCCGGCGGCCGCGGCTCCCTGAGGGCACGGGCGCAGCTCCGGCCGCCGCGGGGCCGCGCTGCCCCGGGGAAGGGCGGGACGGGGCCGGGGCTGTGGGCAGGGAAGCCGGGGAGAAGCAGGAGTGCGGAGAAAACAAGGCGAGAGGGAAGGGGGGCCGAGCTGACCCTGCGGGCGAGCCCCGCTCCCTCCAAGAAGCGCCAAGGCCGCGGCCCGGCTGTGTCGCAGTTCACCGCTTTAATGAATGTGCTCCAGCTACTCCCAGAGCCCGCACTCCCGGGCATTTCTCCCATTCTTCCCATTTTTCCCATTTTCCCGGGACTCTGCAGCCCGATGGTGGAAGGTCTCTCTGCCCTGATTCCCTCTCAGGCGAAGCCTCCCCCGGGACAGGGCTGCCATCCCGTGTGCAGCCCCTTACGGGAATTCTTTGTATCGTGTGTATCATTTGTTGAGGCATAAATAAAAATCAGAGTGGTCTCTCTCATATGCCCAGAAAAACTTTTTTTTTTTTTTTTGACTGGGGGATCTCAGAAAACTCCAGGACATCAAGTTTAAGTGCTGAGGATTTAGGTTGTCCAGTGAGCTGTGAGATGATCTGGATTAGTGCCCTGACCGTCAGCCCCAGGACGACTGGGAATCTGGGACTCAGTATAATCAAAATAATTTTGCCTCCCCTTTGCCATTAACTTTTGAAGGATGGTGGTGTTTGTCACATTGCTTTTGTTTAGGTGTCAGCCAGGAGGAAAGGACTCTGCCTGTCTCAGGAATGGGCATCAGCTTGTGTTGACTCAAGTTGGAGTAAAGTTTGTACAAGACCCACAGACTGCCACTCCTAGTTCTGCTGAGTCCTCAAGGGACATTGAAGGCACCCTTTCCCTTTTTCCTTTATGTCCCTTGTCAAAACCATGGGAAATGGCCACAATAGTAGTATTGCTTAAGCATTTGGAACTCGCTGCGTAGCAGGAATCTCTTTGAAACATTTCCATATCACGTTCTGGAGTGCAAGTTTCCATGGGCTGTAGAATTCCATGGGATTCGAGGCTGTGCTAGGATCAAGCACCTGATATTGATATATCATTATGATATACCATTATTCTTGAGGTTAATTGGGAGACCTTGATTTGTACCCCTTGAGTCTGCCTAAACAGCGGTGAATACTTAAATTCTGGACACAGCCCGTTCTTGGGAAGACTGACAAAGAAGTAATCTCTCTTTCCTGAAGTGAGAGATTTGGGAAAACAACAAAAAAATACGTGCCTGTGGCAGCTAACAGGACAGTCCCCAAATGTTTGTGCCACTCCTGATGAGTAACTTTGTATTTAGAGAGTGCAGAGAGCAGCTGGGGTCAGAAACCCGATGAGACATCGATACGGTGTGTGCTGCTCAGGAAGGAACTTAGTGGTTTCCTTTTAGAGGAAACCCTATTAATTTAGCATTAATAATGCATTGAACTTTAAAGGCTCAAGGATATTGAGGCCATTTCTCTGAAGTTGCTGAGTGTCCCCAAACCATGCTGAAATTGATAACTGATGGGAGTGGAGGGTGTGCAGTGCAATGGAAAGTAAGAGCTGCTCTGAAGTTGGTATCACAAGATACCTTGCTGCTTGTTATTGCATTATTTTATAGAGCTTTTCAGACTTTATATCTAGACATAATTAAACAACTCAAGGAAGAGGAACTACCCCATCTAACACAACACAGAGTAGGCTGCTGGGTGTGCTGATGCTCCTGTCAGAGACTCAGGGAAACACCGAGACAGCCAAATGTCATTAATGTGGTTTGGGACCCCTGAAGCCCTGAGTGTGCCATCGGTGACTGAGGTGAAAGGTGCTGAGTCCCCCACTCCTTGCAATCAATATTATGTTCCAGTTACTGCTATATGGCTGCTTTTTTTTTTTTTTTTTTCCCCAGCAATAATTTAATTGCTTTTATTTCTTACAGTACTCCAGCTCTGGTGCAATTTTGACTCTTGTGCCAGAGAAGGAAGAGAGCAGTGCCTCATTCAAAAGAAATGTGAACCCCATAGATCTGAATGGGACCTGGGGAAGCAGAGGCTTGCATCCCTATTTGGTAGTAATTTGTAGGTAAAACCTTTGGTATTCTTTCACTCAGAGCTGCTCAACTTCCCCAGACAGCAGAGAGGGCCCATATGGAAGTTCCCTGTCTCTCAGTTGTTTCAGAAGTGAAATTTTGCCACAGAAGAAGACAAAAAACATGAATTATTTTAAAAATTGAAGCAAATAACATTAAGTGTAATACTGCCTTAGTATTCCAGAAAGTACTTGGAGAAAGCAAACACCATCTTTTATATTATGTGGTCTAACTCCTGGACATGTGTGTTAGTCACATTAAAAGGAAAGCAGCTTTATAGGGATGTTTAATATTCTACAAATTTGAGTTAGTGGTGGAGAGTTCAGTGTCCAGTTGGGTGTTCTTCATAAACATTACTGGGAATGATTCCTGCTTACGCATAAGCTTATTTCAGCACTTTTGATAATATTCAGAGTCAGAAGACAAAGAAGTTGTTAAATAATTGTATTTTTGTCCTCCTCAAAAGCCAGCTACAGGGGGCCAGTAGGTGCAGCAGTTTGCTTTGTTGTAGTGTAACACCACATTGTCACTGCTCCCTGCAGCCATATGAGCCTACCTGTATGAAATCTAAACCTTTGGCCAAGGTTTATAATTAGAATCTTATCAGAAAACAAAATCACAATAAATAGCAAATAGACAGAATAGTCAAGTCTCTGTGCCAGAGCAGAGTCCCCATGGTAGTGCCTTACTTTTGCCCTCAGATGTGATAAAATCAGGTCACATCCACTTTTCTTGTGTTGAATACTGCTTGGAATTCACAGCAGCAGTGAGAGCTTTTACACATGGGGATGGAGGAAGAAGGATTTATGGAATTGGAAAGTATTAACTTAATGAAAGAGCATTTGCATGTTTTCTGAGCAAAACATTATCCAGGAAAAAAAAGGAAAAAACAAAAAAAATCTGGCCTAGCTGATGAAAGCATTTTTTTTATTGATCCCTTTATAATCCTTTGTTTTGCTTTTCCTCCCTCAGCGTATGGTGATGCTCACAATGTAGGCTGGGGGATTCATAAGCAGGCCAGCCTTTCTTGTCCTGTAGCTACTCATCTCTAAACGATGCTTTATTTAGTGCCTGAAGTGCCTGTTGTTAGGGTCTTCTAATATAAAAAGGCTGCATAAAAACATCTTAAATACAGCTGCAATTACGTACTGAGTTGTTTTAAACAAACTAAATATTAATTAGTATTAATTAATTACAGGGGGCTGAATCTTCAGCTAATTGCATCTGCTTAGTTCCCCTGCTGCCAGGTCCACTTTGTACATGTGTATCCTATTTGCTTTAAGAGGCATTTGTTGGTGTGAGCCTAAAGCTGGTACTTGTATGACTGAAGGTATTGAAACTTATATTTTATATTGAGTAAGTCTGTCTTCCCTCCAAATTTTAGGTAACCTACCCTTGGGTTTAACAGTGCAAAAAATATCCATATAAAATTCAGTAATCAGAACTACTTAAAATAATTACAAAACAGGTATGTTACATAAGATTGTGAAAATTGAGTTTAGCAAAAATGATTAAATTTTTTCTTAAAGCTTTTATTTTTATTTTGTTTTAAACCACCCTGTTTTCTGCAGGACTGCATTTCTGTTAGGACTCATGACCTGAAACACTACCTGGAAATTGCTCTAATTTTAATTTCTGCTATTAGGCACAGCTGCCTTGGATTATGTGTCAGTGACTGACTAAGACACCTTGAGAGTGATGAAGTTGCTCAGAGTGAGCTGTGGAACTGTGATGGAAAATCGAGTAGCATTAAACAGCTAAGTAATAGGCTTATGCTGGCTGGGAGAGAACCAGGATAAGGTGTCTTAAGTGAAGATCACACCAGCATCTAATATCCTGTAAATATATCTTTCACTTGCAGTGTTCACCACTGTAATCACAGATTTGAGGATTTATTTTTCTTGTAGCAGACCCTCTGCCGTTTTTCTGTGAGTTTCCTGTCAAAGCATTAGCAATGACTTAATGCCTTACACTAAGTGTATTACGAAACTAATGGCTCATAGTTGCAGCTGGTTTTCTTTTTAATCTCATAACTATGCAGAAGGGGTAACAAGGATAAAAATGTTGTCATATATGTATTGCCAGAGCAATATCAGTGAGGTTATCACAAGCAAGACCTCTAGGATGTAAGTTGAGATAAACATGCAGAGTAATTAATACAGCAATCAGAAGAGCTCAGATCAAGAAAATCCAGGTGAAGAAAGATCTTTTTCCTAACTGCTGTAGGCCTGATTCTCTCCAGTCTAGCATTTTTCATCTGTGTGAAGTGGCAGTAAAGTGAATGGAGGATTCTGATCTGGCAGGATTCTGTTCTTGGCTCAAGCTCAGATGTGAATGACGTCAACGGTGCCATCAGACACAAGCCTTTCTATGCTTCATTTAAGTATGGAAAGTAAATAAGTAATTGTAGAGTGGCTTGTTTATATCTTGCCAATCAGTATATTTACTGAGGGGCGTTCTGTATTTGCTGCAGCATTTTATCTTATGTCACTATCAGCATACCAGCAAGATGAAGACTTCTTGGCACTGCAAATGCTGTGCAGGTATTCCTGCATCTGCATCGTGGTACCTGGTATCCAATCCAATGTTACCTGATCATTTTAAAATAGATTTACTGACCCAGTAATAGCTTTTTTTTTGAAACATGAGGCTACTCATTTTAGCCTCTAAGCTAGAGAGAGTTAACTGCTGATTTTATCAGGCATTGGCATCTTTGCTGTTTGCATTTACTGTGCATTTTTATCATCCTGTGCAATGCTGTTTCCCTATTCATGGAAGCCACTAGGAAACAAGAATGGACAACTTGCAGAATTTAGCCTGCAAGTTTATGCTCCACAATGAGACATACCTACAATAATCTGACAGAATGAAAGCAACACATGTCATATCAGCTCCAAATAAATATCCTGTCTCCTCTGCAGCAGGTTCATTGAAAGAGATCTGACATAATGGTGGTGTATCAGCAGAGCTACTAATCTCAGATACCAGATATTTCAGTGCTAGGGAAGAGAGCACTGCACAAATGGAGGTCATTCAGTATCCTCGAGCACTTGGACAAGTGTGGCATTTTGGACTGTCCCTGCTAATGGCAGAATACAGTGCTGCTGCTAAAAATTGCTGTTGCATAGCTCCTTGTGCAGGTAACCTGCAGTGTCTGTTCAGAGGGGCTTGTTTATTTTCATGCCTTGCAGAACCAACAATGTTTCTAGGAAGCAAAAGCCATATTCTGGGTTTTAGTGGTAAAAGCAGGAGCCTCGGAGGTATCACAAATGGAAGTTGTGGTTTTTTAAGATATTTAACCCTCTTCAGGAATACAAGACTGCTTTCTAGACCTTGTGTCTGCCCCTGCCAACAAGGAGCTGCCGTGGAGGAGCTGCAGTGTTCTGGTAGGACCATGGCAGTGTCAGAGGCCTCACAGAGAGCCCATGTGTCTTTTTATATGGTCCTTGAGTGGGAGCATTGCAGGAAGAGGTACAATAGTTTAACTGAAATCAGAAGGATGCTGAGGGAATTTTGCTATTTTCATGTGTCATGAGGTGGCACATATGAAGAATCCTTTTCCTTGGCAACAATTCTTGAGCCATAAGGTTGAACCTGTTTACTCAGGCACGGAGCCATTCTGTCAGATGGGCATTAATACTCCAATTGTACAGAGCCTGTGTTGTGTGTGCATCAGGTGTGAGTGTCCCAGATAGGATTCCCAGCAAGGATTGTCCATATGGCTGTTCATTCTAATTTTATATTCCCTTGTACCATTACTAATCCAGGTACGGGTCTGATCATGTTTCAAAAATAGGGAACAGCTTTTTCTTCCTTTCATAAGTCCTCTTGCCCACTTGCATAACACAGATTTGGAGTGATGGTTTAGGAGAAGTTTTTGGAAGGCAGACTTTCTTCCCTGGCCTTACCAGACCTCTTCCCTCTGCATTCAGAGAAATGAGAGCTTTATAAATCTTTTCCCTTTTTAAGTAAAGTCCCTGTAGGCTCCATCCAAGTAAGTCTTTGGCACTAAGGTGGATTTCACATGCAATGCAGAGTGGAAATCTGTGTTCAGTCACTCTCTGCGCTACTTTGCAGGATGTTTTGCCTGGGCTGCTATAAAACATTGAGGTTGCAGGGTTCAGCAAAGAGCACAGCACTGGGGATCGTCACCCTGACTGCCCCCTCCCCACCCCACCTGCCTTGCCTCGTGGTTTCCTCGGGGGCCTCAGTTCTCTGCACATCAGTGGTGCTGCCAGCATTGCTCTTGCTCTACCTTAGATATGGCTAGGGCACAACATCGTAGTTTGTTATTGTATTTCCTGTGTTTCATTTTCATGTGAATTGAAGAGATAAGGATTTGCTATCTGTGGAATGTGCAGAGTGATGCCAGGTCATGCTCCTCTCTGACAGCTGAAGCAACAGCACTGGCATCCAATTATTTAGTACAGAGCTTTGATAATCTAGTTTTCTTGCTCATCTCATGCAGCCTGTTCCGTACTAACGCAGAAGATATGAAAAAATGTCATCAAAATCTTATTTTTCCTGCTATTTCTTTTGGAATTAGCTATACTAAATATTGGGGTAACCCACTGAAGCAGAGCTGCAGAGCCAGCGTCTTTTGATTTTGGTTTAATTTAAACTCCGAATAATGGATTATACTTCTCTTCTGGACCTGGCATGTATCATTCAGATTGGCCCCAGAGTGGGAAAAAGCAATATATTTTTCAACTGTATACATTTTGATGAATGCTGACATTAGGCAGCTGCATGTGAAAATACCCATCCTATCCAATGTGTTAACTTGCTTTTATCTATATATATATATATAATTTTTTCAGCCACTTCTAAAATGCTTCTGCCTCTGCCTGGCTGAACCAGCTTGAGCTGTGTGTATGACTTCAAGATGCACTTTAATGCAATTCCCTGCAAAATTTTAAGTAGAAGAATTATGGCTCTATTTTGTTGGGACTTCTTAGTATCCTCTCCTACTGCCATTTTGAAATCTTTAAGAACTTCTACTGCTGACGACCTGAAAGCAAGTGTTGAGATCCAAAAAATTGCAGTTCAGACTGGATAGGAACAATTTTCTGCTCATATACTTTGATTGTGAGTTGGGATTTGCCATTTTCCAAATGTTTGTACAGCGCAGTCCAGCAAAACCAAGCCGTGCACAGTTTGAGTTCTCCAGGCAATGTTGTAAAAACTAAAATATGAGGACAATTTCATCTGCAGACTGTACAGGGTGCACAGTGGAACAGTCCCTTCAGTTTAGCACATCACCACTCAGTTAATGGAACAACATCAGTCCTGCAAGGAGAAGTCTGCATTCACAGGTGCTCCACCCCACTGGCATGGCTGGATTTTGGTAAGGCAGAGTGTTGCTCCTTCTGTCAGTACATTTAATTAACGTCAGCTTTACTTTTTTTTCTGCAATTTACAGTCAGTTAAATCACAAATACTGTTCTGTAACTTGATAGAACAGTATGTAGTGGTCCTTACCTTGCATCCCTTTTAGCCTGAATTTCACATTCTCTTTGTAACTTTTAATGACGGCCACAATTTTTATTATACTGCTGGAACTTTTCCCAGGGTAGTTGTTTTTTATAAATAATGTGTGATTTAGAAGTCAAATGGCAGCAAAAAGCTGCTAAATCCAGCATCTTCTGTAGCTGCATATTTATGTTTAAAAAATATTTGCCCTAGTGAAAGAGATTGAAAGTGTCTTAAAAAGAAGACAACCCCAAAATTTAAGTCAAATCATGCACAATGTAACTGAGCTTTCTGCAGCTCAGGGAGACTTGCTCTAAATAGGAATATACCAAGCAAAAGACAGGTGAAGGCAGAACATATTTGTATATTAGCCCTTCTCTCTTATGGAGATCAGCTGAGTGTTTGTCTTGCTGTGTTTCTGTGTGCCCTTTGAAAATATTTCCAATTAATAGAGACTTTACATTTTGACCACAAAATTTGCTCGAATCCCAGTTTCAAGGCAAAGAGAAGTGATGACAAAGAGCTGCAAACTTGACCAATCAAGACCTTTCTGTATGTGGCTTTTCAGGACTTTAGAGAAGTCCCTTCATCAGGGGCAAACCTCAGCCAAAGCACAGGCTTTTTGTTGCTACAACCTTCAGAATATTGATCAAAGAAACCTTTTCTTGTGTTCCTGCACTGTGCTCCCAGCTGCTCTCACACTGTGAAGGAGCTGCCTGTCAGAAACACCAGTCACAACCATGTTTTTGCCAAACTACTCAGGTGGCTAAGGGGGGGAACAGGAGGGAGTGCTCCATTGCAGACAGAGAAGATGGAAAAACCATATTCCTGCCTGTAGAGGTTTGAAAACAAACCAGTAAGAGACTTCAAGTCAAAAATACAATTTACTAGGAACAGAGAGGAAAAAAAAGTAAAAATAGATGCAATAGTACAAAAAAACCACTGACGAAGTCAGAATACAACCTGACACCCGGGCAGGGTATTGGTGCAGTTCGAATGAAGTCCTGTTGAAAGCAGTGATCCTGGGTCTGGTCTTCCTTGGAAGGTCCAGCGGTGGCTGTGTAGCTCTCATCCTCTGGGAATCCAGTGGAAAAGGCTGTTTGTGGTGCTCGAAATCTCAGTTTATATCCAGGATGGAATGCTTGGTTCCTCCCTCTGGGCGGAGCATCTCACAATGGGATGACGTGATTTTGTCAGTCATGTGGTGAGGCCTTGATGGGCCATTAACAGGAGATAGTCCGGGGGGGGGTTATCTGTGAGTCATGTGGCAAGGCCTTGATGAGCCAATTAACAAATGATAGTCTGGAGGGAGTTATCTGTCAGTCTCGTGGTAAAACCTTGATGGGCCAATTAACAAATGATAGTCTGGAGGGGGTTATGTGTGAGTCACGTGGCAAAATCATGATGGGCCGTTAACAGATGATAGTCCGGAGGGAGGAGGCAAGGAACACCACCCACCTGGTTGGAACAGCCCATGGAGATGGTAATGGAATACACTGCAACCCACGACACTGCCTCAGCACCGGAGCCTGAGCCAGTGTTGGGGAAGCCGTGGGCTGTGCCTTTCTGGCCTGGTTTTGGTACTCAAAGCTCGTGGGATGAGGTGAAGCAGTGACAGACACAGATATTACTGGCTGTGGTTCACTCTGCCACTTCTTCCCACGCAAAGTGAGAGATTATTGGGAAACTTGGGAAAGCAAGGGGAGAAACTGCTTTTCAGTCAGACTATTGACAACTGAGCACTCATTTTTTCTCTGCATTTTTATCCGATATTGACTTTATAGGTGGCACAGAAGCCACTGGTAGTGCTACAAATCTTCATTTTCTACCTGGATTGTTAAGTTTAGTGAGCAAATCTTCCAAAGCAGATTATATTTTACTGTGTGATGAACAGGGACAAGGTTCTCCAAGATACATATGCATAGCATGATTCTATAAATTGAATAAAGATCACTTGGGAACTTGAGGGACTTTTCTGTAGAGGATAGTATCCTGTTTAGAGTTCCTAAAGTTTAGCTAATTAAGTCCTATGTTTTGCACTAATTTTATACTTTCTTTGATTATTTCTTTCTAGCTCAACAAAATTCACCAAAAATCCATGAAGGCTGGTGGGCTTATAAGGAGGTGGTCCAGGGAAGCTTTGTTCCAGGTAAGTGTAGTTTTAATATTTTTGCCTTTCTTAAATATTTTTTTCACTGGAATTAATATAGTTGGATTTGGGGAAGATATTTTGGGTTGATTTGTTTTCATTCCAAAGATTTTTAGTTGACAAGTACTCAACATCACATTATAGTGAAGCACAGAAAGGTTTCTGTTAATCCATCATCCAAAGACCATGGCTGTTTTTTAGGGAAGAAATCACTTTGATGACATTCCTGGTTTCTCTCAGGGATGACATCACGATGCTACTTTGTGAGTGTGTGTGTTCTGTGTGTAGAAAAGGGAAAGGGACTGAAAAGTATTACTGTTACCTGGATGAATTTATTTATCTAGTGCAGCACTTCTAGGTAATTGCATTGCTACAATTTTATGAGTAGGACAGGAACCCACTGCATGCAATTTTCACTGATTTTTGTTTAGTAAACAAGAAACTATGAGTGAAAAAAATGAAATAACTGGGCTTCATTGAGATTTAGGAAATGATAAATAATCAAGAGGCAGCTGAAAGGATTCTGTGCAGTTTCTTTTCAGTGTAATTGAGATTAATATGCATTAGTTTATGTATATTAGCAATCTCTTAAAAGGTAGAGTAGTGCTCTTAAGTTTTATCAGGAATGCACCAAGAAAACTGCTACATGATCCTTATTTCCTCGTAATACTAGAAAATATTGCTTGGCTGTTGTGTGAGCTATTCCTGAGGATCTGTAGATTTGACCTATCATCAGCTACTTTCACTGTTGTGAGAGCTGTTACAACCTGACAGTCATCTGAAATTCCCAAAATGCTGATTGTCTTGTTAAGAATTCTAGAGCAAATGAGATGAAATATTTCAGCCCACACATTTCTGGCACTGAAATGGTTGTGAAAATCTACAGGCCTGGAGCTTAATTACATATTGATGTAGCATAAAGTAGCTTTTCAGATTTGCTTGAGATTGGTTTGGGCTGTCAGAGACACTCCAGTGTATTGTTGTGCATGTTTAGTTCCTCACAGTGACAGCAGGGGAAGAAACCTGGAGAATATAATCACCTGCTTGCATGATACTTCAGCCTTCCTGAGATGCATGACTCAGGTAGATGCCCAGCAGAAAATGAATGAAGAAAAAAATATTTGCTAAACAGGCCTAAATTTCAAGTTACTGAGAAAAATAATATAATTGTCAGGATGTAAAGAAACCTGTGATCAGATCATGCTTGTGGCATTGTAGACTTAATAATGTGAGAAATTTAGGCTTAGAAACATTCTTGGAAGATGAATGAGGAAACAGTGATGACTCAAAAATGTCTAGGAGGGAAGACCTTTTAGAGGGGTGTGGAGGGACACCTCCTTTCTGAGGGAAACCTGAATTACTCATATGTCTTGAATATCTGACTAACCAAGCACACGTCCTCAAGAACTGGTCCAGAAAGTCAGTAATGAACAGCTCACTGAAGCAGCCATGAATAAAGCAAGGAGAATTTGAGGGTACCTTTCTTTCAAATACAACTCTGCAACCTGTCAGCCTCAGCAGAAGAGAGAAATCCCACGAGACTTTACAGAACAAACAACAGATTTTTTTTTCCAGCAGCACCTAGATTTGGGAGTCTTTGAAAACCGTATTTAAAGCATTTCAAGGCTGCATTTGTGGCTGTGCTCTCAGACTAACACATCACAAAGGATCTGTTGGTGCATATTAAGTTTATCCATGCCGGTGGCAGTCACGTATCAGATCTCACACGAGATGCTAATTAGCACCTGAGAGGTGAGAGCTGCCAGGCAGGCTGAGGAGTTGTTGCTGGAGTTGCTGACTGATGTGCACTGAAGCAAACAGCTACAGCCATCTGCCTGGATGTTTTCTTCCCACAGCTGTTTGTCCTGACCCAGGGCTGGAAGTGAGCACCCCCAAAGATATTAGAAAGGAGTGTTTGTCCAAGAGGCTGTCACTGCAGTTCAGAACTGGCATCTCAGCTACTATAATTGACATGAATCCAGCTCTGGAGCTGCTTGGGGGAGCAGCCACAAATGCAGAGATTATTAATTAGGGGCAATATCATTGTAAAACACTCCAGGAGGACTTGCCAGAGTTTGTCTCTCACAGCTTTAGCTGGGTGAATACTTTTCGCCTACTTCAAAGCAAAGTCACTGTCTCTCTTTGAACTCTTCTTCCACGGAGAGCTGTGTGACAATGCAGGTAGGAGTGTATCACAGTATGACTGGGTTAGAATATGCCATTCATAAGTTTTTCTGCTTAATCTGTTTTTGGAAGCATTTAAGTCCAAGTCCTAAAAACACGCTGGACCCTGTGCAGATTTGCCATTGAGCAGTTCATAAAATCAAGCTATACTCCACTATGTTCCCCAAATCCCAGACTCCCCATATTCTAGGATAGATTTTAGAGAGAAATATTTTAAATCCTTTTCTAATGTTCATCTGTACATGGTTTTTTTCCTGGTGTAAGCCACTGAGCTGCGGTCAGTGATGTGTATCTCACAGGAGGGGAGGATTTAGGCAGAGGTGAGGTACCAGACCCCTTACAGTGTCTTTCCCAAATTCCCTTCTTGCAGTGCTCCAAGAGAAGGCAGCATTGGGAACTGGCAGGTTCTCTCAGCACAGCAGCTGTGGCTGAGGTCTGTCCTGGTGCCCAGCCTTGAAAGAGAGGTGCAGAGTTCTCAAGTGCAGGAGGAAAAGTTCATCAAGGCTGGATTTGTGTGTCTGCTTCTGGTGCAGAAACCACTCTCCATCTCCCACCTGTTCTACAAGCAAAGAATTGCTCTTACGATTTAATCATGTAGGCAAACAAAGTAGTAAGTAAGTAGAGCTTTAAAATGTTAATTGAATGCAAATTAGGTTCCACATTAAACTTCAGGGAATGTTCAAGGATGAAGAAGGAATACTTCCCTTTATGCATGGTGATTTGCATAATAATAAAATAATTTACATTATTACAAACTTTTACTACATAGGCTTTTTCTGGTGTGGAATATCAAAGTAGTTCTTGATGGGTTAAAACACCTTTAAATAACCTTTCTTATAATTTTTCTTTGTCTGTGACTATGAACATATTGTGTCACTGAAATGGTGCAATTTCCAGGTGGCCAAGACAATCATATTCCAAATTAATTGGTTGTTACTTCAAATAGATGTGCATAACCTTTGATAATCTTTGTGACTGTATTGATTCTTTTCATACTGGTCCTGTTTTTTCATAGCATTATGAAATTGGCCTTTGGTAAGCATAAAATATAAAGGTGGTTAAATCTAATTTGTGATCACAGAATGCACTTGCAAAACCTCCATCCTTCCAGTTGTGGAAACTCTGGACTGTGTAATAGCTCAGGCATGAAAGTGTTTCTTTCCCAGGGAAGACACTGTCTTTGGTCCCCCCTACTGAATTATACCAAATCTAAAGTTACTTTACAGGGTGCTAGTGCCAGCCTCAGCTAACAGGAGGAAATCCATCAAATAGTGAGTGAACATTGCTGAAGGAGCAGATGATGTTCTCCTTCCTTGTAATAAAAGTTGTAAATGAACTCTAATTCCAGATGAAGATCTGCATCCACTAGGATTCGTTATTGGCCACAGATCACCAGTCAAAGCCCACCTGGTTCCCTGAGGTTCTGAGATGAGAAATCCCCTGTTCTTAGCTCCTTCCCAACTTGTTTTACCCTAAAAGGGAGAAGACTGCTGGAGTTGTGTAATGCTGTTCTGCCTTTTGCAAGGATCCTGTTTGTGGGATTATGCCCTAACATTGACCAGCTGGCAACACTGCACTGACTCAAAACGTGGGCAGTGGTTGTGAAGCACTGAGAAACTGCCTCCAAGGAGGAGATGCATGAATTTCATCATGATTTACAAGAGAAAAGAAGTCTGAAACAATTGACAAGCTTGATCATGAGTGCCAAAACCTCATTTTAAACTTCCTGCTATCCCCATGTGCTTTTATGATGGTCCACAGAGGTAGTTCAAGTGTCCCTAGTTTCTCCTGTCTGGGCTTCAAGATTTCTTTTATTACAGCTTTGAGCTTTTTTTTAATTAGAAATTTCTTTATGTACACGTTCAAAAATAACCTTTGATGGGCAGGTCACTGTAAGAACCATGAACTGTCCATGGCTTGAAACTGAGAGATGCAAAACTTCAACCCCTCACACTTGTTAAACTTGCAGCTCTCAGTTTGTGCCACCCTGCAGTCACAGAGGGGTCTGTGTCACACTGAGATGGTGATCACTTAGTGGTGCTGCCTGAACAGCAAAACCCAAACCTGCTGATTACTACTCCTGAACTGCTCACTTCTCTAACTATAACATCTCTCCTGGTCTAATTTTGGAACTTCAGGAGGCTGCAGCATCACTCACCATCTGGTGCATTTTGCTTATCAGTGAAAACAGTGGTGCTGTCTGAGCTACAGCAGTGCTTTGAGCAGTCTGCACACACCCTTCAAAACGATGCAGTCTGCTGCTGCCTCTCAGGAATTCACAGCCATATATAAGTATTCATTGGAACAATAACAGCAGCTTTTCTTTTAGAAAGCAATATATTGGAATAGTTCATTTCTTCAGGGTGATAAAGCATGGGTTCTGGAAATCATTCACTTATTGATTTGAACTTAGGTTAGTATTTAAAATAGTTCAGCTTTGGTTGTCAGTTAAAGGTAGCTTGAATGAAATATATTGCATAACAGATATTTTCTTGGTTTCTCACTTCCTTTGGTGATTCTGCACAAATTGACTCTTTACAAATTATGTACCTAGAAAGGAAATTGAGTTGTTTTTTCTAATTTTTATGTGAGAGTTAAATATAATACAACATGGACTTTTTCCCTGCCACAACACCTGGTGGCACCATGATTTGTTTCCCACAGCCCCCTTCTCACTTGACCAAGGAGCTCAGAACTGGGGATCACCCTTTACAGGTGCTTTTGTTACCACCATGGAACTCAAAAAGTTGCTGTCTTCAGGTCCTTCCCACTCCTTTGAGCACCCATCTATGCAGTCCTTTTTAAAAGAGCTTTTTCAGTAAACTTACTGTGTAACATATGGCCTGTAACTGCAGCCATTTTGCAAACAGATCTCTAAATGCTGTTTTTCCCTCCAATTCAGTCCTTCCATGAAAGGAAAAAAAAAGTTTTAGGGGGCGAGCAATGTGAACTAACCACAGTAAAGCATTCTGAAGACCTAAAATTTTAAACCTTGACAAACCCGTGACTGAAACACACTTCTTTGCTAACGTGGTCTCCCATCCCTTTTCTTTTAACAGCGTAATTATCTTTCTTAGCTGTGGCTTTTCCCCCTCAGTTATGATCGGTATCCACGAAAGAAAACCTGCATGTAGCAGATGTGTCCTGGCCTTTGCTTTGTTATCCTGACGTGACCGAGTGATTCAAGTTGTCTTCCTGCCTGTTCCTGGTGCCACCAGGCACTGCAAAGGTCACTCCTTCCCTTTTCATCAGCAGCACACGAAGGGGCAGTTGGACCTTGCTGTGCCACCAGCTGTCCAGGACCTGTCCTGCTGCACCTGCAGGGTCCTGCCAGGACACGGGCAGTGCCCCCTTCTGCTTCAGCAATGTGAAATAGGGACACCTTGAAGATCTGGAGATCCTTGTCAATTCCTGTCCTTCACACCTTGCTGCTAGGTTGGATAACATTTTTGGGATGGGAGTACTGCAGATAGTTTCTGATGAAGTTGAAAATCTTTTTTCTCACTGTCCTGAAGCGGATGCTGTTTACCTTGCAGTGACACTAAATATAGGTTATAAGCACAAAGAACAATTAAGTACCAGGAATTTTTGGTACAGCTGTAGCTACCAAAACCTGTGTGGATGATGGCTTTTAGCTGGGAGGAAGTTCAAGAGGCTTAATACCATTTGGACAGGCATATCCTCAGAGAGCAGTATCCAAAACTTCTGCTGTCCTACACACTGTGTGTTTACAATCACTCCAGAACCTTGAGGACCTGTACTGTTGGGAAAGTAACTGCCCTTTCTGCAAATGTAATGCAATTTATTTTTTTAATATCATCCAAGTCCACTTTAAACCAGTTAAAAGTGAAAAGCCAGCAAGCCACCTCTGTGGCTGAACCAAGGGTTCTCCATTGCATGATGAGCACATCCTCTTAAGCTTTTGTTAAAAAAAAAGAAGGGTCATCCCTGTGCACCACCTTAGCTGGACCATAAAAAATTGGGGTTTGGGATAAAAAGGGTAAGACAAGTATAAGGAAACTTTCTGTTCTTAGGTTCTTCACTGTGACCTAAAAGCAAAGGAAGGAATTCCAAGGATAAATACTGGTGTATACAGGAAAGGCTTTAGAGGGGTGTAACTGGACAATCTTTAAGGTCATTTCCAACCCAGAGCATTCTGTGATGTTCTTGACAAGCTGAGTCTAAAAGCAGTTGGAACAGTGGCCTGTGATTAAGTCCTTAATAACTGAAACCTCATAACTCCTTACTTGGAAGGATTATTCAGGAAAGTTCCAAGGGCCGGAACGGCTCCTGTACAATGCTGGATGTATGTACTGATATATTCAAGAAGTTTTATCTTATCTTACACCTTGACAGGCTGATCTTCACAGGGTATCTAAGGAGTTCCTGACACCCTTTGGCACTGGATATTTTGGTGGTATCAATGCCTTAGAGGTGTAAAATTGAAGCAGAAAGAAATCTGATAGAAGAATTAGTTGCTGCTCAGAGACTCAAGGACCTTTTTTAAGCTAATAATCCAGGCTGAAAGTGAGAATGACATCTGCCACAGTTCCTTATGTAAGGAGGGTATTTGGAGGTCTGGAACTACCTTGTAGTAATAGTTTTGCTGTGGGTGTGCATGTGTTTTTGTACAAAACAGTAGCAATCATTACTTCCTACATAAAAAACCTTCTTTACAGATTTTCATGATAAAGTGTAAAGTAAGTTAGTGTTCTTTGGAGAAAGAAGTCACTGAGAATAATAAGGAATAGTATTTTTCTCTGCTAATAACCTTCTTCCCCAGTGGAATGTAATTGGACTTAATCAGAGAGGGGTTACAGTGCTGCAGCTTATGTTTGCTTAGGTACTTCTGCCATAAATCTGTGTGGGATGAGATGGAACTGGGAGGGATTGCAATGCAAAATGGAAATAGAGATAATGAGCAGCACTAAGATGTTGCCTCACTGCTACTCCTGTCATTATCCCACTTACAAAAACTACTCTTGTAAAATACCTTGATAAAGAATTACATTTTAAGAATTCTGCAATTACAGTTGTGATTGTCAGGTAGGAATTCACCTCCTCTTTCACTGAGACTGTTCATATCAGGATATTACAATGACTTCAGGAAGATGATTCCTGTTACACTGGTGATGGACCCAGCACCAATGAGAACTTTATATAAACACAGTGTGCAGTTTTTAATTTGTACATCTCATTAGTGCAATTTTTGTAGAATTTGCCACGTCATACATAAGAAAATATGGTCACTACAGCTACACTCTCATTTGTGGTTAAAATAAACTCCTGTGAAATAAGGTCACACCAGTGCTCTGTGCATGGTTCCACAGAGTAACTCTGCCTGTTGGTTGTTGTCACTGAAAGCTTCACTGGTACTAACAAAAAACCTCCCTGTCAAATCCTGTCCCCTGCCTGATAAAGAGATCAAAAAGAAAAGGAAATAAGACTGTTACCTAAAGGTGGATACATCCTATGGTATGCAAGTACTTTCTTATAGACAGCTGTGATTTAACTTGCAAGTACGGATTCAGGGGGTTGTTTGATCATAGCATTTATTCTTAGTATTAGTAACCTGATTATCTAATTCTTAGATTATTAGTAACTGCTAAGCTGACTATATTCCTGAAAGTCCATGTTTGTGTATGTGCAGGATTCCTCAGACTCCTCAATTAGAGGATTGCTGGAGACTTGATAGTCCAAAACAGCTCATTTGTACTTAGTGAAGATTTCCTCCTCTCATAACACCTCTCTGAAAAGGTCACTTGTAAACTCACCGAACCATGAATGCACTGAACATGCTCAGGAGCAAAATCCATGCTCACCATTTACATCTGCCTGCCTAGGAGGACGTGGAATTATTATTTGGAGAAGTTTTACTGTTGTTACTTACACAGATTAAAATACAGCTATCCTATACCATCACCCCATCATGGCATTTCTGGGCACATGCTATTTGTGGTCAGTGAAAGATTTATCCTCTCAGAACTCAGCATAAAATACAGTCACCTACTTAATGCATTTCCGGGTACCTGCTGCCCCTGCGAGCTGTAAATCTCATTATTATGGTTAATGACTCTGCCCAAAAAAGGAACCTTCCTGAATCTTATTGATTGTTTTTTTTTTTTTCTAGCACTGAAAATATTACTTAAAATTGTCACCTTTTACCTTTCTGAATAGAGACTGATTTAATGTTAGGGCACTTTTTCATTTTATATTTATAAAACGTACCAAAAAAAATGCATTAGTGTTTCCAGACCAAGCAGTCACCAACTTTATAGTCAGGACATAAACCCTGAAAATAACAGCATAACATCATAATGGGAAACCTGACAGGTCGTTAACTACAGCGGTGCAAATGGCACTGCTGTAATTCACAAGTGCTTGTAGACAACAGCCTGGCCTGCAGCCTTCCAGAGCCTGCACGACAGAGAAAAACACTCAGGGATGGAGCACAAAATAACCAGGTCACTCTGGAAGTTGTTCACTTGACACCAGAGCACAGAGCTGACAGATGTTCCACCCCAACACAGAGGGGGTTCTTTAGGACCCTTTTATGACCTCCTCTAATTTATTCTACCTGTGTCTTTATGAGTTTCTTGTGGGGGTTTTGGTGAAGAATGAAGGTCTTTATTCGGAGAGGCCATTTTACAAATATTAAATGAGGTGTAGGTATGGGAGAATGGATAAGCTGAGTTCAAGGCAGCAGCTGGAGGCTGGGAGAGGATCAAGCAGCCAGATCAGATTCCTGTGCCATCAGGCTGCTCTGCCTGGCATCCCTGTGCTGTTGATTAAAGTAGAAAAAGATGTTCCTGCAGCTCCTTTGGATCAGCCCTGTGCTTTGGCTGGCTGACATGAAGCAGGGCAGCTGCCCCAGCAGAGAAGCAGCAGGATGGGCACTGAAGGCTTGGCACGGGCATCGCCAGAGCTGCCACTGCAGAGCCTCGGACTGATAGAGCTGAGCAGTGTTACCAATGATTATCTGCAGTGACATTTTGGCACCATCTCATACTATAACTTAAGAGGCAAGGCAGGAAGGAGGGTGGATGTGTCCAGGCCAAGGAACAGCCCAATTAAAAATCCACTTGTTCCAGTTCAGAGTCAAACCCAAAGGCTGAAAGCACTTGCAGTAAAACAATTTCAATCAACAGATGAAGAGATGGGATTTTCCCCCTTGCTTGTAAAATTGGTCAAGTTGAGTTTAGTTGTCTCTGAAATCAGGCATCATGTGGTTCCCACAGTAGAATAATTAGGATGCAAGTCTGGGTGAAGTAGTCCCTACAAAAGCAAGAGCTGGTGCCAGTTTGGAAAATCCTAGGTTATTACTTTTGTCTGAAAATAGCTCACAGTGGAAACAGTGGGATTTGCTTGCTGAGAAAAATGCTACATACCTTGAATAAAGGCCATCAGAAGCTGATTCTTTAAAAAAAAATTAAAAATCAATATTTACAAGATTGCATTCCCTTTACAACGGTTTTATTTAAAACCATCTCTTTCCAAGTTCCTTAAGTGCAGTGAAATTACTTATTTCCACAGCTGTGCAGTGTAGCCTCCACCTCTTTTGTTCTAGATTGTACTGCAATTCCAATTGTAATGCAATTACATTAATAATGTGCTTTTTGAGGAAATCGCTTTTTAATGCTGTATCCTTTGCTTCTCGTGGAGGAGAGAGGCTGAATGGGAGGGTTAAACCCATGCACAGGGATCGTGCCAGTGTCACCACAGCACGAACAGGTGCAGGATGAACGGGATGCTCAGCTCTGAGAGGAGCTGCTCCTCCAAATCTCAGTCAGGTGCAGTTTAAGCCATATCAGGAGTGATAGCTAATTCCCAGCTTTAGTCCCAATTTAGAACTGCAGGACTTAGCTGTTCTCTGTGACTCAGAATACAGCATGTGACACAGGAGAGAACATCTTAGATTATGGAGTCAACCCTTCTGTATTTCCAAACTGGGCTGCGTAGGTCATGGCTACAGAATTCCCTTTCATGAGTGCATGTCAGAGCATTTCCCAGGAGGGAGTTCAGATTCCATTTTGCTTTTCCTATCCTGCAGTTGGGCATCTTCAAATGGCTTTTCTTCCTTCAGATTAGGCTTTCCTAAAATAAAGAATAAATGACTGAAGTCTAATAGGATATGGCTGAAACACTTACATTGCATGGCCTTGGCAGGCTCTATTATACTCACACTGACATCTTCAGAATTACTTGGTATTTTAATGTGCATTTAAAATTGCTTAACAGGAGTATAAATTAAAGCAATAGCGAAACTAGTCTCTCAAGGTTTTATTGCTCGTTGTAATGTTATGTTTATGGGCTCGCTGCCTTGTGGCAGGCCGTGTGTTGGTTTAGTTTCAGAGAGTGCAGTAGGGAGAAGGTGGTGCCACACACAGAGCCTGGGGAAACCACTGGAAGTCCTTCCATTTAACTCTCTCGGGGCCATGGTCACATCGTTCTCACTGCCAAAGACTTGGATTTACTCTCCCAGTTAAGAACACTGTCCAGAGAAAAGTCATATTTTGGTAGATTTTAAATTCTTCATCCCAACTCATTTTACATTATTCTTCATGCAACCCCTATGCCTGGTTTAGTATAAAAAAGTAACTAAGAGGGAAAAAAAGATTAAAATTCTGTATTTGTTGAGCTGTGACATAAGAGTTGTGTGTAGAAGTGGCTGCTCCTGTCGACCTTAGCAAGCACCTTTTTCCCATGAGAAAGTGCATACCAATTGGCAGAAATAATTATGTGAGAATGCTTCAATTAAGTGCCCCATAACACTGGTCATCCCACTGTGTGGGGTGTGTGAGAGTGTCTGAGATAAAAGAGCAAGAAACATCTGCTCTGCCATTTATTTGTGTGGTTGGTTAGCCACTCTCCTAATCACTGGCTGCATAGTTTGATCCTAAACTTGTACACCAAAAAAAGTATAAATACTGGTGTGTGCTTAATAAAGAAATTTCACTGACTTAGAACAGGGTCTGTGTTTTGTCCAGTCACTGCATTGTGGTAGAGACATGACTCAATTCCTGCCCCTCTCAGGGCAACCACAGTGGAATTCTGGAAAGGGCCAGAGGAAATGTACTAATTAAAGTGGCAAAAAATTTCTTTGAATTAAAAGACATGAAGCTCTTCTCCTACACTCACGTTTCTGTCTGCCTTACCATTATTTGTCCTTTGTTGCTGATTCTGTAGCTACTCTTTTCACAGCCTTCTTTCAGTTAATAGATTAATTAATTACATTTGGGCAGGCACAGATACTTGCTTAAGGAATGAAACAGAGCTCCAAGTAATCGCTGTAGAAGATGACACAGAAACTCTCCCAGCTTGTTACATCAAGTCATGAATATTTATGGTTATTGGTATTCATTTCTCATAACAAACACTTTACATTTGCATCGTTTTTGCATTAAAACTCTGCCTAAAATACCATTAGATTGTAAACATAAAGACATGAAGGAGCTCCAGATTGTGAATATTATGAAATATAGAAGAAAAAGAAACTTTCTTGGTTTCACAGATAACACTTCCTGATTTAGAAAGACTGAAACACAGAATATTTTTCTAACAGTTTTCACTTGCAGAACTGGTTTAGCAGTAGAAGTCCCAGTGGCTTTTTAAGATTGATGACCAGATCTGCAAACTTTATTTAAGTGCTTTAAAATGCAAATGACTGGCCAAGGAAAAGAAGGTAAGTACCTGAGATACACAGCTTCTTCCAAAAGACTCTGGGAGTTGGGCATCCAGCTTGCTTAGGCAAGAAGATAAGAAGATCCCAGGAGGCACCTACTGTATCATTTAGTGCCTGCAGACCCTCATAATTCTGTCCATAAAGTTCCAAAGGACTTAAATCCTCTTTAAGTAAGAACTTTAGTGCCTGGAAGAGTACCCTCTCTTCTCTTAGGGGTTGAATGTGGGGTGAAAAACTGAAGAATCAGTTAACCCCCCACCTCCTACACCCAGCCACAAATGGAAATCCAGAGAAAGTTAAATGACTCTAAAGAACTATTGGGAGCAGAAATGGGTTCAAGTGAAAAATGTTCTTGTCTCTTGCCTGCTTCTGGAAAGATTTCTGGTAAACTGTTTCTAATGTGCCCTTCAGGAAGCTATTACTGAGATACTGGCACTTAATTTTCAATTTCCTGCTAGACCTTGTTCTGCAACATGTGTTTGCATTGCTTTTTGTGCATAATGTACATAAAGACACCTTCAGCTACTCAGTACATAATAGTGTTGCTGGGCCATATATTTACAGAGAGGATTTTGTGGAGCGTGCTGATCCTAATTGGAAGAGAGGGGATTCTGAGGTGCAGGCTCTTAAACACAAAGCTCTTGGAATAATGTCAGCTGGCTTCAGTAAGAAAATATTTTCACAAGTGTTTTAAAGATGTGGTTTTGCTTACCAATCACACACCTACAGTTTTCCTAATTTGCATTAAACTGCAGTAACATCTGCCTCTGAGAGGAGCAGGGCACTAAATCCTGGACCATGACCTGTCTGCAGGCATGACCCCTGTGGGACTGGGGAGAGGGCTGCACTGGCTTCTGCCTTGATTTCCAGACATTTATTGCACACTAAAGAGTTGTCAGCAGCTCTGTCTTTCACCATCCCTGGCTAGAGAGAGGCAGTGAACGTTTCTGTCGTGCTTTTCTGTACTAAAGGCAAAAGGATTGGCACAAAAACTTCTGTCTTGTGTCAGTAAAGCAAAGCTCCACTTTCCCTCCAAATGTCCCATATTTGCTTTTCTAGCCAGAATCTGCAGTCAAAACAGTGCACTGGGCACTGCAGCCCAGTACATGCTCTTCTGTGATAATGCCAAAGCTCTTATGATGTAACTTCTAAAATTGTCTTGAACTGCACAGGAGTCCTCCATATTGTAGGGCTAAATATGCAGGAAATGCATATTTTAGGGAAGTACTTTCCTTCTACAGCAGGATTTTAACAAATAGAACCAGATTCAAGTGTCCTTATTCAGAGACTCTCTAAATTTGGTGAGTGTTTTCACTCCCTAACTTGCCTCTTCACTTCGTGACATATTTTAAGAGAAGCCAAGATGATACTGTGCTCACCTCCATATGGCTGTGGGTAATCTTGTCACAGAACAACTTGATTTTCTGTTCTCTCCCTGCCATACTTTGCATGAAAGTAACTTGAATATAGAGAGAGAATTTCATACTATGAATGGACAGAATTGCAGATACATAGAGAATTTCACATTATGGATGGGCATAATCCCAGCTATATTTACCTCTCCTCACTGGCTGTCTGAGCTAATGCCCAAATTTGTTCATTGTCAGGGTCTGAATTCACTAGAAGCTTAACAGAAATGATCAAACTTCAGCCTTTTCATGAGCTCAGTTGGATGTTTCATCCCTTAAACCCCACTGCTTCAGGAGAGACATTCAGCCACCAGGGGAGCTACATAAAACCACCTGCTCCATAGAACAAGCAGAAATTCCTCTATCTTTAGGCACTACACTAATAAATGATCAAATTCTGCTTCCTGTATTGGCAGCCAAAACCTCCAAACAGACCCAGCCACTGTGCAGTGCAAACCAAAACACCAAAGGCCAGAGAAGATGATCACAATATTACATTTCACCAGCCTCTAACACCTTAAGGTCATTGTTCTATTCATGCTGATATTGGGTTTTTGGTTTTTTTCAAGCATCTTTTTTAGAACCATCTTCCTTCCTGTGTGGCTCTCCAGTTGAGCTTCATACAGAGACATTTATATTTATATACACCTGCACCTATAGAGATTTTTCACATTTAAGATTCAAATGTTTGACATACAAAACATTTATCTGCAGCATTCCTTCTGTAATACCAGGAAGCAATACATGTGTGGTAAAAAATTAATTGAGTGGTTGAAGAACAGCAAATATAAATTATTTTACAAGAGAGAACTTAATTAGTGGAATTTTATGATGTGTGGAGATGGATAAAGTGCTCCTTGAATGCCAAGGTCTGTGCATGAAGATGCACAAATAATTTCAGGTTGGATTTTTTTTTTTTAATTGCTTTTAAGAATTAAAACAACCATTAGGATGCAAAACCTTTTTTTCCAGCATTGTCTTTTCAAGAGGCTGTCCCCTATTTGTGTATTTTTTAATGGTTTTTAACATTGAACATTTTTTGTGAATATTTTGCTGACAGGATTTTGGCTTTTAAAAATCAGTTTTCTAGAAATAAGCCACAGGGAATCAGGATATAATACCTAATCCTAAATGAGTATCAGCCAACCAATATTGTGAAAAGCCTATTGTCTTATTTGTAGGTGCAGAAGGTGGATCATTTTGGTAGTTTCTAATGTCTCTGGCATTTTTACCCTGTTTCTTATTATTTCTAAGGTACTCCACTGTACAAAATGCTCAGCTCTAGTTTCTTCATACACCTTCAGAATACTCTTACTTTTATTTTAAATAGCTTGTACCCCGTCATTTGCAAATAATGTAGAGTATTTTATCCAAGCCAATGTTTTCAGTAATAGTTCAGCTGGGGATTTGAACTTATTTTAAATTTCAAATACAATGTGAATCATTGAACCCTCAAACCAGCCTGATTCTACTTTTCACCTGCAAAAATACATCCCACTTTTACACATGAGAAATTTTGTGCACATTTCTAGTCTGGAATCTGATGCAGGTAATAAATTGGATAAAAACTCACAGGAGTTTGGGTATTTCATTCCCTCATTTATGGCCTGGTGAATGTGCAGCGTTCTGGGCAGACACAGGAAGCTGCTGGGGCCAGTCAGCAAAGGAAGAGGATGTTTGGGGTAGAGGAACAACATTTCCATGTTGTGCAAAGGATAGCAAAGAAAGGAAGAGTTTTTCACTCCGATTTAGCAATGCCACTTCGCATGTGCTCACTCCAGCATCCTCTCCAGTTGCTGTATCTAAAATTAGGAATGTACTTGGAGGAGGAGCAGCAACCCACAACCAAGGATAAGAATGTCAACAGCAGACTTAGCTCTCGTTGCAAGGTCCATGAGCAATGGTTTTATGCAGAATTGGTTTTTGCTTTGACCAAAATAAATGCAAAATTTTATTTAGTAAAAACAGTGAGCCCAGAATTCTTTAACTTTCACAAAACTGGCAGCTAAATCCAAGAACATATGTCCAATTTACTGTGTGGGCAAGGCATTTCTACAGAACTCTAAAAATAAGTTGTTGTGTATGTTTTCTGAAGGTGGGAGTGACCTTCTGGAGATACTTGAGATTTTAGGAATCATCTTCAACAGGAAATGAATCACCTACTGAGTTCACCGTGTTCTGTAGGTATTTCTTGTTCTAAATTTAGAGTCTGCGGGTCTGCACCTCTTCTCACCATTTTTACCTCAGTTTTGCCCCAGTATAAAGTGTGTGGGGAATAATCTGCTTGTGGGGAATTGCTTTTGGATTCTAGCACAACCAAAATGATAGTAATGAGGTACAAAGTTAAAATTTGATCAAGAAGAATTACAATCCATGTGTTTGTAGGTACACATTATGTATAATTATATAAGACTGGTATGTAGCTCCTGTTCTAATCTCCATTTTTAAGCTGATTATAATGAACTGAATAAAACGAAGTAAGATTTCCTTGTTATAAAGCATTCCAAGCATGTCGATCTTAAAGCAATAACCAGCAATCCTGGATGTTGGAGGTTTTTGTTCCTCAGCTCTGCATAGCATTGCCATTCAGTGTTAAATGTGACTGTAAACAATCAATAGGGAGCCTCAAGGTTCAGTCCTTGCTTCAAGAAGGAAGAGTGTTCCATTTCTCTCTACTGGATAAAGTCCTGTTTTACTGAGACCAAAGAAATTTAACATGAGAAACCATCACCTGCCCTCAAGAAACTGAAGAGATACAAGGATATGGAATATTATGTAAATCAGGTATTCTTCAGCCATGGGCTCTGGAATAGGTCATGGGAGGCAAGCCAAAAAGATTGGAGAAAAGACAAAAGTCTGAAGTAAACACTTGCAGTTCTGCTGTCAGCAACTCTGGTGAGAAAAGACAAAAGTCTAAAGTAAACACTTGCAGTTCTGCTGTCAGCAACTCTGGTGAGACTCCCACAGCCATGCCCCCACCCCCACCAGTCAGGAGAAGCCCTGGAAGTCTGAGCTCTGGAAAGAAAATCTGCTGCTCCTCAGCTTTCCTAGTGAAGAAATACCCCAGGACTCTTGTTTGGAGCGTGTGCTCTGATTCCATGGGCAGGCTTCCCAGCGCCTGCGTGGTGGCACGGAGGAGCCTGGTGGCAGCAGGCCAGCTGGCACCCTCAGCAGCACGCCGTGATCCCTGGAACCCCTGAGAAACAAGCAGAGCTTCCTCCACAGATGGCCACCAGCCTCCTCCTCATCCGCTCCGCAGCCTGTGCCTCCCAAATCAATATTTTCATAGGCACTTCGAAATTCCAGCTGGACCTTCTGTGGATGTGAGCTCCTCCAGCCTCTGCTTTAACCATTTTCCTCCATTTTCACACGGCTTCAGGCAGTTGTTTCTGGTGCTGAGGGTCTCAGCCCCGAGTCACCAGGGATTGCACTTTCCAAAGGAAGATGTGGCATCCTGCAGTTTGTCTTCAGGGAGCCCTGCTCTCCTCTAAAGATCTACCAAAGCAGAGGAAAGTAACTGCAATGGCAATGGATGAGGTTCTAACTTGAAGAACAAATAACTTCCCAGCTCCAGTTTCTGTGTTTGCCCTTGGCCCCTGCTCTGAGTTACTTGAACTCATCCATCAACATCCAGACAGAATCAGTGGTTTCAGAGAGGGATCTTCTGTTTTCTGTTAATGAACATCCTTGCTCTTTCACAGGATTTTAGTCTGGCACCATCATATTTGAGTAGAAGAAAAATGAAGACTAATCCGATCTTGAAACTTATATCATGAAGCAGGGTTTCAGATAGGGTTTCAGGGTTTCAATATTTGCACACTTTAAGTTTTGTTTTAAAACATCATAATTAAAAGAATACCAAAAAGAATTAAAAGAATACCAAAGGAAAATTGATGTGAAAACAATACTAGAGGCCTTGGTGTACCCTCAGATCCTAGGTAAAGGTATTCTTGCAGCTCAAGTTAAGAAGTACCTGATTCACTTTCATTAAACAATGTTTTATAAGCATTTCCTTCATTGATTCATGTTACTACATCAACTTATTTTTTTTTTTACTTTTTTCTTGGGGACAAAAAAGTGTAAGCAATGAAAATAAAAACAGAAGTCCCAAAACATCTATACAAAGGTACTTGCTCTGGGCTTTGTGTTGTCCACAGACATTTTAAAATTATTGTTTCTCAGTTGTCTTTATGAAATAAATGGATTACAAAGTAACATGGAATAGTGGACGTGCAGCATTTCTCTGTTTTTTTAGGTTGTAAAACTTACCATCCTTGATCTCTGCTACTATTTAAATAAATTATCTGTATTCTGTCACTTGTGCACTACAGTGTTTCATTTCATGTCACTGAAAACCTCTTACATATGGCCAGGAATAGGACCCTTACCAGAGAGATTATTTTTAGAATATTTCAAGGCTGATCTAAAAGGGCTCAGTGTTCAAAATAATAGAGTAGCTCTTTTTTAGACCTCCAACATGGCATGATTTAAAAATGCTCCTCATTATTTTTAACGGTAGAAGCTTGTGGCTTTGTACACTTCATATATTCCATATTTTTTAATATAATTGTTAGCACCAAATATCACTGTGTTTTTCTGACTTTTCACACATCTCAGCAAAGGATGAAGGAGCACAGACCTGGCTTTGTGAGAACGTGGTCCAGCAGCAACCCTCGTGTCTGCAGTACGTCAAAGCTTTTGTTGTGCTTGGTGCTAAACCACTGCCACTGTCCTAATTAGCTTTTGTTATGTTTGTCTTTGAACAGCTAAATAACTGAGGTCTCTTTCAGCTGTCTTATCTTTGAGATTAATTGTAAACATCTGCCAGCTGGTGAGGACAGTAATTCTTGTAGCTGTTCAGCTGAGTTCCTGAAAGGACACTGACTTATCTATTTTGTAAAGCCCTGCTTTACAATTTCTTTGTAACTTGAGATTATGTGTCTGGATTTTTCCTTTCTCTTCCTCATTAACAGAGGTTTTATGTACAATTTTTTAAAATGCTGTAAAAATTGCATCAAAGCAAAATTAAGATTGCCCATTAATGCTGCATTTCATTCTTGCAATGGCATAGATCAAAAGTCTGTGTTTATATAATCAATACAATCCTATTCTGTTGACAATGAGAAAAATTAATTTAAAAGTTTCATTGAAACCTGTTCTGTTAGGAAATAAAACTTTTACACCATCACAACCATTTGGGAGAAGCAGAAATGCTTCTCTCAAAGGCCAACACAAGCAGGAATAGATGTGTACACAGATAAGTAACCTGAGCAGATGGTTGGAAAAAATGAAAGTGGACGGCTGAGAAAAGGTCCCTCTGACATTGACTATTAGAGACAACAGTGGCTGTTAATAAAGCAGAGTTAATTCTATAGCAAGGAGTGAAATATTTAATCAGCAGTACTTCATACATAATTCAATTAACTGCCTTCACTCATCAGTATTAACAAGAGCTGGAGCTTGGATTAATGTGCTCGAGCTTCATCACAGCACTCCCAGTCTGCTTAAATGCTGCCAAAACTTAATAAAGTGCTGCCAGTCAAATTACAGTATCTGAGCCCAGTGCATCAATGTGCTGATATTACAAATTATCCTCTACTCACAGCATTGTTTGCTAATTCCTTATTTATGCTGATCTCTGCACTAAACAGTTTAATCAGTGTACAGTGGTAGAACAAGTTAAATTTCTTATCCCTTCCTTAATGACGTCTTTAGTCTCATCCAAGTTACTGAGCAATAACTATAAAGGGTGTATCCCTGTGTTTTCAACCCCTCCAATGTTTTAAATAATGACTTTAATCAGATACATGGATTGCCACAGCAGAATTTCTGCTAGTCTGAAAAGGATAGACGCTAAATTAATTTCTGGTTTGGTTCTAATGAACATTCCTATTGCAGTCTCTGTTTTTCTGTGTGTAACACAGATCTCACCCTCAGTTCCCATCAATATCCCTGATTGTGCCACTTCCTGTGGCTCGTATTCCTTGTGCTTTCTCTCCCTCCAGGAAGAGAGAAGGGACAATGGAGGTTTCCAAAGTATTTTCCTTTCTGCCATGGAGGGATTTGATTCTCAGAAGCTGATAAGCCATTTTCAGCAGAAGCAGAGAGAATGATGCTTTGGCATTATATCCCATCCTGTCCTACCTGTGGCCAACCTCACTCAGGAGACTTTGGAAGAGCTGAGCACAACCTTAAGAACTGCTGAAGGGGAAGGGAGGCAGCTGGACTCTGCTTATTCCACCTTTAACTCTTCTGAAATAAATCTCTGCTGTTCCTCAAAACCCTTGGCTACTTTTCAGCTGGGTGAATTGAGGCCAGACCTTGGCATCCAAAAAGAGATTTGAAAAGTGCTTTGAAATGCAAGTTCTGGAAGCATTACAAGCTGTCATAAGAATCACAGCAAGATAAATGACATTACAGAGAAAAGGCAGAAGAGCATGCTTTTTTATATATTTCTTTTTTATCTTACCAGAAGAAGAGAAATGAAGATGTCAGTTACAGGTTCTGGGTACAGCCAAGGGCCTGAGAGTTCAGGAGTCCACAACATGAGTTTGAGGGAAATTTTGTTGGGAAGTAATTTAGAGTGGTAGAACATTCAGAACCCTGTTTTGGGGAGACAGAAAGGCATGTGCAAATCACACCTGACTGTATTCCACCTGAATAGATCGCCCCTTTTCCCTTGGCTTTTTGAAATGATTCCTGTCACCTGGAGTATGTGAAATCCAGGGAAATCAAAGGTGTCAGAACCATCCAGTTCCTCGAGGTGAAACCAGTGGAGGCTGGATTGGAAGTGGTGTCATTTTTTTGGGAGCTGTAGCCCTGTACTTGGCATCAAGTCTCTTGAGGACAAGTGAGGATTAGAGAATGCAGCACAATACATGAAAGCAAGAGACAGCAGCCAGAATTTCTCAGAAGAACAGAGAAACTGGGTCAGTCAAGAACTACATAAGGAAGAATGCTATTTATGCTATGTGTTCAGCAAGTAGTGCCATCTGAGGATTTAGCAACTCATCCAAAAAATATTAGAGGTTAAGGCTAAGTTGGCTATATTCTAGAAATGGAAAACAGTGGAAAATCAAACCCTCACCTCTTAATAAATCAGCATAATTCCATTAATTTGACCAGAGCCTTTTCAGAACCTGTTCCTTGCAGTTAATATTTGTCCTTTACCGTGTTTTGATAGGAGTGTTAGCAGCAGCAAATGAAATGCTAAGTTGACAAGTATTTCCTGACCCCATTTCCTCATCAGAACTTGTTAAGGGTTGCAGATTTTCAGGGGTTCAGCAGGGGTTCAGGGGTGCAAATGCTTTGCAGGTGGTAAAAGTTTCTGTCTTAAAGGAGAATAAAATGAGCTATGTCCACATTGGAGAAACAGTTTGAATCTGCTGATAAAGTTGAAATCCTACTTTATCCTTTTGCCTTTTGTTCAAAATAGAACATATAAAGATGGTCTAAAGGGAAAAGTACAGTGTCTACCCAAAATCTGGTTTAGACTAATAAAGAGGCACTCAGGCTTTCAGCCATTTAACAGAAGGAGAACCACTTTATAAATCAGTTTCTAAGTTTCAGGCACTTTTGGTGACATTGAAAATAAAAAATTGATCCAGAAAATCAGCAGACAACGTATGATGTGAAAGTGCTGGTGCAATGAGTGTTGCAAATGGAAATGGAAGAGTTGGTTATGAATGGGCTGCACCAGGATATTTCTCTGCAGTGGCTGTGTTTGTCAGTGAGATAAAAACATGGCAGCAAATACAGCACTATTGACTTACAAATGATCGGGACAGACTCAGTTTAAAAACAACAGAATAAGGAGTTCATGCAATTCACTGTAGCAAAAGAAAATATGGTGCTTGCACTGAGGGGACATAAGAAAATTGTCTTCTTCCCCCATGTGTAGTCCTGCTAGTAATCATCAAGAAAAAAAAATATGTCAGAAGTTTTAATGGTAAAAAAAGAAAAAAAAATTAACAGATCCTCCTGACAACTTTTTCTGCTTGTGAGTTTTCTGCCCTGCACACAGGGAGTGACCCAGGCTCCTGCTGAATGTCACTGTTGGCCAGAGCTCCAGCTGTAAATTCCCAGCTCTCAGGGTGAGAAGATGCTGCCAGATAATGGGTATGGATTTTCTGTACATCATGACTGTGTCATCCAGCTACCACCTGTACTGAACCTAATAATTTGTCTGAATAAAGCAGGACTCCATAAACTTTACTGCTGAGCAAATAGCATGCTGTTGGCAGCATCATGCTCTGCTCTCCCTTTCAGCCCATCAAAAAATGACTCAATTACCATTTAAAATTTTATACTGCCTATGAAGTCAAGGACTGGAGAATTAGTAGTCAGCTTGAAGGTATTTTGAAAAGAGAAAATGTATCTTTATGTGAAGAAGTGACAGGTTTGCATGTTAGTGTTAAAAGGACAAGGCAGTGTTGGTGTTAATTTTAACTCACAGGACGGGCACAGTGAAGAACAGGCAGATGAAAATGATGGATTCTGTCAGCACCTAAAAGGGGATGATCACCCTTCAGAGATGGCCAGATTCAGGGATTAGAAACAGAAGAACTAGAAATCACAATTTCTTTCCTTCTGGAAAAGTCAAGGCAAATGGTAAAATTGATAATCAGAAATAGGCTTGTGAAGCTGGGCACATTTTGCTTCCTTAAAAGCTGTGGTAGGTGTTTGGCTCTAAGGTGCTTTTATCTCACAGCAGAATTTCAGGGAAGCTGCCTTAAACTCATGTCTTATTTAAGGTTGAGTCTAAAGTCCAAAGTACAGGTACCATTTAAGAGTGGAAAGAAGCTTACTTAATTTTAAACCTATTTATTGTGCCCACTGCCACATGGTCCTGTACAGTCAGTGGCCAGAACAAGCACTGCCAATTGTAGCAATTTGTTTTCTAATGCAAAATTTTATAAGATTTCTATACAATTTAGAAATGCTAATGTAAAAGGGATAACAAGAACTAGAAAAAAGAAGGAAGAATTAAAAAACTTCTGATAAACTCCTTTCAATGTATTTAATTAAACCTCATTCATGACAATCTATGAGGATGTGTGCAGAAATGTATTTCTGAGTTTCCACGCTTCTATATTGTAAGGGATTTTTAACTTATGAGTTTCTTAAATGTGAACCATGGAGCATCCTGACAGATACTGCTTCACACAGCTGAGTTAGGAGAGAGTATGGAAATATGAGAGCAGACAGAACAAGACAAGGTGACATCTGACATCAAAGTAATGCACCAAAACTCATGTAATAGATGGTTTGCTATAACCAAATTTTCTTGCACCTCAGACTACAAAAAAAAAAAAAGTTAAATATAGAATACTCAGTTTAAAAATAAACCAAATTAGAATATGCTGTGTATCTCAAATTAAGGAGGGTTTGGTATTCATGCTAGCAAGTTGCAGTAATCATCCTAAATCTTAACTGTTACCTAAAAGCACTTTGTGACAGGGATCTGATGGGACATTACAATTATCTTCTCCTAAGCTTGGGTGTCCTCATTGGGTGATTTTCTTATTGGTTGGATGTCCACAGGGTTTGTAGTACCCAAGTACGTTTTCAGGGATCCCAAGGTCTAGGATTTACCATCCAGGTGGTTTTACCTGAGGGTGAATAAAACTTCCAGCAAAAGATTTGAGGAGAAGCCCCTTCTCCTGCTTGGAGAAGGACCAACCATGATTTTACCAGAAAAGCTCCTGAACAGGTAGAAGTGGATGAGTTACACATGTGTGGAAGAGCCATCTCCAACATCCACATCAGGAATAATTCCTGGGAGAAGACTGAGTCCACCAAAACATGCAGGGTTTTAAACACTGTTCACACCTGCTTTGACTGGGAGCCTGATGCAGTGTGGACCCCAGCCCCTGACTTAGCTGTGTCTAAAGCCAGGTTTTCCCCTGATGGGGGAGTGATTCTAAAGAAACTTTCAGCACTCTCTGCTTTAAGATAGTTTATTAAGTCATATCAGAGAAGTAAGGTCACTGGTGTGACCCAGACACAGCACAGAGCAGAGAATGCAGCAGAATGCTGCTTATCAAGATAACACGGCCTTCTTAAAGGTAAATCATCCAATTAAAGCTTAAAACGAAAGATATTTTCACTTTTCTACCAATGTTAGACAAATGCTCCTGTCACGTACACAGGAACTGCGGAATTTTTCATCCAATAACTTCAGACATCTTCTACTGCAGAATATGGCATACTAGAAGAAGAAGGTCTAGAAACAACAACAGTCCTCCATATTGGAGTTTTTGCTTTTTATCTATTTACTACATTAATAAACGCAACACCTTTAGATTTTTCACCCTGTGATAACCTTACATAACACTCTATTATTTAGTTCTCACTAGAGTAAATTCTAGTCCTTCCCAAAGAGTTGGCAGTTTTCTCCATGGATAAAGGTCAAAACCAGTGTTGTCCAGGGGGGTAGAACCCTTCAAAACAGGCAGGGAAATATTCTCTGCATTCTGGGTTCCCACAATGCAGCCTCAGCCTGAGGAGAGCAGCGGTTGCCTTGGAAGTTGATCTGTTTGTTTTGAGTGCAGAAAATGAGGCTCATCTGCTTAATGAGTTACAGAGTGTTTTCAGACTTTTAAGGAGTTATAAGAAGTGTTACCTCAGGGAAAAAGAGACCTTGAAGAAACCTCACTAGGCTGCAAAAACTGTGCTTCCTACTTTTTCAAAGAAATTTCTAGAACTGGAGGCTTCCTAATCCCTGGAATCTGTGGAGATGCCCAGGCAGGTCTGTGATGGGTGCTGGGGGCTGGAGCATTAGTCAGTCCATCTGAACTGCTCTACCCAGACAACATTTCATAAGAACTTTTGATTTAAAATGCATTGCAAAAATCCCTCCACCATCGAAGCAGCTTCAGATGGTATCAGAGAAGAAATTTCCCAGAGGCTACAGTTTATGGAGTTTTACTTCTCGCAGATTGGGAGTGTATTTTTTGGAAGGAAGAGAAAGTGAAAATGGGCCAAGTCAATTGTGTGAACAAAACCAGAGATTATTCCTCAGATACCTGAAATTATCCCCTCTGTTTAAAAGGTTGTGCCCACTTTGATTTAATGATATGCTACACAGCAAAGCCAGAACATGCATGAAACATGTGGAAGTTGAAGGGGGAATTTCAGGGATTGTAAGAGATATCAGGCATAAATTTGAAATTAGATGTGGATAGCTTATTTAGTATCTTCTGGCCAGTGCTGTGTATTCAGAATGTACCTGTGCTTCAGAGAATCACTTAGCTCTAAGCACTAAAATTGTATTGTTTCCTTCTAAAGCTTTTAAGATTTTCAAATTTATGATGTGCTGAGGCTGAAGGTTTCAAAGGAGTGATTATTACTAAAAATCACAATCATAGCAAATCAGTGGTATAACAAGAACACCAGGCCTTGTGAAGTTTCTGAAATAACTCCTGTGCAAATACAGCAAAAAGTATTATTTCACATCATAAGACTGACAAGCAAATCACTGGGCCAAATCCCAAGAAATTATGTATAAAGACCATTTTTTCTATTAAATTGGCCACAGTTAATGCTACGGAAACTAAATTGATACTTCTCTTGTAGCAGGCTGGTTGTAAATGGTCCAGGAATTGTCATTCTATTGCTCTGCTGGTTTCCTTTGGCAGCATAATAGATATATCTGTTACCTCAGCTGACAACAGCAAATAGTGCAGAACAAAGAAAAGGCATCACTATTGATGGAGGTGAAGCCTGCAATGACAATTGCCTGCCTGAGAGACTCAGACTTTGCCCTCTTCCTCCTGCACAAAAGTTAAATTGCCATGCAAACTTTGGGTAGTACAGTCCAGACTTTAGGAAAATAGTGCAGCTAATACCAGCCATGAGAGTATTTGTTTGTTGTGCTAAGGTTTTGTGATTAACAAGGAACTTTCTACCTTGAAAATATTTCTGAAATAAGCACATTCAGTTTTCCTCATAACATGTTCATTCTTTTCTGCTGAAGAAGAAAAGCAGAGTGGAGCAAGTTTAGTCACTACATGTCATTTATAGTTGCTAAACTCTTGCTGCTCTTTTGCGAAGATGACTTCAGAACAAGACAGATTTTATTTCCATGTATACCAGTCCAGTATGGCAACATTTCTACAGCTGTTTGAAAAGCAGGGTAGGAACTTCTTATAATACCTTTCTTAAAGCTCAGATCGAAAAGTTATTGTATGTATTGTCACAGATCAAGATGGAAAGCTTTTCTTAAAAAGTTCTCGTTGTCCCAAAACTCTCAAAAATTCATTCCATTTCCTCTCTGGCTGGGGCAGTGCTGAAACTTGGCTAAATAAATCAGAAAAATACAATTTTGTTTGGCAAGACTGATGTTCACTTTTCTTTGGACAGGTCATACTGACAAACCCTCTTGAAAGGAAACACCTGTAGTGAATTTGCATATGGCAATTTTAATAGGATTTATGTTACTGACTTTGGTAGCTTTGTATTAGAAGTTTATACAGAAGTAAGAACACTAAACAGTTAATCTGTTCTTACTAAGCCTTCTGGATATTTCTTCTACCAGAAGTGTATAAATAATAAAAATAAATCACATTGCCAGATACCTGAAACACACCAGGCTCTTACAGAAAAATAAACATCGTGGGCATGAGTAAGAGTCTGTGTTCTCTTTTTCATGGAGAGCACAAACTGAAATCATACAGTAAATACACTAAATGTATTTGGGTCAGTTAATACAACTTGTGTTCAAAAATGAGCACTTTATTTTTTGCTCGTGTTAAAACCAGACTGGTGCACTGAGGGAAGGTATTGGTCAGTGTATGGGACCAGTTTGTTCTGAACAGACCTTTGGCAAGTACAGAGAAACTGTAGGTTTATTCAGCTAATTCAAATTAAAAGTAAAAAATCAAGTTGAAACTTAAGTCAGAGGAATTTTTTTCTTAATAAAAAATTATGTAGGAACAGTTAAGAGTTGGTAGTTCCAAAGTCTAAGGAATTACCATGAACTAGTTCAGTTATTTCTGTTTTCAGGATTATTCTGCTCATATTTTGATTTCTAAAAATATTAGCCTGTGACACTGAGGTCAACTAAAATTTATATTTCCAGTGATTATGAAGCTACAGGTTTTGCCTCTAGGCAATTTTTTTTATTACCTGGTGTATTTGATATTCATAATAAATTTCAGAGCTTATTTAGAAGTTTGGATCCATAAGTTTGTTGACATCTTTGCAGTCTTTTCCATGTACACAGTTACAAATTTTCTAATCAATCTGGATGTAACCATTTACCACTTTTCTTCCTAAACCTCTTTTCATACAGCAGGTGTGATTTTATTCTGCTGCTGGAAAGACCATCAAATGCTGTACCTACAAAATAAGATGTATTCAGTTCTGTGTGAAGGTCACCAATAATAAAGCCTCCAAGGCACTATCTTACAGTGAATCTTGACTGCCAAAAAGGCAACATCCATTATCTTTTACACATCTCCCTTGGAAGCAATTGATGCTCATTTCTTCTGAGCTGATGCAGTCTCTGGCAGGAAGGGGCTGTCGGGAGTGTTCCAGAGCTGTGGGCCACACACAGAGAGAGCAGACTCTGCTCTTTGTGCCTCCAAGAGATTTGGGGATTCCACATCCTGGCACTGCCCCTCTGAGCAGTGTCCCATTGCACTGCTGGGGGATGTTGGGTGCTGCTGAGAGGAGCTTCGAGGTGGAGCAGTTACCTTGCAGCTCAAAAGATGCTCATGCCCTGCTGTATTTCTCACATGAACAGTGTGCTGGCTACTGGCACTTTTCAGGAGCTGAAAAATAAGTCTTTAGAACCCACAGGAAGAAAATGTCTCATGGTTATTGCCTTCCAAACTCAGGCCCTCTGCCAGCACTGGTCAGATGAGCAGCATTTTTTGTGATGCCGTGTGATTGACACTGAGCCCTGCAGATGGCTCAATCCCCAGGTTAGGGAAACAGCTGGATAAGGAGGGCCCCAGAAAGATCACTGCTGTGCTAAACAGCTTTTCAGTCAGAGTTTGTGGAGTTGCTAGTTGGAAATAATAGAGGGTTTTGCTTGCAGGGCTGTTTGAGCTAACCTTGCGCTCACACCCGACATCCAGAGCTGAGTTACTCCTGTGTCGGGGTGTTTTCCTGCACTGAGGGCAGCACAGCAGCACATTCCCAAGCCCTGTCTCACATCCAAGAGGGAGCATCCACTCTCTGACCATTCCTGCTGCTGCACCCCGAGCAGAGTTGCTCTTGTGACTCGGTTGCTGCTGTGAGTTGAGCTGTTCTGGCCCTTGGCTCACACCTGGGGCCTCCTTGAGCTGTGTTCAAGCCATCCCTTGGGCAGCCTGGCCTGGGGCTCTGCTCTCTGCCCTGCTTTAGGGCACAGCCCCCACCACTGTCCTGCTCTCCCCCATCCACCCCACGAGCCATTTCCAAGGAGACTGCAGACCCTGCACTCAGGGGAAGCACAGAGCAGGTCCTGGCACAGCACACAAACCCTTTAAGAGCACATGAGCCGCCCTCTCCTGGCTAATTTTTGGCGGAGTAGTTAAGGCAATACCTTGGCGTGGTTTAACTCAGCACTTCTTAGTTAATAAGAGAGCTTGAAAAGTCCTTTTCTTAAATTCAAGCATGAAAAATAAAAAATCATTCATGTTCTGGTCTTGCCTACTGCAATTTCTTAGCGCTCAAGGTCTAGTCCCTGTAATGGAACTGAAGGTGGATAGAGACATTTACTTGGTTTTTGCAGAGAGTGGGTTTAAAACTTAGAAAAGGGATGTGAGAGTAGAGATAAAAGTCTGTAATCTGTGCTAAATTCAACATGAGTTTCACCTCTACCTCTGCTCCTGAAATTTGCAGGTGATCATTTTTTCCAAGGTGGCTCAGTCATGCCCTCCTCACCTCACTGCCCTGCTTGCACTGTCCCATCACATCCAGCACTCTCCTCCCTTTCTCCACTCCCAAATGATGCCTAAAGTATTTATTTGCTTCTTTCCCCACCTCTATTCTATTTTTTTGGGGAGGTGGAGGGATTTTGGAAGGATTTAGTTGGGTTGTTTTCAGACAAAACCAGCTTGAGAACTTCCCCTTTCCCCTGTCCTATGGGAGAGCTACATAACATTCCTTTGTGTTCAACTGCCAAGACAGAAATTCCAAAGTGAATGAAAACACACTTACTGCTGTCATTAAATACACATTTAGGTGAGTATTTTAGAACCTTCACAGCCTTGTGAAAACAAATATATTTTCAGAATGTTTCCTCACTGACAGCAGAAAGCAGCATTTGCTCTATCTGTCCAAAAGCAGCCTCAGCAAGATCAGCAAGTTTGTTTGGAAGTTCAGATTCACAGCACAATTCAAAACTGAATGTATTAATGGACCTAAAGGTTTGAAATGTGACCTTGTCAATAAAAAACCTGCAGTATACTTGAGCATCACATATGGCAATTAATCCAATGGTAGAAAATTTTCTGATGTTGGCAAGTTCATAAAGGATTAAAAGCAGAAAACTTAATTAATAGCATGTAAAACATGAGTAAGCATGTAGTATCTGCCTTGCATTTTCTAGAAAAGCCAAGAGGGCAATGGACAGACCCACTTGAGCAGCTCTAACAAGCAGAAGCAGGTTTGGAACTTAAAGAGCAGGTTTATGTGTAACGTGAGATGGCTTCCCATCTACGTGTCACATTTTAGCTATTTGGTGAAGGTGAATAATTTCATTTATTCTCTAGTTTGCAGGGGATTTACAGATAGCTTTGCAGCAGTTCAGTTTCTTTCCTCTTTAAGTAGTTATTCATTATTTATGTTGTTTATAAACATTTTTTCTGGACTAGTCACCAAACAGACAGAATTTTTTAGATTATGTAATAGGCCCATTTTTTTTTCCAAGAAAAAATGCATCCTTTCCTATCTTCCCTTATTTTCACCTGATTTCAGAGAATTCAGACAACACATTTCAGCCTTTCTGAAAATTAGGTAAACAATGACCAGCCTTACACCCATCATAGTAGTGACCATCTGACATTCAGCTGATTGGTGGTGCAGGAACTTCTTGAGGAAGAAACAGTTCTATTTCCTAGGCAGTGTATTAGTCCAGAATACAGAAATCAGACAATGTGGCATGAAGCAAGAAATACCCTTGCACTCAGCTCTCCCATTACATCCCAGAGAGTAATTCCTGTGCAAAGAGCTTGTCCGATGTTTTAGAGACCTGCAAGATACAAACATTTTTACAGGCTCCTTGGTTTCTGGGACTCCCATCAAACCAGGTTCATCCCGAGTGAGAGGGACCACAAAGCCTTTTGTGCTTCTGCCTGTTGCACACAGAGAAACGCAGAAAAGTATTGCAAATCAGTCTCTGGGTACAAGAGATCTGGATTCCCCATGAACGTGGAAGTTTTCTCTGATAAGGATTGAGCTGGTTGCTGTGTTCAGCAGCCGGTCTGCAGGGGCTGGGTGCCACACAGTGTGTGTACAACAGGTTGTCAGGGAAGCAGGGACTGGATTCTGCCCCAACAGAAATATCAGAGTCTTCACCATACAAAGGAAAATGGATCACGCCGTGAAAGATCAATCACTGGACAGCAATTAGCTGAATAGTTTGATGTAGCCATTGAGGGGAAGCCAAGGTATCTTTCCATTCCAAAATATTCTGTAGTAATGGCTCTGTTTAGAGTTGTGGCTTGGCAGCACCAGGATCGGACTTCTAAGAGATCAGAATTGCCCAGACAACATTTTTTCCAGCCTGTGAGTAAGTGCATCAAGTCAGCTGTGCTCACTTCTGGCCTTTCCAAGAATAATCAAAGTTACAGAGCTTTGGTAATCTCACTACAGAAGCAGCATCCCCAGGCAGAGCCAGAGCCCTGTGGGATGGGGTCAGAGAAACCTGATTAAACACCAGAGCAGAGAACATCTCTGCTGCTGTCCTGAACTGTCATTACAGATACAAACTGCAGCACTCAGTGCTGAACTCTGTGCTGGCTCCTCACTTGTCTTTGCAAGTCAGCAGAGTCTGGACTTTCTGCCTCCCTGGCTTTCATTAACTGCAGGAGTCTTGTGGGAAGCCGAAATAGTGCAGAGCTCCAGGCAGTTCTCGAGGGGTTGCTATCACACATCCAAACGAGAAGGGAACCAGGTAACCCCTCCTGAGTGCTCCTTACACCTGCCCCTCACTCCTGCCTTCTCCAGACTGAACCCCCTAATGCCCTGCAGTTCCAGAGTGAAATGCTCATTAAACCCATCCTAATAAAGGAAGCACTAGAGGCATGCCCTGGATTTGGCAATAGATAGTTAAATTCCAACTTACTACCTGAGAGTTGTGGTTATTTTAGTAACAGTGTACTGTGAGGCACTGGGATACCTAGGAGAAGCACTTTTGATGGAATAAATATGCTGTCTTTTGTTATTTTTTTTTTTTGCTCCTAATTTCATTTATATTTTTCAGCAGAAGGATCGATACTATCCCAAAGACATTAAAATAAAGCTGAATCTACAGAATAGAGCTCAAGGTATCTGATGGATAAGCAGTCTTTTCCCTTAAAATAATAAGTTCCGAATTACTTTTCTCTGAACAACTTTTTCTATTCGATTTCATCTATTTGAGGCTTTCTTCACCTTTCTTATGGATCTTCTTTAAAGTCTTAAATCTCACTCATCCTGCCTCAGAACAGTCACTCATTTTAACAGCACAGCCATAGTCCCCAGTTTTACAGCATGAGCCACAGAAAACCCAAAGGTGAAGAACATGAAGAGGAAAGATTAGAGATCATAGGATAGCTCAAAATCTGTTTCCTGCATTTTAATGCAAAGCCCCATTTCAAGTCCAGAGCGACCATCACAGCTTTTTTTTTTATTTGCATTTCATCTTTTTCCCTTTCAGTCTGCGCTTCAACCTGAGCACAAACTCTCCCCATTTTCCACCCCCCAAATTACAATGAGTTCCAAGCAAATGCTCTCAGTCGTGATTGTGCCTGGTTCAAGGGAAATCTGTTGGACCCTGGCAGTGATTGATGGCTGGGGGACCGAGCAGACCTGGTTAGAAATCCCCAGCTGAGTGGCAGTAACTGATTGTTGCCCTGACTTTTGCAGTCTTTCGATGTTTGCGCTTTGTGATAGAGTTTCTCACGCACTTTCTGTAAACACAGTCATGTTTTGTTAACTGTTCCTATTGTTTCCATTCTTTCTCCTGAGGCAGAGAGAGTTTGATGGACTGTTCAGTTGACCAGTGTGGATGGAAGAGGTGGTAACCTCATCCTCCAACCCATGGTCATTCCTAGAAACATCTATATATGAGAGAAATAAACAGCCGCGCTCTCTCTCTTTCCCTAGCTCGGAGCTGGCAGAAACTCGGGTCTGGAGTGCTTCTTTTCGTGTCCTAGAGCAACATCTGATGGCAGCTCTTAGCCATACCCACAGCCTGGGCACGGGCAGGCACAGGAAGGCAGCCCCGTGTCCCACTCACAGGCAGGGCACAGACCCAGCCCACAGCGACTGGAGGTGGAAAAGAGGGAGAGGATGCTCCTTCCTCCCCTCCCCTTTCTCGTTTTTAGCTCATTTGCCAAGAAGGATTTCCCTTATCCAAGACTGGCACTTTAATGAGCAATCTGTGCCAGCTCCACTAAACATCTCGGTTGCTTCTTAGCCCTTAAACCAAACTGTTCTTTAATCTGTTTTCATTTTTTGCCACAGTTGTGGTAAATCTTTCAGCAGCACGAACTCCACTGACATTACATGGAAAAACCTATTTCCCCCAAGACTGTAGTACCTTGTTGACTAGAATGAGAAACACATTATCTTTTCAGAACTTTAGTAACCCTGGCCCTAGTGATGCCATAATGATTTTTTTTGCCTTTTCTTTCATACCTCTTTTGTATGCCTTTGTGGCCTTTTGTATTCTTGGTGTTTCTTTTNATTTGTAACACCTATAATTCTATACCCGATCTATGGTGGGGGTGCATTTTGGGGTGGGCATTTCCATGTGCATGTTGGGAGTGTTCCACCTGCACGGAGTGCACCAGGGATCCTTGAAATAAACACCCAGGGAAAAACCCCTTTTTCCCTTCTGACCGTGCTCAGCTCTGATTTTAAGAACAGGGATAAGGCATCACTAGAAGTTTGTTAGCTGCTTAGTTTTGGACCTGGATATACCTCTCCCTATGAGTGTCCTTTCCTACTCCTGCCATATGGATTATGCAAAAGAGAAAAGACAATATGAAAAGCATCTGTAAACACCTTTATAAGCAGCTGACCTATATTTTTCAGAAGCATTAGTGTTTGATTGTATAGCTTTAGTATGTGTGAACTCACCACAGTGTGGCAGAGAAAAATGTAATTACATCCTGTTGTATAACTACTCTTTACCCCAAGATTAGCATAATTTGTAGAAGTGAATTAGTCTGGTTTAATCACTGTAATGAAAGGAGTGGTACTGTGTCCTACAGTTGTATCCCAAATGTGTAGATAAAAATAAGCAAAAGCTTTGCAGGGCCAGAGGTCACTAATTGTGATTGCTAAATACTTTTTTTCCAGGTAATACTCTTAATTTAAGAAAATGCTTAATTAGGCATAAATAAGCAGCTATAATTTAAAAGGTAAATTGAAGAGGGCATTGCATGATGTCTCTATTAAGGCCATAGTAGAAAATTACCACTTTTAAAAAGACAGTATCTTTCTGGAATCTTAAATCCTCATTTTCCCCTTCCAGTTTTCTGTTATCTCTCATTTAACCAGTGCAGTGGTTGAACTTTTCTTGTCATTTCATACAGAGGGAAGATGACATTTGAACAGACCAGTATGGAATTAGCAGTATGTAATATGATGCTGCTGAAGTTCTTCGAAATTTTAAATTTTTTATCTGTTTCAAGGTGTAGTGATGAAAATCCTTAAATTTTTTACTATCTTTTGAATAATGGCAATGCTGTCTTACTCTGGAGGATATATTTCAGCTATCAACCCTTTTCTGCTTAAAAAGAAATCAGACTACTTTCAGTTCTCAAATTTGAAGCCATTGTGATACTGTCTAATATTACTGCAGTCTGGAGATTTCTGTGACCAATTACTGAGATGAATGCCATTCTATACTCCTGTCATTTCTTTGGTGTCCCTGATTTATCTCTCAAAGCCTTTATGACTTTACGTTTGGCTTTTATGTAGAGGCAGAGCAGGTCATGTGGTTATCCAGAGGCATTAGTATGATAATTTTCTTCAAGCTGAGTAGGTGGAAATAATTAATGGACTACTTTATTGATGTACATAGATTACTGATTCTCTCTGTGGTTCCAATTCCCAGCCTTAATAAAGTAGCTTGAGATTTTATCTGAGGGACCAGTAATTACACAGGGCAAGAATAATCACTGCACAAACACAATCTGATGGTGTTTTATACCACTACCAGGGCCAGTGCTAAGGCTTAAAAATATAAACAAGGATGTGCTGCATGGATAGGTTGACACCTTTCATTTAAATCCATGAACTCTGGAGAAACTTAAATTCAGAGAATCTGTGCTCTTGGAAATTGAGCAGACTTCAAAGAGGAAGTTACAGGCTTGGTGCAGTAAACCAGAAATAACCTGGCTGTCTTGCCCAGACTCCACCTTGTGTCATTGACAGGGCTCAGTAGCAGATACCTTGGGAAAAACAAGCATCTATAAAAAGAAACACCATAAAAATTGGATCACATTTGCCACTTTTTGTCTCTCCAAGCCTGGTGCAGATTTTAAGCACGGATTTCGGCAGTTCACATCACGGTGGTATTCATCCTAGAGTTCTGTCTGACCTGAATTAATTTGTTCATTTTATCTGTTTATGCTAGAAGTCACTTTTCTGATGCTTGATTCTGAGACAGTTTCTCAGTTCATTCCCCATAAAGAAGCTCCTGTGTGGGAACATCCCTTGGCAGCTTTTTGTGAGCAGTAAGGAGAAGAACTGACACAGCTTTACTGCCACGTAATGTTCCCTGTGCTGCTCCTACAACCTGATCCCCAGCTGGTCCTGCACACTCAGCCAGTGTCCTTGCTTCTCATACTCTTAAAAAAGTTATTGGTGGCTTTTAAGACATTAGAAAATTGTTCTTCGATATCTTCTTCTGGCATCTCTTATTTTAGTTTTACATTTAACTGGTCAGAGTTTATCCCCTTTTCCATTTTTCTAATTTGGACAGCATTTTGTGAAAGATGCTCACTTATTTCCAGCCACCTCCTTTATTTCCTGTATTTGAAGTTTTCTGGCTTCTTTTGCCTATTTAAACAAAGGCTCAGAACAACCCAAAACACCTTAATTCTGGTGTCCATTTAAATAAGATTCTTCATTTCTATCTAATTCTTCACTGGGTAACACAAAAATCAACTACACAAGGCTTTTCCTTCCTACAGAGATCTGAATTCAATGTAGTGGGATATTTACAAACATTATTATCAGTATTATGCAATCATAAAATCACTAAGATTGGAAAAGACCTCTGAGGTCATAGAGTCCAGCCCTTAACCCCACACCCCAGGCCCACCACTAAACCATGGCCCCAAACACCAAATCTGCACATTTTTTGGATGCAAAAAGTGTTGCTTCTATAGTTGCTGCTGAAGCAGAGTCCTTGCCTTGCTCAGACCCAGTCAGTTCACACTGGATGCTTGTCCACAGCCCTTCCAGGACCCAGACCTTTGAGTCCAGCATGATTTTTTATTACAACCAAGCAATTCAGATGTCGTACACAGCACACCCCTGTTCCCATCCTGGGAAAACTGCTGGCTCCTCTCAGCAGAAATGCAAACTGCTCCCTGCAGGCAATACCACTCTGCTTATTTCCAAGTTTTCTGTCCCAGTGGATGGACATCCTTCTGGGACACCATTCCCTCCTTGCTTTCCTCTGGAGAAGGGAGGCTCCTATTTATTTCAGCAAATCCTTGGTACTCATCACCAGGATAGCTCTCAATCCTTGCTTTATTGTCCTAGCTGCTTTTATTTCACTGCTGTTATGCACAGGTTTGCTAAAAGCCATCAGAATCTCTCATCCTGTTGTGTCATGCTGATACTCGAGCATCTTCATCTATCTCAATATAAATTGTTCCCAGTAAATTGAAGAGAGTGCAGCTGCAATAAGATACAGACTGAATAAAGATGTCAGAGATTCCTGCACGGGTACAAAATACAGGTAATCCACCTCACCACACACACAAAAATCTGCTGTCCACAGTGTGCCAGCATACAGAGAAAATAAACTGCATTTTCTGTTAGGAGAAGGTTGAAGGCATTGATCAGACACAAACTTATGACCTGATGTCTGTGTAATATGTTTGCAACACCTCGGCTCCCAAGCAGTGCAAGGTTGGGGGGATTTAGAGAGTTAGCAGAGATGACACAATTGCTACATTCAGGCTTTGGGTACAATAACCAGGAGCTGAAGCACCTTGTTAAATGAGATTTTGAGCTGGTATGTGGCCTGCATGCAAACTAAAGTCACAGCAGCTCCTGTACAGCACAGGAACGGTCTAAAATGCTTCAGAGGTCCACACACAAAAAAGCAGCATATTCCACACCTGAGTAGATTTTTATGGAAATACAATATAATTGTGGGAAAGGAGACATTGTTTCATTAATGACTTAATCCCAGATAGAACCTTGTCTGCTAGTTAAACTGGAATAAAAAATAATGAATATTTTTATATGTTTTCCTACATTCATACACCTAATTTCTTCAAACTAAACAGTTAATTCAGTATCTGCGTTTAATTTAAGCCTTGGTTTCCTACGTGAACCATCTCAGATTTTTCTATTACAGTTCTGAATACTTTTAGATCACTTTAGGCATCTAAGCAGCAGCACTAATTACTTTAATTAAATGTAATCAGACATTAATATTGCCTAATATCCCCATCCTCTAGTTAAGTTAGGTGTGCCATGCTAAGTCAGTCACCCTTAATTAACCCTGGACTGCAGCACAGGCAGAGTCACTGATCAGTGGGTGGGGGCAACTTTTCTCTTTGGGTGCCCCAAAACAGCAGCAGGGCTGGGGGGGTCCTGGAGCTCGAGTCTGGGGTGTTTGGAGAGGAATCCAAGATTCCAGCTCAGACCCGAGGCCTGGTGACAGCTGTGACCTTGGCAGGGCAGTGCCAGCTCTGCAGCTCCCTCTCCTCCAGTTCCAGGCACAGAACGCAGGGTTCCCTGTCAGAAACAGCAGTAACATTATCAAACACCCCCTCCTAGCAGCTCTTCCCCACTGCAGCTTTTCTAGGTCAATCCCAGTTACATCATAAATTGTTGAACTATTATCAACTTGAAGATAATGGGCTGACCTGTTTGGTTTGCTGTTTTACATTGTCTAGTTTTTTTTAGATATTTAAAAAGCTTGCTAAAGACTTGTTTTTTACCAATTCCAGGAATATTTCTGACCAGAATGGGTTTTTTTTAGTAATACTAGAAACCACTGAAGCAACAGATTCCCCTTGTAATACTTTCCCCCTTGATTCTACAGCTCTACAGTTTCATTAATTCATTTTTTAAATAACACCAATAACACCACAGGGGGATATATCAAGGGAAACCAGGCTCTCTCAATTAACCTAAACTTTTATTTTAGGCATCTGTATAAAAGGGATTTTCTCTCTTACAAAAGCTGAAGTGAGCTGCTGTGTTATTTCTCTTCAGAAAAAGCACAAATAATTATGAGATGGTTTGGCTTTAATTACACTACACTTATTTCATTCAATTTCAGAGCATTAGCACTATTGTTTAATATATTCTGTGAACTTCTCTAGGCTTCTCAGTCCAGAGTGGAAGTGGGAATTGACTGGGAGGGCAAACAGAGGAACCAAAAAATTTTTAAGACCCTACTGCCAATTTATTTTTCACATCACACAAAGCTTCTCTTATTTTAGGGGCCTTCCATCTTAACTTCTTTGGGGTGGTGGCACATAGGGTTTGTTATTCAAATAAAAGACGAGTGACACAATTTGATACGGGCACCTGCAATTCCACCCATTTTGGGTGCTATTCTCCCCATTTTGGTGCTATTCCCTGATCGTTGCTTTCCCATGGCTGTAAAGCATTCCACTCTCATCCCTCCTCTGAGATTTTCATGCACTACATCCTAAGAGGAGTTGTTGATTTGATTGTCTGTCTCGGGTGTTAAAAAAAAGATAAGTGACCAGCGAATTTAGGTATTAGTAGCACACAGTCACATAACATTTGTATGTAGGGCAGCTTTAAGCTCTGCTGGCTGCAGCACATGGATTATGGCTGTAAGAATTCACCTGCACCTGTAGCACCTGTGGCTGCACTGACAGGCTGGCATCAAGAAAAAAAAGGTTTAAGCTAAAAATGGAGTTTTCAGGTATTTTTTAGTAAGAGTTAACATCTACAGATGATAACACCTGAACTACTGGAGCAGGCAGATACTCAACAGCTATAAAACACTTTCAGTGACTCCTGCACAGACACTCACAGGGAGGTTTTGCTGTGCAAGCAGCAGCCTAAGAATTCCCCAGAAAGTTTATCTAATTTTGTAGAAAAGTGACACGAAATACAGATTAACCCAACCAAAGTTTTATAGCTACATACACTCAAAATTTGAAGGCAAAAAGAACTGAGTTCTATAAAACACATTAGGAAAATACTGACCAAGATCACCCTTTTCCTAGGGCTACACTACTCAGACATATTTTCCACCTTTCTCCCCTCCAAGGAATATCCTTTCAATGTCTTAAGCCCAATGTACATGTGAGGTTCAAACCCAGCCAAAATTCTGTGTGGCTCCCACTCGAGGGGCCAAAAACTGCAGTCAGGAGCAAACACTCACACTACACAGTCATGGATCCACCTGCCCACAGCAACAAAAAAAAGCTTTTTATAGCCCAGGTGAGTTGTTTTCAGCTCCACCCACCAGGCAAAGCACCTGCCCTGCCCCAGCCTTCCCCAGCCTGGGTTTGGAGGCTTTGTCACACACAATTTGGACATCAGAAGAATGCTTTGAGGCTTAAAGGCTATCAAAACTTCTAGCAACATGTAAAAAGAAAAAAAATAAAGCCAAAAGGACTTGCAACAAGATTGTGAAATTTCCAGCTGCTACACAAAGCTACAGAACAATTCTGACAAGGTTGAAGTTGCAGACACAAATCTAAATGTGTCCTTTCTGCATCTTGTAGTTGCACTCCACTCCTTTACAGAATTGTTTTCAGCAGCCAAAGAGAAGTCCAGGTTGATGTTGTCTGTAAATTGCAGAAGAGATGCAATGGGACCCTCAGCTGCAGTTCCCTGAAAAGCAGCTATATGTAGTTACATCACTTTTTTTTCCAATCAGGAAAAGCAGGAAGTAACTCAGTTTTTCCACAGTCAGGGTTTTCTCCCTGTTCCAAGCAATTGTATGGAACTTACCCTTCCTCACCCCCACAGTGTGACTTCTCCAACAAGTTTTTTTTAAAATAAAAACTTTATCTAAAGAAAGATTTGGGTGAACAGAGCATAAATGGGTAGAACCTCTAGAGAGCAGTCCTGTTCTCCAGTATTAGTGTTTGTTTCTCTTACAACATTTCTGTGGGTTTTAATGAATTTTTCTAAATATTTTAAGTATTTTTTAAAAAGTTGAGTAGAATGGAAGAGTTTCAGTCCAAGGACACGTGGAATATATACAAAGTTAGCACAAGGACTAGTGAGTCACATTCCTATTGCTGAGTAAATATTCTGTAATAGCAAATGAGCTGTTTATTATTGAACCTGGGATTATTTCTAAGAGGAAAAGAACCAACCCACCTTCTTTCCTGATACAAAACTACATGAAACCATATGTTTTGGTCGTTGTGTATGAAGTTTTAAATTTCAAATGCAAGATGAATTTGCCTGTTTTCAGTTTCAAAGTGTGTGTGCAGATAATCTGACAAGTTTAATTACCTGGCCAGCTGCCTGGCATGTACTGCTCCAGACTTCCCTTAAACTTGCACTTTCTTATATTTTGCAGTGCCCTCCTTTTGGGGTTTGGTGAACTCAGCTTGGAATCTTTGCTCTGTTGGGAAAAGACAGTCCCCTGTCAATATTGAAACCAGCCATATGATTTTTGATCCCTTCCTAACTCCTCTTCGCCTAAACACAGGGGGAAGAAAGGTAGGTGGTCTGTCCTGTTCTGGTGTACAAAATAAATGGATTTAGTAGATTCAAAAAAATCTTTTCTATATTTTATATTTCTAAAGCATTTGCTTTTATCTGGCAGCTCCGAGGCAGAATAACAATATAGTGTGTTTTAAAGATACTCCTCACATAACTGAATGAATCAATTCTGTTTATCCAGCTGAAGAGTTGATATTTCAATTCTGAAATTATGTTATAAATAAAACATCTTGAACCTGTTAGCAGTCTTGGCAATAGTCATCAGTTTATAATGGTTTTGTGTTGCTTTTCTTATGTTGGGGTGCTTAAAAAGGTATTTTAAAGTATTTATTGCTTGTTCCATGCAGGCAGTTGTCTCTTACCCAATCTGTGGTACAGACCAATGCAGGTGAAAAGGCACCATGAGTTACAATATCAGAGCAAGCAGAGACTCCAACAAAAGGTTATTTGAAAATTATTTCTCTTCCCTTGTTGTCATGACAAACGAGATGTCTGCTGGAAACAGCGTGACATTCTGGGAATTTGTTCTGTACTTCCCTCAGAGGTTCTGGTGGCACATGTGCAAATACATCAGAATTGATGTGGGCTTCATCACAGAAATGATGAAATGGTGGTGGTGTTATTCCTGAAGGACAGTAATGCTTCCAGCTCTGGCCCAAATTTCAGGGTAATATACACATTTTGCTTTTTAAACAGAAATGTGTGGAGGTTTTAGTTTTGATGCAAAAAAAAAAACAAAAAACAAAAAACAAAAAAACAAAAAACCAAAACTCAGAGTTTTAATGACTCTGCTATTTACATAAAGGCATACACATTTCACGTTATATATAAATTACAGAATGACAAAACATGAAATTCAAGATTGTGGAAGTTGTCAGTGAGTCGAATGAAGGAGGTTCAGAATATTCAATGTCTTCAGCAATTCTAATAATTCAGCTGGGTTTTTGTACCAGCTCAGAGTGTAGCAAATGTCTGATTATTGATAAAATTTGGAGCCACTGACAAGGTGAGAGATGCTGTATCAGTAATGATGCTCACAAGCACTGCCAACTGATGACCTTCTATCATGTTACAAGAAGAGGATTTGTTCTTCTCGTGATTTGTCTTAGGGAGATTTCCAAAACATCTCAATCAAAATTCTCCTTTGAGAAAAAAGACTGCAATTTCAATGCCTTAATAAAAATTCTTTGTTCATAGTTAAGGCTTTAGTGAGGATCAGATTTGGCAGGTAGTGTATTTGTGTTCACTTCCTCGGGAATGTTTTTTGTATTTTAAAAATAGAGGTGTGTTTCATATGGGCTGGAGCACTTCAGCTCTCAGCGCTCTGAACCAATTGCTGTGGCAGCCAGGGAATTTCTTAGACAAGACTTAACTGTGATTATGCTATACATGAAAGGATTTTATGGAACTGATCCTAAGAAAAATGATGAATAAATAAAAAAGGGATTTGATGTGGTTTCAAATCAAAGTTATAATAAGCTAGCTTACATGCACAGTGAACAAGAGAGACAGCTACTTGCAGAGAGTCACAATTATAAATTTGGAAAAGGGGCTGGGAGGAAACTCAAGCTCTAAGAGAGAGCAAGATTGAAGGAAATACTCAGTTCAGTTGTTCTTGGAACAGTAACTTCAAATTCTTAACGAATTTTTTTGCTATAAATTTAGAAGTCCAGTTTTATCTGAGTTTGAAAAATATTTATTTAATTTTGAAAGCAACATTTGCACTTTGTGTGCTTCACTTTGGAAATTAACTTATGAGGAACAGAAGTGGCTCTCTGACGAGAACAGAATCCAAGACCAATCTGTGATCACTGACTTAATACTTCTTTCCCCTTTCACTCCTTGCCACTCATTTCCCCTGGGCTTTATTTTCAGTGGGGAGCATTGTTTAATTTCTGTAAACCTGTTTGGTTCTCCCTTCTCACCTTGGCAGACCAAAACTATTCCATTCCACTACAGAATTTGTGTCTAAAGTTTCCACTTAAGCACATCCCTTTTTAGTTCCTTTGGATTGTTTATTTTATTTCAATGTTAGTAGTGGAAGCCTTTTAGTAAACCAGATTGAGACTTTCCTACAATTTTTTAGACTGCTTGGAAATAAAGCAGTATTTTTCCTTTTTCCTAAAGAGGAGAAATGGTCTGACAGGAGGGTGTGAAGGACAACATCACTGTTTTCCTACCCTGCAGCCTACAAGGGGAGGAAGGCCCAGTCTGTGGCCTGTCACACAGCAGGTGACCTAATGGTTGCCTCTGGTCTGAGGCTGAGAAGAAAATTCTTCCATTCCATTCAGGAGTAAAAGGGATGGCAGTGCTATCTCCCAAATATTTATACCTCTTTGATTCAGTTTTTTGCAATAAGGTTGCAGTGAGCAGTGATATATTGCTTTTTGTGCTGCCCAATGATTGCAGGGCAGTATCAGTTCACACATTTACAATTCAAGCACCATCAGATGTTATTCTGAGTTGTGCTGTTATTCTGTATGTGTTTGATTCTCCATTTCCTGAGAAAGTGGCTTTTCAGGTCCCGACATCTTGAGTGTCATTGACATAGATAATTAGATTTCAAGATCCAGAATCTCAGCACGAGATATTTAATGAGTTTACATGCAGATAAATTCCCCAGAAGAAATGCTGCTTTTGAGGAAATTCCCCAGGTTCCAGTTCTCTCTCAGGCCCAGCTTTGTCTCTTGGTTTTCCATTTTAATGAGTTTAACAAGCAGCCCATTTCAGATTAACTGCCCTTTCTGATAAACAATGCCAGCCCTTGTTGATTTGCAAATCACACTCCTCCATGTCACAAAGAATGGCACCCTTTTACTTTCTCTGCTGTTTTTGCCTTGGATTCACTTAAGCACCAAAGCAATCAGCACAACAGAATATCTTACACTGGGGCAGGAAGCAGTGGGGTTCGGTCTCGAAGGGAGGGATTTCCAGCCTGTCATGGATGATTGTGGTGGATGAACAAACCATCCCACTTCCTCTGACCTTGTCCTTTGCTGTGATTCCTTCCTCAGTTCACCGCTGCAAGAGCTCTGCCTTTGGTCCCCCAAATTTTGTCCCTTGCCTTTCTGTAGCCCATCTGTCTTTGGTCTCCTGGTTTGTTGGGTTCCACCATGGGTGTTACAGGAGAGCAGGCCTGAAGGCCTACAAAAGCATCTTCCCCAGGCCCGGGGGGAACCATGGAAACACTTCCAGGGCACCTGAGATGGGCTGGAAAAGAGGACCATGGGTCAGTGACCTTCCTGACCAATGGCCCGGGAAGATTGTGGTCAGTGGCCTTATCTGGGATTATTTACACCTTCCCATAATAGGTGATATCTAGGGAATCCTCCAGGTGAGTGGGTGAAATCCTGGGATTTGATCTCCCTGTTTCTATGAGGTTCTATCCTGTTTGTGCACTGGTATTTAGGTACCCTGAGCTGTGCAATGAACGTCTTTGCACTTCTCCATCTGGCAGGCAAAGTCCTTGCCCGGCGTGAATGCTGCACTGGTTCTCTGTGGATTTAATTTCAAAAGCCCCATTTCTAAAATTCTTTAAGAATGATCTACAGTTCTTGGCTACATTTTTTTTTTTTTGTCTCCTAAAAACATGTTGAGCAGCAGCATTTGCTTTAGACACCAAGTGCATTCCTGCCAATTCATTAAACCTTGGCACATCAGTGACCTTATGTCTTATGAGTCATTTTAGGTCTCACTCAAGGACTGAAATTGTTGCCTAAAGCAGGTAAAGTTCTGTTTAAAACCATTTTATTTGTAAGGCAGGCAAGGACATTATACCTGATGTTGACCTCTGGGGAAATAAAAGGAATTGATGTCTGCTGGCCAAGGACTGTTTTTCTATAGCTCAGTGTGCATAAATGGAAGTTACCCAGCAAGATCCACACATCTGCCTGCTCATATAGAGTGTTAATGAATGCAATCACATATTATTTAAATTAATATCTTTATAAATAATTGGTTCATTCTATGCATCACAAGATATTGGCAACATTTAGCAGCTTCTAAACTGAAACAGGGTAGGAGAAAAGAGATTTATGGATTGAAATCAGTTAAATGGTTTCTGTGCCAGCTAGTTCTGATTCCTTGCTGTTCAATCAATTCAGAGTATTACTAGCATTTTTCTCAGGAGTGCAATATATGACAACTGCTTAGCTTTGCTTTGGTGATTACTAAAAGGACAGATACTGGTATGAACCATATTTCAGCACTGCAGGAGTATAAAAAATGAATTGTTAGAAATGGTCCAGGAGGAATGGATAGTAATAAGACATCAATGTCATCTGTAAACTGACTTGTGATAAATTTTTAGAGGTCTTAATAATATGATTTTTGATTTAGAGTGGCTTTGGAAAGTCAAAAGTCTGATGCAAACATCAAAAACTTTAATGAATAAAAAATGAAACATAGTATTACCACTTAAATATTTGTTTGACATTTCTAATGCTTCTACAGTTCTGCATGTTCTGGGTTGTGTTAGTGAGTGACCTGGTAGTGGAACCAGTAGGTTAAAGTAAGTTATTCACCCTCATTATGGAATTTAGAACAGGAAAAAAATGCTGAGTTTTATTTCAGAGGTACCTGCAGATTTTGCTGGTAGTAGATTGTGCATAGGGAAAAACACATTCAGGGTCTACATCTTACCCTATATTGGGACTTCTTTTTCCTTATTGATTTAGTTGTCCTTGAGATTGCATCAGTTTGGAATTTGTGAGGTCTCAGAAGGGCATCTTGGTGTGTTCTCAGGTTGTGGTTGTCTCTGACACAGATCACCCATGAAATAAGTCCTGGACAAGCACAAGAATATACTTCTGCAGCTTCTTCGTAGCATAAAGGGGCTTTTTGCTCCAGTATAACTACTCTGCTTGACATTTAATCTTGTCTGGTGCTATAAAACAAGCTCACTTGTCTGCCGTGGGAAATTTCCTGGGAGATCCTAGACCTGGAGAGTGACTGAGTCCACAAACAGCGCTGTACCTGGTGCTGAGCTCGGGACATGATCCCAACTTTGCAGCATTCACACCGGGCAGGGACTTTGCCTGCCAGATGGAGAAGTGCAAAGACGTTCATTGCACAGCTCAGGGTACCTAAATACCAGTGCACAAACAGGATAGAACCTCGTATAAACAGGAAGATCAAATCCCAGGATTTCACCCACTCACCTGGAGTATTCCCTAGATATCACCTATCATGGGAAGGTGTAAATAATCCCATACAAAGCCACTGACCACAATCTTCCCGGGCCATTGCTCAAGAAGGTCACTGACCCATGGTCCTCTTTTCCAGCCCATCTCAGGTGCCCTGGAAGTGTTTCCATGGTTACCACCGGGCCTAGGGAAGATGCTTTTGTAGGCCTTCAGGCCTGCTCTTCTACAACACCCATGGTGGAACCCCACAAACTTGGCAGCAGGACCTTTCAAATCATCAATTTCAAAACTCTCAGCTGCAGTTGTGTGATTCAAAGCAGCCCATGGTGTCCTTGCAAAGGTGGGTGTGCTGTCCCTGGAAAAGCACTCAGTGGATGTAATCAGAAACATCAACAGGATCTGCTTTTCTGGACATTGGGCAGCAGATCCATTAGAAGGTTAAAGATGTTACTGAGGCTGGGCTAACAGATCCCAGCCAAAGGTCTTGCCCATCCTTTCTCCCTCCTCATGTTTATTTCAAGAAGTTGCTTTCCACTTTTCAGTCCCTAATGATGAGACTTAGGAAAAAAAAAAAAAGATTGGAGCAGCAGCTGGCCTCTAGCTACAGTTTGATATATTCAAAGGAATTTTCAAATTTGCCCACATTGTTCTTCATGCCCCTTTCCTACTTACTAATAGACACTGTGCACTGCATTGATAGTATCTTTTCCTGAAAGCCCTTTAGCTAAAAAAACACATATAGTTTCAACATGTAAAATACTTTGTCTAGTAATGTTGGTCCTTTTTTTAAAGCCCCACTGTGCCCTGCATAACTAATCACGAGCAAAGGGATGTGCAGTGAACTGAAGAGATTCCTAAAAAGAGGAACTGCTGGGAAAAGTGAAAAACTTGAACTTTTCTTACTGCCTCTGCGAGATACCATCTGTTATCTTCAGAAGGTGTGGTACTCCTGTGGAGGTGATTGCTGGAGAGAGAGCTGTGCTGGTGTGGGAACATGCAGCAGCCTTTAACTGAACACTCCACACAGAAATTAGGAACAATATTACAGCATCTGGTGGATGTAATGGGAGAATAAACCAGCTGTGCTGGATGAAATATTGAGTATGTCAAATTACTACAACAAACTTTATAAATATTACTGTTAGTCTGACTGCAATAATTTTTTAATAGCGTAAGACAGACAGAAAGGGGAGTTCAGCACATCAAATGCTATGAAAAAGAATTATGCTGCTGTAGAGAACAAGAGAACCAGCTCCCAATTAGAGCAGACAGAAACTGGCTGCAAACAAGAAGGGAACTGGAACAGCAATTCCAGAATGAGAAAGATAGTTCTCATCTCAGGATCTGCCATGGTCGCAAGAGTCCACAAAGCATTAAAGAGATATATTTCGCAATTTTTTGCAAAATGAAAGTTACATTTCTTTGGCTTTTTATGGTATTTTGAGCCCAATCAACAAGCTTTACAACCCACATTCTCTGTTGGCTCATTGAAGCTGTCTGGGCCATCAGCTTTCTGTCCTGGTGCACTATAGATGGGCAATCGCACGTTATTTAATGTCTCAAATGGACACCTTTGGTGATACTGGATTCTTCAATGAGATATGTAATTGTTCCCAGCTTATGCAGCTTTTATTGAATTATTATTGAAAACATAATTTCATGCTTGGTTAAGTCGTAAATTTAATTCATTCCCTAGCAAGATTTAGGAGCAAATATGACACTACCAGTGCTACTCCAAGGAGAGGAGAAGGCAGCTGTAGCTACCCAGAAAGTCTGAACTGGCTGAGCACTCACTGATTGCTTTTCAGCACTTCCTGCTCATGGATTTAAAAGTGCAGGAGAAACCTTTCCATCTAAAGTAGGCCAGTTGTGACTGAAAATTGTCACTTAGTTGTAATACATAGGTTGACTCTTGTGGGTACATTGCAGTCCCAGTTAGTTGGATAAAATGGAATTGTCACTGGGCTTTCTGGTGGCTTTAGGACACAGATGAGTCTTTGAGTGGGCAAAGGACTTGTGGCTGCTTAGGATTTTTCATTAACCAAAAATTCAACATCTTGGTTGGGTGTGCATCGATTGCACTTCCACAAGAAGTGCCCAGTCAGTGAGAATTGTCTGAACACAGACTGTGTGCAAGGGACACACTCTTCTTCCTTTTCATCACAAAATCCGTGAGAGGCTGAGCTGGATGAAGCCATGGATTGCTTTGTGCAGGACTGACAGGAAGCTCTGTCAGCCAGCACTGCCTTGAGTCTGTCTGTAGAACAGAACCTGTCTGCTTTAATCCTAATTTCTCTCCAGAAACATTAACTTGTATTCTTCTGCTTAACACACGCGTGTTCAAATAGCCTGAGGAAATGCCTGCTTTTCTTGGTAAGAAAAACCTGGCTTTTAGATGCCTGCAGCTAAATGAAATTAATTTTCCCCCTTGTTTCTTGAATATAGAGCAGTTGAGACTATCTTTGACACCTCAGAGTAAATGCATCATAAATTAAAGGTGCAAGAAAAATTTTCAGTGAATTTGATGAGATGAAAGGGTAAAGTATTCATAAGAAATAAATTTTCTCATAATAGATTGGAATTTATGGAAACCCTTACTGACTTCATATTTAAATCAGTTATTTAGCATCTGCAATATTTCTTGCTTCAAAGGTCCTCATTTTTATCTTACTGATTCAACTGATCATCTTAGAAGCACAGCAGAATATACTTAATATAATGTTTTCTTTAAGAATCAAGATTATTTAATTATTTTTGCAACTTTGCAACATAAACATGTATCACAAGCATTATGTCTTTGAAAAATACTGGCTCAGCTGCCAGTATTTGATTATAAAGCCCACGTCATTCTATGCCTTTTTATTTACAGTTCTACAGTAGAACATGCTGAGTGTGGGTTTTAGAAATCACTGGAAGTTAAAAAATGATTACTGAGTCAAATACCATGATTTAATGAATTAGCCTGATTGAAAAATAAGACAGTCACTAGAATTTTCCTGGCATAGAAAAGCCACTTAACAGCCAAAATTCTAAATAAAAGGAAATTATTTAAAAAAAAAAAAAAAGAAACCACACAGAAATTCATAATTTCTACTGAGTAAGAATTGGCAAACTTCCTGTCAATAGCTGTAAAACACCTTATATGCAGAAATATTTCAGGACATTAAAGACAAGGCAAGGTATTTGGCCCTATGCCTTTGCATTCAATACACGATTTATGTCAGCTTTACTTTTCTATTTTCCAGTAAGCCTTTCTTCTCCGTCTTCTCTGCAACACAGCGCTAAGAGAAGTCAGGAATTCGAGTGAGACTGGAGTTTTTGTGCAGTAGTGAGGTGTGTCTGTCACTGCTTTGTTTGATTTTATGCTGGACTCCACTTCGAGCCTTTTTTCTCAAACCCAGCTCCTGCACACCATGGTATTGTGATGTATTGACCAAAGTAAAAATACCTGCAAAATAACTTTAAAGATGTTTGTATTGAATACACCATCTTTTTTCTCTGCCTGTTGCAGGAAGTAAAACTACTCTTTTATCCTATAAAGCCTTGATTACCTTCTCCTGGTCTTGTTATCCTTTTATAAAAGGTTCCTTGCAAGTGCAGGTAGTGCTTCTCTGTAGCCAAAGGAAGTGCTCTCTCTAATATCACATTTTCTCATTTAAATACTTTCTCAGTGTTCTCCTCTTTTATGTTTGCAGCTGTTTTAAAGCACCTTAGCTTTACTTTTGAAGTAAAATACACACAAATGCCCTTTATGAGCCTTTCTGGCTTTGTCTCTCACCATCCCTAATAATTTTCTTGGAATGCCTACATCTTCCTTTGGCAGTTGCAGATGGAGTGGCTCTCAGCAAACAAGGGTGCATTTTAAAGGATCAGCAGAATGCCTGTGAAATCATTGCACTGCATTATTATAGCTTATCTTTCTACTTTCATGGTCTGTAGTCCTCCTATGGATTTATTTCATCTGTGCTTGCACACAGCTCTGATGGTGCCTCGTCCCCTGCCCTGCTTAGACTCGCCATAAAGCCTCGTACTTAAAGGATAATGCTCATGATGGGGGAAGTATACAAGGCAATAAACAGCTTTTGCGGGTGATTAAACACACTGAAGCAAAGCTGAGGCATTTGAAAACCCCAAAAGCTGTTCATTATAAGCACAGCAACATGTCAGCTGCGTTCAACAAGCCACATTAAATAAAAGCTTCTGCCTCGTCTTGCAAGGGCTGGGAGGTTTTGTCCACCAAATAGATCTTTGCTTCTCGTTTTTAATGGCATGGGTGGCTTTCTTTGTGTCACATATGGTATATTAGGAGATGGTTCCTGAGCAATTGCTTGAGATAAAAGCAGCAAAATGGTTTTCTTCAAATCTCTGTGGAAGTTCTTGATGACAGTCCTTTCCTCTTCTCCCACCCCACAAGAATCCCCCTTTATTCCCAGCTTCTTTTTCCCCTCTTGCCACTACTTCCATTGTCCATTTCATCATTTAATTTCTTGGTTTGGTTTTTATTTTGGTTTGGGTTGGGTTTTTTTCTGTTCAACGGTGTCTTCACCCCCACTTTCCCCAGCACTTCACAGAGTTTTCCTCACTAGAATGCCTGAGGCTGGAACATTCAGCCTCTGCAAGGAAGAGGTTAGAGCTGGAGTATGATGAGTCACAACGTTTTTAGTGTCAGGGAATCTCTGTTCCACAAATAGCACTGCTTTGGTAATGATGACCTATCTAAAACCAAACAGCCTTTTTTAGCAATTACAATTTACCAAACCATGTGCTCTTCAAGAGTATTTTCTTTAAAACAGGATGAGACTTTTTATTGCAATGGAGGGACATTTGATAAATTGATGTAGATTTCTGTGGGTCTTCCTGTCAAATGCAGTGAATAAAACTGCATTTACTATTTTCCAGCCCCAATTTACTGGCAATTATAATAGTAGGTACCACCATGGCTATTTGTGCAAGGCAGACTTCAGTTAACTGCTGGTATAAACTGCATGACAGATAAATATGTCATAGGCCAATAACCTTCACAGAAGACTGTAATTTTCTGTGGATATCAATGGAAGGGAACTTACACTCTAATGAAAGAATATTTAATATTTTGCAGCGGTTCCCAAAGACAACATTCTTGCTGTTTATTGCTGAGAATTACAGCACAGTCTTTCTCATTTATAAATTAGACCTAGAGGCAGTATCTTCAATGAAAGCAAAATATGAAAGGAATAATGGAGGTTTGGTAACCAGCTGAGACTGAAGCTGTATGCTGTGAAACAGAATTCGTAGATAAAGTTATCGGGAAAAAATCTGGGTGGTAATTCCAGGTAGGAATTGGCAGAGGTTTTTTTTTCCTTTCATCTTGTCCTTTAATAATTTCTACAAGAGCAATGTTTTAAGGAAACTGATAGATACTCATTGATACACGGAAAAACATCCCAGTAGCATTATAAAAACCCTGTGTACGTTACATTCTTGTCTCAGATAAACACAAATCCAGCATAATTCTGGATTTGCACCAGTATTACTGAAACGCAAATCTATCCTTGAATATCTTTATCCATTGTGCCCTGTTAAGTTTATCTAGGGCAAATCCTGACCCACTAAAACCATGGCTCGACAGGGAGAGGGGCATTCCTTCCCCTCATGGAGAGGCAGCCAGGGCAGCTCCGTGGGGAATTGCAGGAATTGCCTGCAGATCTGAGCAGGGCTTGTCACTCTTGTCACTCAAATTCTGTCAGGGTGCCCCAGCCAAGTTATGCTCAGCCACCTTATCAGAGACCTCAAGAATTCGTCGAAGCTCCAGAAATGTAAACTGTTCTAAATTGGGAAAGAAGCTGTTGGAAGACGGGATAACAAAACGGCAAGAAAGTCGATAAAAAGAAGGACGGTGCCATCCTGGACTGGAACCAGTCAGGTTCTCTGGAAGGTGCATGCAGAGCACGGACAGCACAGAAATCCAATGGGATCTGTGATGGTGTGAGCTACAGCTGCAGAAATGTATAAAAACAGTGCCATGTAAACAATAAAGGGCTCTTGGGAGATCACATCAGTTAGCGGTACGAGGGTCCCGAGCTCCCGCATTGTGCTGAGTCCTTGGGAAGGCAAACCCGGAGCAGGCCCTGGTGGGAAAAGGAAAAAGCCAGCCAGGAAAAACGTGCTGGATCTGCAGCCCCTGGGATACATCCAGGAGAACTGCCCTGCTCATCCCGGGTTGTGCTGTGCCTTTCCAGGGAGTGCAGAGGTGTCACATCCTGGACGAGGAAGAGGACAACTGACTGCTCCCTGGGAGGGCACAAAATCCTCAGGTGTTACCTGAAAACACACCAAGGATTTCAGCTGTCACATTCAGAATGGGAGTTAGAGCTAATGATAGAAAACATATTTTAGGAACCTCATTTTTCTCTAAAAGGGATATGAGTTGTTTGTTCCCAGTTCAGGTTGGGAAAGAAGCTCTCAGATACTGATTTGGGTTGTTTCTCATCAAGGTTAATCCTCAAACTCTGTTCTGCATTTACTCTTCTCTTGTCAGGCTCTGTAATGAATTTGAAGTAAAGAACATCCTCAGCTAGCTTTTCATATTTATTGTGTACCTTCAAATATAGTCAGAATAATACAGAGAACAGATTTGGAGAAATAGAATAGGATGTTTATTCTTCTAATTTTTCAATCATTTTCAGTTAAGCAAGACTGGTTTTGTAAATAGATTTTCTCTTTTTTTTTTTTTTTTGCCAAATATGTTACATTTTCATTCATGAATTTCACCTGTATGTTATATATAACTAAAAGAATGTTTTCCTGATGAGCCGTCAGTAAAGCCAGATGCTTTTAGTGGGAGTTCTTGGGCTGAAATAGATTTTGTGGGGCTTTTTCCCCTTGTTGTATTTTCCATCAAAATATTTGTTGCTCGTTGTAATTAAAAACATAAATTCTATTGTTTTCTGTACTATAGGGATAAACGTCACAGTAAAGACTAATTGAAGAGAAACAAAGCTATTCCTTTTTTTTTTTTTATCTGAAACATAAAGCCATTCCATTACAAAATTTTCAGAGGAAACTTTGCAAGACTCCTGGGACCATATTTTCAACGTAGTTCCATACCTAATGAAGATTTATGAGTGCTCTGAATCCCATTTTTATCAACAGAACTTAGTACCAGAATTTGTCTTTGCTTCTCAAAATAATTTCAAGTCTTTGTTTGCATCTCAAGGACTGAATTAGTTTTAGAACTCTGACTCCTAAACTTCTGTGGAGTAAATGATCACTGATGGCAGTGTTGTCCTCCCCTAGATTAAATAGACTTCTAATATTGTATCTTCATCTGAATAGATTTTCTTTTCACCCAGAGTTAATATGAAATATACTGCATTTTATATTTGCTGCATGAAGGGAAGATTGATTTATTTCAGGTACTTCATAGGCTATTTTATTATTCACATCAAGATCTCATCTATTCCCACTGCATTCATATTTTATAGTACTTTAACTGATTGATTTGATTTTACCCAACACTTTGATGGCACCTTTGCCATGGAGGCTGCACAGACATAACACAAATCATTTACTTGATTCTTTTCAAAACTATTTACCTTACCCTTGGGTTATTTTATGAACTTCTGGCCTTTTGGTTCTGACCAGATTAACTGGTAGACAAAGGCAGGTAAAACACAAGTCCCCAGTCCCCAGGAGTAAAATCCTTGCTTACTCACTTTTACCATCATATTTTCAGTACTGTGCAGTGCAATTGTTTTCGTTCTAATGCAGCAAAGACTTCAGCATTTAGCCCTGAATTTGTCCTAATTTCCAGAGCACCTCCTGGTCCTTGTTTTTTCCTGTCTGCACTGCCAGGTTTCATCCCCACTGAAGTCACATGAACAATATTGACTCTCACCCCGTCTGAATTTGCCCATTTTGTGACACAGCAAGGCAAGATAAGTTTTTATTCCCAGAACCTTGGTTTTTCTGCAATATCTGAGGTAACTGTGATGATGAGGCAGAGCCTGAATCTCTGCTCCCACAAACAGGCATTCTGCATTATTCTTCCTCAATTTGGAACAGTTTAGTTTGAAACAGTTTAGTTTCCTGCACTGATCTGTAAGAAGCCCTTAATAAACTACTTGGAAATGGGGCCTAGAAATCAATTCCTAGGGAAAAAAAAAAAGTGTTTGAAGTATTTTTAGAGAACATAGCAAAGTAAGTCTAGGTATATTTCAAGATTTCTTTCCCTTCATCTTCTTTGTTTTCTGTTCTCCATGTTCCTGCATCCCAGTGCAGGAAAAACCAATGAAAAGAGTTTGGTTTTACCTGGAGATTATCACAGGATTTGGTCCTTCTGGCAGTAAACTTCCTGCTGCTTTCACAGTTTTGAATGTGTTTCTGATTGGGATTGTGGCTCCTTCAGAATCTTCTCTAAATTTACACTAAATTTATGTTTGTGGTTGCTCCCATACATACACTTTGTGGTTCCAATACAAACACAAAACTCTGTCTTAAATATATTCTATAGTAGGTCATAGTCCTTCAACCCCTGAAGTGAAATGTGTTTAACGGCAGAGTTGAAGAGAAAAACACATCAGAAAGGCAAATCCATCATCTTTCATTAGAAGAGAAACACCTGTCCTGCACATGTGTGTAAAGTCCTGCTCAGTGAATCTGATTAATTGCACTGTAATTTTAATGTCCTATAAAAAGGAGTACTAGGAGAATTCTCTAATAGATGTTACTGCTATTCTCAAAGGTATCATCAGCTAATAAAGAAATCACATTATTAAGCTAAATTTCAAGGTAAAATTTATATCTCTCTCTTTTTATGATTTTCAAACTGTTAATTCATGTACTTTGTTGTAGGTTGACTTAGTATTGGCAAGGAATTCTACTCCAAACTGTTAATTTATAATTCTTTTTCTAGTTCAGGTTTCCTTTTTCTGCTTGTTTCTGTGGGTTTTTGTGGTTTTTTTATCCAAAAATCTAAGTGCTGGCATACATTTTTCGGCCAAAATCTTTACATCAGAAGGATGAAAAACTGCTGGTGACTGTGTGGCATTTAAGTGTCACCTTTCTTTACAAATCCTATTTTATGTTTCATCGTCTGGCGTCACTTCATTTTACAAACATGGCGAGACTGTTTTAAATCTCAGGAAAAGGTAAAACAAAGTATCCAAATAACAGGTTATAAGTGGAGAGCTTATTTCTCGTTGACTGGAAAGGTTGCAACATCTGGCTTTGGCAAACAAAGGCCATTTTGAAATGGTATTTGGGCAGGGACTGAACCCACGTGGAGGATGTATTTACAGCACAGGAGATGTCAAATAACAGTCAAAGTAATTTGGGCATCACAGGAAATAATAGGAGTGATTCCAGCGCTTTCTGTGCAAACCTTCAAATTCCCATTTCATTAAAAATTCCACTCTGCAGCTGGTAGCAGAGATTACTGGGTTTCACCATCTGTGCAGATTAATGTTTCCTAAAGGAGAATGAATGCAACAGATGAGATGGTTGGCTTTTCAGATCAAACAAAACCTCAAAGTAGAATCTCTTCACTGGCTCTTGCATCTTACACCTGTTTCCCTTTAATCACATGACTGAATTGTTTAGGAGAAACAATTCGAGCTTTCCTTAAAGCTGATTAATTTGAAGATTGCAGATCACCAAGATTCTTGTGGGCTGGTAGCTGTGCCGAATTGGTGATTTTATTGAGTAGATTTAATTACAGGTTGGTTGAATGCCTTCTTTAGATGTTATTGCGTTCATATCCAAGGAAAATGTCTTCACCCAACATGCACAGTGATTTAAAAGCATCCCAGTGTGTGCTCCAGGCTGGATTAGCAGTGACAACCAATATGGGGAAGCTCAGCCGCCTCCAATCCACACCCCTGTTGTTTTCAGTCTCATCTCTTTCTTTTTGACTGGCCATAACTAATCTTTCCAGGGAACTGAGCATGTGATTCATTTAAATTGCATTTTTAAATCAATCCTATGTCACTACATATCTTACAATGTTATAATTTTCAAATTACATTAGCTTCACCACACATCAAACACTGAAATAAATTCTTGGCAGTGATCACTGTATTAGGATTCATCAGTAAAATTAATAGAGTTTCTGGGTTTGCCAGGAAATGGGATCATTAATTTGACTATTTCTTGAGGGCAAGAAAGGAAAGCACGGTACCTGCTTACCAAACCAATCAATCCCTGCCTGGGTTTCCTGATAAATATTCGGGTTATTCCCCTGAAATACAGGATGTTTTACTCTGTGCTGATGGCCAGCACCAGCCTCTGCTGCTGAGGGAGAGCAGATCCGTGGCACTTTGGGCTCAGCAGGCTCCTGGAGGGGAGAGGCAGCCAGGGCTGGGGGCAGGAGTGGGGCAGCTGCCCCGTCCAGGGCGGGCACTGCCAGAGCCTCCTGCTCCTAAAAAAGACACTTTTCCCTGCAGAAGGAACAGCATCAGCACAGGCTGTTCCCACCCCCAAGGATTAAACACTAAAAAACCCAGCACCCCAGAAACCACTCGCTAATACAAACATGAAAGTGGGTAATTAAACTCGCCAGCAACATTGGTCCTTGCTCTCCCTTGCATTTTCCTTTTATTGAAACCCAGCTGTTCTCTGGCTGTTGCCAGGGGTAACCAGCAGTGACATTCAAGGTCATCGATGAAAAGCAAGCCTTTGTCCCCTGGATATTTCCCACTTTCTTGGGAACTTGCATCCTAGAATAAATTCCTTTAAAACAATGCATTTTGGTCAGTGTAGCACTTGGGTTTGTTGGTTTTTTTTAAATTTCCATTCACTGCACTACTTTGGTCAGTCCATTACTGCTCCTCTGTGTTAATTGTAAGGAGCAATATCCCAAAGAGCTCCTGGTTCAAGGAATGTCTCAGAAATGTGTCACAGTGTCACCAAGGCTGCTCTGTCCTCCATTAGGACAGACTGGTGACACCAGTAGAGCACCAGAGTGCTGTGGAACCAGCTCCTCTGTCTCTGTGTATTCTACCTGGGCAGCTGCACGTCTGTTCATTCTGGTATTTTGAACATGTTTCAAATTGTCTTTCCCCCTTTCTGTAGCATTGGTGACTCATTTAGAGAGTTTTCTGGCAAGGAAATAGTTTATAGAATTCATTAAAGGATTTTCAGAGGTAAAAAGTCAAAGTTTCATGGGAAGATAGGGAAAAAGTCAATTCTTCTAAATGGGAATTTTGTGGTGATTTATCATGGAGTTCTACTTTATATGATTTTCAAATGGTTAGCAATGTTCTGTATTGTTCAAATTGGGTTTTATTCTGGTTTTTTTTGTTTAAACTGTATTTGTCCATTGCTTGGTTTACATTTTTTATGCAAATAAGCTGCCTGATTGTGAATTAGAGAGAAATTAATATTTTCAAATATGTTTAATGTTGTCTGTGAGCTCCCCTTGCATTTTTATTATTTTGTCAGCTTTCCAAGCCAATATTTTTCTCTAGAAAGATGCTACGTAAGAAATGAGTATCTGGGAACAGAGGAACCAAATTACAGCTTTGCTTAGGTGAACATAACTGCTTTTGATGCAAGTGGGAGTTTCCCTTGTTTATCTGGTGTGTAATTTGGAAAAGTGCATTTTACATCTAACTTGACCCAGATTTTCCTACACCGTATTTGTGAGATAGAGGGAACAAGCACAGCAGACATCAAAGTGTTTATTTGGTACCTACCCTGGCCTGAGAGTATAAACTTTGAAGTATTTTGCAGCCAGAGAGCTGGAGGTGAAGAGGCCTATCAGCTCTAGCTCAGAGGGAATTCTCTGTCCAAGACTCAGCCCAGCTTTTCCAGAGGTGCCCAGCTGGCATCTAAAGGCACTGAAGTGTTTTAGGCTGGGTTATGGAAGGTGCAAATGACATTTTATTATTTTTTGCTATTTTATTTGCTATTTTATTATGCTATTATTTGCTATTATATTTGCTATTTTACAAGCAGATTACAGTGATGAAGTATTAATTGCTTACAGTGTAGTGGATAGATTTAAAAAAATCACCCAGAGGGCTTCGCAGCTTCCCCATGGAAGTCTCCTGGATGGATAAATGTCAGCCCCATCTCAGCAGAACAGTTGTCACCCTCAGAGTGTTCCGAGTGCTGGTGTGACAGCTGACAGGGGAGGCAGCTGGGCTGGAGCTGGGATGTCATTGTAGGATCATTCCTGCTGGAATGGGGTGAGGAAGGATGGAACCTGCACACAGGAGCAGGAGCTGGGATGTCTCTGTAGGATCATTCCTGCTGGAATGGGGTGAGGAAGGATGGAACCTGCACACAGGTGGAGCAGGAGCTAAGAAGGATACACAAAACCAGGCATCCCACAGCAGAAGCACAAGCTGGATGGGGTTTCATCCTTTCTAGGATAAACAGAGTCATTTTATTTGTTCTGGGTGCATGTTCATGGCAGGCTCTCAGTGCTGCAGATGGGAAGGTGCCTGTGTGGCTCCCAGGCTGTCACAAACATTCCTGTGAAGCACAGAGCAGCTTCCTGGGCTGGAACAGAAATTCAGAGTGTAGAGCTTAACTGGAGCAGTGTTTGTGCTTCACTTCAGGAGCCAAGGCTGCTCCTCTCTTTTGTTTCATCTCCCCTCCTTTCTTCCCTTCACAGCCCAAACACTTGCCAAGGATTTTGAGTTAAGTTACATCCTGCAGAGGATAAATAGCAGAAACTGTTTCTTACAGTTCTGCATTAGGGCTGACTTCTGGAAGTTTTGCAAGGAAATCTTGTCACTTCTTATTCCATCAGGAGAGACGTATTCCTTTGGAATGTCGTTACTTTTGTTACCTGTGAGGCAGAATTTCTCTGAGGAGCCCCATCTTCCACTCCCACCTGGGCAAGGTGGACGTTTGCACCTGCCAAAATGCACCTGGTTCATGCTGTGAGAAATAATTGGTTGGACAGTGGAGCTGCTTTGAATTTCCATGTGTGAATCATCCCACAACCCTTCCTGCGTTTGTGGGATTGGGCCCTGGATTTGGGAATGACTGATAAATATTCTTCTAAACACCTATGATTTCAGAACAGTGGATGTTGCTGAAATGCCAAGCAATTCTGAAAATGGCTATTTTATTAGGAAATGAAAAGAATGAGCAGCTTTTGATGGTCAGGGCAGCAATGTCTGTGTTCTCTTGAAATTTCTGGAAAATATATTCATATTCTGTTCTGCTTTGCCTGTGGTTCCCCCACACACTTGGCACCACTGGTAATATCTGTTAGGAGAACTACTCCTCTGGGTAGATTTTGAAAGGGTGGGTCCAGCATTAATATAAACTCCATTGAGTTTATTTTTGATTTGCATATTTTGATTTGCAGAAGATTAACTGTGTATATGTATAGGACCCGAACCACCTTTTTTTCTCTCTTATACAGATTATTGCGTTTATTTCAATGCATTTTTCAAATTAATAATGAAATACCAGGACACAGCTCAGAAATATCTTATGGTTATCTGTGAATAAAGTGCTTTGCTCAACATTACAGACTTGGAGCAGAACCGAAATGTTCCAGTAAAGTATCCACACATAATTTGACACAAACTAAACATCTTTGGTGACTTGTGAAACAAGACGTTTCCACAGACCGTGCCTTTTGTGCCACTAACTTCTTGTTAGCAGGATTAAGAAATCAATTCTTGTGCTGTTAAGAGAATGTAAATGTTTTCAAAGATGCTGTGGTATATTTCTGCCCAGTACTCTATTCAGAAATTAAAATTTTGCTGACTGTACTGCATGTTCATAGTGAGTTGGAACCATTTCACATCTCTGATATTCAGGGAAGAACTGTTAAAATACAGGTTGTACATGACTAATTAGGAAAAAAAAATAAACCAACCCATAATATGAGTTAAGCCTATTTGAAATCCCTGAAGTATAAACATGTACTGCTGTAAATCCATGGATATGTAGCTACAGTTTTACTCTCACACTACAAGTTTACATTCTTCACTGAATTAATACAATGCTAAGAAAATCCCAGTGCAGATCCGTTTAGAAGTGTTTGGGTTAAACATGTCATGTTACTGAGCTGACAGACTTCAGCTCTGTTGAACATTCACAAACCAAACCTATTTTCTCACAGCTGTCTGGAATGCCAGAAATCTGTGTTTTCAGAGGATTCCCATAAGATCCTGTTCCATTTCTCCGTTCATCCCACCACTGAATGCATTGTTTTATGCTCAGCTTCTCTTTGGTAGATAACTGACTGATTTGCTGATCAGAGAGGCACTTGCAAACATGCCTTCTTGGAAATACAGACATTTTTAGAGCAGCATATTCTGCCCATTTTATACTTTTTCCTAATATTCTAGTCTAAAATTGGCAAACCTGATGCACATTCCCACCAACCCACTTTATCCCATTTAAAAATAGCCACTCTAATACTGTGAGCTCAAACAGGACAGATTTGCAGTTTTCTGTATTAAATATAGTGAAATCTGTGTCAGCAATAAATATGTTGCTCTAGAAGAGACATATTCCAGAGCAGAGAAAGTGGGACCATCAGAGTGAGGGGAGAATGTCAATGCAGTGTTTATATTTCACACTCCTCATGTTTATATTTCATATGAGAAGGCTGTAAAGAAATCTGGAGAGCAGATGTAGTTCAGGGAAACGCAGACAAACAGGAAAGACAGTTTGTGTTTTCAGCTAACTACAGACAAAGCTATTTTAGATAGCCAGACATGCTGACAGGAGAAGTGCCCATGAAAATGTTCTGCTGGTTGTGTGGAGAACTGCACTGAGCGTTTGGAATTGTTTCTCCAGGCAGAAGCTTGGCTAGCAGAGTAGTCATGTATAAAACTTCTGTAGCAAGTGTCCTGCAGAGCAGTCATGTATGAAACTTCTGTACCAAGTGTCCTGCTGTACCTGTGCTTGTGTGCAGCCTGGGCAGAGCCTGCAGGGTGGAATCCCAGCTCCCCCAGTCTGAAAAAGGCAGTTCATCAGCAATTCAGCTTTTAGAGCTCTGGCCTTGAAAGCAGATCAATGTAAAGGAGGTCTTACGAAGAACAGAGGGGAAATGAAGGAAGAGCAATAATTGACAGATTTGGGAAAACTGAGGTGTTACCCACCCCTTTCCCAGCATTCAGGTTTCATTCAGGCTGCATCCTTGTCTGTTGTGAGAAGAAACATCAGGAGAAGCTCAATGGAAAACCCATCTGTGGGATAATTGTCCGTTTTTTCCTTCATTTCACCTATTTTCAGTGATGCTTGGGGACCCAGCACCAACAGTTCATGAGTAAGAGGCTTGCCCTTACCTCCAGACCTTCTGACAGCTGGAAGACAACTTCTGGTCTCTGTAACCCTGCTCAGCCACCTAAGGGCAATACCATTTCCCACTGCCAGAGCACAGCACCACCGGCACAAATTAATACCTTGGCAAGTCAAACCCGCTTAGAAACCCCACATCCATCCCTGTGTCCACCCAGGGGCTCGCCAGGTCTGAGAGCTGGGATTTTCAGAGTTCATAACCCACTCCCCACCTGGCCAGATGGACATTCCAGGTGCATTTCTTAGTGTGTTCTCAAGAGCTTGCTCAGACCTCTCTCCATAGCAGTGAGCCCCTCTCAATGCACAGTGAGATGTCCTGAGAGAGGATCCCTTTTCACCTGCATCACCAGCTCCTTACAACCCAACCAGGCCAACAGAGTTTCTCATATTTGTAAGGGAAAAGGGAATCTTTTCTCACTGTACTGGCTCCAAAGCCAAGGGCGTGCCCTGAGATACCAGTGCCCTCCTGAGCAGATTTGTCTTGACAGCCCTGTGTAAAAATGGGAAATGAAGTAATGAATTTACACACTACACAGCTGCCACAGTACATGTGATGATGGCAGCTTAAAAAAAGAAAGCAAGGAGAAAGAAAGGGGTAAAACTAAGTTTGCTGAGAACTTTTCAGAGCTGAATTGGAAAAATAAAACCACCACTATGTATGTTTGGCAGTGTAAAACTTTCCAGGTAGTTGTGGAAAGTCTGAGAATGGTGAAATGCTGATGAGATGAAGCCGTGGGTCTTTCCCCCTGGGGTTTGCCATGCTCCTGACACACAGGCATCTGCTGAATATTCTTATTTTTGTCCATTTTAAAAGCAAGTATTTCCTCCATAAAGAGCAAAGTTAATTGGAATTCTGCACATAAAAATGTCAACAGTGATTCATCCAGTGGCCTCCTGTGGAAATACTCCTTTCTCAGTGGAACTGGCTGTGTGTTGCCTGTGTAGCCCTTCCAGTTTCATCTGCACTTGTTTCATCAGACTCTTTACGAAATGTTCTTCAAACAGCCAAGCAGGTGTTTACAAAGGCTTCATTTCTAATAACTGGTTTGAAAAGCCACATACACTCAGCCACGTGTTTTAGCCATTGCATCATTTATATGTATTTTCTTTATCAGTGGCTCCTCAGAAAGCCAGTCTGTTTTTATCAAGGTTATTTTTCAGTATACAGTTATATTGGGATGCTTTCCTATGCATTTATATGGGTATAGCTGTTTTATATACTCACAGAGTATCCAAAATAAAAAACATGTTAAATAAAAAAGTTGAATTTAGCCATGATCTCGATTTTGGAGTGCTTTAAATTTGCAATAGCCTCATTAGCAGTGTTGCTGCCCAGTGTGTTCAAGGAGAGGGGAGCAAAGCAAGGTATTAGAGACTGAAATAATGTATACAAAAGTGCAGGCACAATGGACATTAAGATTACTCCAGATTTATACTCATAGAAGAAAAAGTAAAATTTTAAATTCTGTGACCTCTGTCCCCTGTTCTTTGTGCTCATCTGCTGGCATCCCTTAAAGCTGTCTGAAGCATCAGCTTGAGAAATGCATTTCCAGAGTGAGCTGAGATGGCAGATAGCTACAGGAAGGATTTTAACAGTTGTTTAGAAAAAATAAAAAAGAGCTGATGGAAGCAATTCTCTTTGGGAAATAGCTTTACATATTTCATAGCACCTGGCTTAATAACGGTGATGCCCAATCCATGTTAGCAGTCCCCAGGCACAGGAGAAACACAAATGGTGAGCAGCTGCTTTGTGCAGGCCACAAACACATCATCAAAAATTAAAACAGGGTTCAGGGGTTGTATAATGGAGATTTACAGAGCTAACAGCAATATCTGGGCCGTTTTTAAACGCCCCTGCAGTCAGGCTCCTTAAATAGGCTGCTATGAGGCCTAATTTGAGTCCCATTGCTTCTCCTGGGCTAAGCAAAACCCCCAAAAGTTTAGTTTGATATTCTGGGAGGGTTCTCACCTGGAAACAACACAAAGATACCCCGAGAAGTCTGATTAAAATCTAAGGGTCTCATTATCTCCTCTGGAGTTGTGGCTAAAAGAGGGAAATATGCGAGAAAAAGCTGTCCAAAACTGGTTTTGCCTAATTTTTCCCATTCCCTCTCAGAAGTCAGGAACACAGGGCCTGTCCTTACATCTGTTTTGAACCTGGAGCTTTATGGATGATTAAGATTTTTTGGTAGGAGGACCTTTTGAGATGCTCAGCAATCCCTAAACTGGGGCAATCTACCTTCTCAGGAGGGTTAAAATAGAAGCAAATATTTCTCAGCTCTGCCTGCTCCTTCTGTCTCCTCCTGCATCCTCGGAGCAAATTAGTCCAGATAATGCAACAGAGAAGGAGCAAGCATCACAACTTCCCAGGATGCAGCACCACTGTTTCCAGGCTGCAGCTGCTCCACAGAGCTGTAGAATGCAGCCTCGATTTTATTTATTTATTTTATTTTATTTTATTTTTATTTTTATTATTATTACTATTTTTTTTCTTATTTTATTTTATTTTATTTTATTTTATTTTATTTTATTTTATTTTATTTTATTTTATTTTATTTATTTTTAAATGCTGATTTTATTGCCCTGAGCAGTGTGGATACCTGATGGCAGTGGTTTTTTCCCTGGGGGAATGGGAGAGGGAAGGGGATGCACAGCAGGAGCAGGGCAGGGAGGGAGCCCTGCTGGGGCTGACATCCCCAGGGCTGGCAGGTGAGTTTTACAGTGCAGAGTAACAGCAGTGCTGGGAAGGTTCACTGGAAATAAACACAAAAAAAACCCCCACAGGTTTGGAGCTTTGGAAAAGTTGGGTGACAATGTGTTGTCTGGATAAATCTGGAGGTTTTACTCTTTCAGTTAAGAAATTCACCCCAAACCAAATTATCCAGGTCAAACAGGTCAAAGTCTAAACAGGTTAAAATCAAATCTAGCTTTAATAAGCAAGAAGTGTAGCTCATCTTCACTGACATTTTCTTAGCTCTTTGTTCAAAAAGAACTGGGTTTTTATGGGACTGTTTTTGGCTTTATCTTATTTGCTTTTTAAGTATGGCTGAGTACAGAATGCTTGAAACATGCACTGGAACCATATGAAACTTTAATGAATAAAGTGCTAGAGTACCAGAGGTTTAGTGTTGGGCTAAAAATGTTAGGTCTGAAAAAAGGAGTCCAGGTTTCCATTTTTACTTACTCACATAACATTAATAATTAATCTGGGTTTCTATTAAGGAAGACTTGGTTGTTGATGGAAAGGATAAAACCAGCATGCAGAGGGTTAGTGAGACCAATGTGACATGGTGTAGACTTCTTTAGTCTCCAGCTCGTGTGATAATGCAAACTTCAGAAAAAAATTCAAGTTCTGCACAAGAATCCTTACAGCTCTTTGGATTTAATGCCTGATTTTTATACTTTGCCCAGCAGAATGAATAATTGTTACCATTCTGCTTTTGTTTGTATTTCCTTGTAGTCCAACGTACCCTGTGCCATCGACATGGGATTCAAACACCAGCAATAAGTGAAATAAATGAACTATAAGTAAATTAAAGCTGCTGCCATAGCACCTTTAGTGTTTCTATAATTTCATCAGTTGACACTAAATGGGTGGGATAAGATAAAGAAAAATCCCCACACTGAAAGTTATGAGGGGGAATTTAAAACTTTCTGAGCACCTGAGTTTGTTTCAAATGCTGATTCAAGTTTAAGTCAAATGAAATGTTACCTTCTGCTCTGAGCCATCCCAATAGGTCCAGGTACTGCTGCTAAGTGGTTTTGTTGCTGGGATGTTCACATACAGCTCAGAAAAAGGGAACCAGAGTCCAATTTAGCCCTAGATGTGTATTCTAACAAAAAAAAATCGTGCTACCCATGGGCAGGGCTCTAGAGGCAGGATAGCAGATCCTCTGCCTGTCACTGCATCCTGCTCAGAGCAGTAATGTTTCACAGGTTATCTCTCCTGAAACAATCCCAAGGCATGGAAATTCCTCTTCTTCTCCAGTTGGCCACTTGAGTATCCCCTTAGAGAGCTTTCCAGGCTGTAAGTTATAAGAAGGCAGTAAAATTGTAAAAGGAAAGACTAAGACTGTGATCCTGGATTACTCTACTGAGCCATAAGAACAATATAACTAGAATTATGGGAAGAAATAAATAGAAAATTGAGGCTGAATATCAGGAAAAACTTTCCAACAGTGAGAGCTAGTAGGCTGTGAAGGAATCTCCCACAGGAAACAGCTGATGCTCTTAGTACTGGAGAGTCTCAAAACTGAGCTGGGCAAAGTGTTCTGTGAGGAACATCCTGAAGAAGTCTTGCAAGCTGATCTTTTTTTCCTCACATACCCAAAAGACACTATGGCCTTGAGAGGAAGCCCCCATTCCTCTGCTTTTCTTGTCAGTGATGCTCCTTCAGTTTGTTATTACATGAGGTTAAAAATGTTCAGCTGAAATATTTAGTTGCTCTCTCACTTTATCAAGTCTTCATCAACGGGTACCTGTCAGTGTCTGATAGACACAACACAGGGCATTTATTTTTCAGTCAGGAATTTCTCTCAGCCCCACTTTATTTGTTCTTCCTAGAAACACAGGGCTTGTAACATTCAGCTTAAGTATTTTAACCTAAAATGTGTAGGTGGGCTCTGTAGCCTTTTTCAGAGCAATTTTTGTTCTTAATGACATTCCAGAGCAGTTTAGAACCATCTCTATGCAATTCTTTGCAGTTTGATTTTGCAGGTTGAGCGTCCATAGCACAGACTGGGACAGTTTCTATCTGGTTTTGCTTCTATTGCTGAATACAAATGTCGAGTTTGTCTGGAACATCACTGCTGCCCTGCAGCTCTGCTAGTTTTTTATGCTCTGTCTTTTTAATGATTATGTGTAGTTTTTCTTCCAAACCCCTCTTCTGCTGTTTACTGGAGTTGTGAAGTATTTACCAACTTCATGAGATGTAACCAATGCATAAGGAGGAAAATGGATTTGATTATTTAAATTGCATGGAAAAATATGCACACTGTCAAAACAAAGAGTGGAAGATTGTATTCTCTCTTACACTACAAATCAGGAGTAACTGCATTGGAAACAGTGGAGTAATATCTCTGCAAACCAAATTTAGATACCAGTAAAATCAGATCTCCCAGTCTGATATACAAGAATACTGAGGTTTTAAAGATGACATTTTAATTTGAAAACTGTTTACCTTTTACTTGCTGTCAGCAAGGCTAAAAGTAATTAAAATTGGCATAAAATATTTTCCAAATCCTGGTTATTTTCTTTCCTTTGACTACACTTCCTACGAGCAGTTTTTCTCATTTTATGTGGAGGGTTTTTTTTGTTTTAGTAGTGATAGCATTTTACTGTTATTGCATTCATTATTCATTATTGTGAATATGATACTGTACCAATTGGCAAGGATCCCCAGGGATGTTTTCATATCAAATCTGGTTTTAAAGTTTCCTTACTAAGCTGGGTATTTGGAGTTGATTGAAGCGTGCTGAGGTTGGGATTGGCTTGGGTCACTCAGCATAAACTGAGCAATGCAGCTCAGAGTACTCCAGATTTGTACCAGTGCAGCTGAGTTAATGATCTGATTCCTAAAGTGGGATTCAGCTCCTGTGAGTGGAAGTGTTGAGTTTCACTGAGGCTGCATCAGTGCAGAGAGATGGGCATTTCCAGAAGCAATCTGCTCAAAAAAGATGGATGAACAAATTTTACACTGTAGGTCTCTCCCTTTACACTCCTCTGAGTGTAATGGTAGAGAAAAATATTAGTTTAAAGCAAGATAATTAGGTATTAAACAGCAAAAATAAGATTACTCAGAAAAAAGTGGACAGCACAAACCATCTTCTCAGAAAAAATCTTTTAGCCTTCATTTGCATGCTGTTTATGCCACTCAGAAGTATTTATGCTGCAGACAAAGTAGCTGGTGGAACTGGTTTTTTGGCTACCCCCACTGCAGCCCAGGTGCAGTGCCAGGAGCACAGGGCAGGACGTGGTCACTGCAGCCCTGGGACTGCACAGCCTGGCCCGAAATCTGACATAGAAACATCTCTGAAATGTTATGTAACTGAGAAAAAGGCCTCAGGTTGATTCGGTTTGGTTTTTAAAATGATCCAGATTTTGTTTATTAATAATTTTATATCGCTGCTGATGGACAGCACAGCTTATAAGAAGGCAAAGTATTTATGCTTTCTTACAGTTATGCCAAGAAAAGAAAAGATAGCATTGAGGCTCATCTGATTATATTATACTTCTGTAGTTTAAAAGATTTTCCAATTTTATCTATTGATAAAATTACTTGAAGCTGAGGATTAAAGAGAAAGGTTTAAAGCAGAAAAGCTGATTTAAGACTGAAGATCTTTCCTAGCAGCATCCATTTAAAGTTAATCTTTGATCATCTGTGAAGCTGATTACCTAACATATAAAACCTATAAAAATTATCCTCTCTTTTATTATGCAATACAAACATTGTATTCTTTCAAATTCCGTTGATCATGAGTAACATTCAGAAAATCTGTTAACAAAACATGAGTCAGAAATGTAACAAGAGAGCTCCGAGCACAGCACGAGGATGGAAGGAGGGGAGGACAGAGGAAAGCTTTGTCATTGTCACTCTCAGCAGTGAAATGGAATCCCAGGATCACAGAGAGGGCTTGTAAGGCAGAGGGTTCCTTCTCTCAAAATAGTGAGGGGTTTAAAATTTAAATGTACAAGAGGATCAAGAGGATCTTGCAGTCTCTCTGTTGATTTCACGTGCTCTTTAGCCCAGATGTGAAATACTCCAGATACTCCTCCATGCATCACTGCCAAAGTAAAAACAAAAACTGTTCAGCTTGCCAGAGTTTCTCGCTGGGCCTCCTCAATATTTGCCTCTTGCATTCCCCTCAGTAGCTGTGAGATTTCAGCTGGCTCTGTCTCAAGCCCAGTCACCCACAACAGCCCCAACACCTGCCCGAGGCCAGAGCATCCCTGCGATCTCTGATCAGCAGAGCTCCGAAAGTGCCTCCTCTGCAGGGTCTCCTCTGAGCATTTCTGCCTCTCACCAGGTTTACACGGAAAGTAGGAGAAGTTTCCTGACGTTTTCACATCCTCAGACTTGCTGTAAATGGAGGGATTTTCATAGAATCTTTTTACTTATTCCCCAAAACCAAAGGGGTGGGGGTGGAGGGAAGAAGATGAGAAAGAAAGGCAACAATACTGATTATCAGAATCCAGGCAAAAATTAAACCACTGAAGAGTCATGTCTCAGTTTCTAAATCACTTTGTCTCTGTCCTTGCACTTTATGTTTGTTTTGAATGATGTAAGAGCTTTAAAGTCCTCTCTGCTCCCATCCCGTTTATATTCCAAACGTTCAATTAACAATGCACTGTGCCAAATAAATTCAAGTCCAGAACAGTCTTGAGCAATTAAGAAAGCTGCTAGGGCATCTTGTTTTCTATATCTTCAGAGTGTAATCTGTTATTTCCATGTATAAAACAAAACAGAGGACATAAAACTGAGACTTAGATCACTTTAGCTAGAAGAAAAAGTCTTGTTTGCCACAGATCAAGATTCCCCATTATCTGGATGTGAAACCTTCCCATCTGATTTCTGTATGAAGCTGGGACAAGGTGTTGGTCCTGCCTTCTGTCACACAAACCCATCACACATTTGTTTTTTATATCCATTATGTGGCCCTTGAAATTAATGGGCAGGCTTTATTAGTCTTACATTTAGGCAAGCTTTGAATAACCACTTTGAGGGGGGAAAAAAAATCTCTTTTCAACATCTAATTTGGACAAAAAAGACTTAAGTATGGGGTATTTCCAGGTAAAAATATTTCACTGGCAGATCAGCAGTGCCTTTTGCAAAGTGTTTTCATGTTGTCAGAAATTGCAGCTGTTGAGATGATTCCAGATAAACTCACTTTGGTCGTTAAATGTGGCTTGGCCGGCACAAAAATTTGTCTTGGAAGGGCATTTTCTAAACTCAGGTTCCATTTAGGAGGGTGCAGGGGTGCAGAGATCCAGCCAGGGGAATCTTAAGTGTGGGACATGAGGATAATGTAGTGCCTCCAGGGCTTTGTCCCATGAAAAGACAGAAGAGGGGTTCCCAGGCAGGATTTATTGTTCTAAGAACTGAATTTTGCCTATGAGTAAGTCACTTTTGCTTTTTGCTTTTCATGCTTAATCTTTTTTTCTTTATGATTTTAGGAGGCTTGGTATCAATGAGCATTAAATTAAATTTCATGGCGTTTGTGAGACCTATTTTCTCAGAAAAATACTTCTCAAGGCATAAAGTTACTGTCACATCAGAAAAAAGATGAAAATGCTTATCTGTTTTCTAAATGACTTGGACTGTTTAAAGAGTTCCTGTTTTAAATAGCCCAAATAATTCCGTTTGCTTGCTTAGAGAAATAAAATCTAATTTACAGTAATTAAAGCACATTAACCTGATTAAAAATTATCTCCATCATCCTGTATTTAATACCCAGCAGCTTTGCTGCTGAGGCAGTGTTGGTTTACGCTGAGAAGGGATTGCTCTGTTGAACAGGCAACTTCAGCAGCAGATAAAACGCAGGAAACTGGAGAAGCTGAAAGTGAAAAAGAAGTTGGTAATTTTAGAAGCAGTTTTTGAATTCCCTGTGAGTTTATCTGACCAGCAATAAGAGTTTCGTGGGAGAAAAGGGAGAATATCCTTCAGAAATAGCTGAGAGTGCTGGAGGGTTTTTCCTCATGTGTGACACGGAGCTACAGCAAACTCCTGGAGGCTCCCAGAGCTCCACCCTGTCCTGGAACAGGGACATTTGGGGGATGCTTTGGCTCCAAATTCCATGTCTGCACTGACACCCAGTCCAACCAAAAAAATGTGAACTGGATAGTGTCAAGATTTTCCAAAAGTGTTGAACCCTGAACCCCAAAAGTTCCTTTCCAAAAGCAAGGGACACATTAAAATTTGCTGTTGCTGTTCAGCACTGCATATTTCTGTAAGTGGAACAAACAAGTGGAAATTGTGGAATACAACCCTAGAATTCCACTTTTTCAGAAAGGGATGGTACTGTGGGATCCTTCTGAAATAAAAGTATAAAAATTTTGTGTTAAGTATGAGGCATAAGCTGTGACCTATTAGCACAGAAAGTTTTAGGTAGAGAAGGTGTATTAATCTTTGTTATTTTAATAGAAGAGGAAAAAAATACCCTTTTAACCTTTTAGATTCCCATTCTAACCTTCTGTATTCCTTTTGGAATTTAGATTTAGGCTTTTTTTCTCCTGAACACACTATTAGAAGCTGCTGGAGCAGAATCACTGCTACACTGCACTGGAGGGTTGCATGCAAGTTTTGCTTGTCTTTCCAGAGGATCAGATTCTATGAATTAGATTTTATGAATTACAGCCTTGCAGTAACCTTACAAAATCAGAGGCATTTCAAATATCTGAGTGGAATTCAATCTACCATCTCATTAAGTTGTTAAAAAACTCCTCTTGGAGAAAAGACAGCAAATAGGTTGAAGATATGTTTACCATCTACAGTTATCTACCAACTTTAACTCATATTTCATGTTTCAAAGGAATTAAATGATGCTTTTTTGAGTGAATTGGGAGTTCTTTAGTTAGAAACAATATCCTGTTTCCCAGAATCACAGATCCGACATAATACAGAGAGTAAAAGGAGATACACAACCTCAGAGGTACCTATTTTTTTCTAGATTTCAGTTTCCAGTGAGTAAAAAAGCAAGTGCAGTGTTACCATATTACATTATAAACTGGAAGTATATTAAAAATAAATCCTTCTCATGCATCATATGCTGCTTTTTAAAGGAAAAATATGCATTAAAAAGATTTGTTCAATCATAGGTCTGCCTCCTAGCATCAGAGATCAATGTGCAGTCTTATTAAGTTGTGCTCTATAGATTTCTTCAGTCAAGTTCATCAAAGAACCCATTTCTCTTCCTCTAATGATGCTTGAACCTAAAGTTCTTCTCTGAAGTACTTTAATTTTCATTTGGTCATTACAGGAAGACAGTGACTTAATGAACTGCAAATAGGAGAAGAAAGTAACATAAATCATTTTTGCATCCTTTTTTGTGGTATTAGCATAACTCTTCTTTCATCATTTTAATGCCTCCAGTGTTTTCTGCACATATGATCATAAAAATTAAATTATACTGCATTTTTTGCAATCCAGTGTACCAATAAAAATATAAAATCATTAGAATAATCAAGATAGATTAATGCCAGCAAACTGTAATATTATTTTACATTGTGCTACAATAACTGTTAAGAGTGAGTTTCCTGCTGAGATAAAAACCACTTAACATTTATCATAAATAATCAGTAAAAATTTGTAAACTATTCTTCTGTGAAGACCTGCTTCAAAACACTTATTTTAAAAATATAAGCCAATGGTGTCTTGCCTTGGTGCTTCTGACTGAAGGTGATATTCAGGACTCTAAAATGAGATAGTATTTCAGATTTTTTTTCTGGCCTCCTGCTTCTGGCTTCTCACTGTGCATAGTTTTTCATAACCTCAAAAATCATGTTGCCATTATATTTTTCTAAAATAGCAACTAAGTCAGTCATGCCGAAGAAAATACCTGAAGATGTAAAAAAACCAAAAAAAGCTTGAATCCCATTGAAAGGTATTAAAAAGCAGAGTTAAAGGATAGAAATAATTGCTGGTGTCATTTTTCTGGGTTCAGTGCACTGGTCTGGAATCTGTTGAATTGTACAGGCAGTTGGGAGCCAGCAGAAAATGAGGATTCTGGAGGATGTGCCTGACAGCAAACAGGCTGATGTGCTTTGGAGACACCACAGCAGCAGGAAAGCAAAACCCCTGGGAGTTTTGAGAAAGTCCCTTTGTTTCAGAGTCATTCCTGCAAGTTTCCCACTTCAATTCTGTGCAAAAGTCTGTAGTAATAGCAATAAAGAAAATAAAGAAAATAAAGAAAAGGCAATGCCACATGCTGGGAGGGCTAATATTGCTTCAAAATAATGATGTGAAAATAAAACAATGAGCGTGAAGCAGCTGCTCTTTGTTCCAAGGGAGTTCCAGAGAGAGGAGCCCCTCCTGCTCTTCCCTCACTCACCCTCCTCATCCCCTCTGAGCTCTGAAACTAAAGGTGAATTTTTCTCTGACAGTTTTTTTTAATGCTACACTAATTTTGCATCCCTATTTTTGTTCCTACGATCTGCCTACTAATGAAAAGTTTTCAAAATATTAAATTATGATCTGTTCTCAGTAGCACTGGAGTGCTTTTTATAACGCCTGGGTATTGATTATGGGGGATGAGGTCCTTGCACTTGCCATGTTCTGGAAAGTCTCTGACATATATGTATAAATAAAATTAATATTTCTGGTCACTGGAGCCTCATAACCTTTTTTAAAAAAATGGAATCAAAAGATGGAATTAATTGAAAATGAATGATTCGAAATTATTATTTACACTTTTGCAGGGTAATGGTTTGAAAACAGTAAATATTTTTAGCAGAAGAGCTCAATGAAAACTAAAAGGAGTGGCTAAAAAGGGATTTTATGTAACTTTTGGAAAATAAGAGCTTTCTGAATTTGGCACTGCTATACTTCACTCCATCTGAATAGCATCCTTATAAAACCAGGATGGGGAGAAAATCACTGCAGTAGCTCTGCAAATGGGTCCCCCAGTGGCTTTAGACATTTGTTATTAAACACAAAATAACACTTAGGGTACTGAGCATCCTCAAAATGAAGGAATAAATCCTTCACAGGCAATCCTGGGCAGTCACCTATACAGGTAATTCTCCAGAAAAAATAAACTGTTTAGCTTCATATGCTTTAATGTCTTTTATGCATTTCTTTCTTCATTTATTTTGGAAAATGATCGTATTTCAGTAGTTTCTCCAACGGGAGCTATTGCCCAGTATTAGGCAACAGAGGCAGCTTAGTCCTGGTAAAACACCTTTAAAGATTGTGTGGTATTTTTGAACAAACATAAAGCTACTCGAGATTTCAGTTCAGCTTCGTGAAACTCTGTACAAATGCAGGATAAAGCAGTTTTTTATTAGACTTCTGAGCTACAAAGAGCCAAATCCTGTCACTCCTGCTCCCACCTGGGATTTGCTCTAATAACCATTAGAGGAGGAGGAGAAGATCTTTTGCCTTTTAATTACATACAAATCACTGAATTATCCAGCTGTATTTAGGACTGGGATCTAATCCTAAAACATAAATTCTGTCATTAAAAACTTATCATTACTCTTCTGTGTATTTCGTGTAAGTTAAGACTTTTCTTCATCATTAAATAGTTTCATTTTCAGAAATACATGCAGTGGCAACTGCAGTGGTCACTGTTAACCAAAAGTGAAGAAATTGCAGTTTTCTGTGTCACTCTGTAGTCATTATCATAGAACGAGAGAACGGCTTGGGTTGGGAGAGACCAACAGAGTTTCACCTCTGAAATGAAAGTTAAATGGTAAGGGTTCAACCCAGATTTAAATGTGTCTGACTGATTCTGTAATTTAGTTAAATCAATGATTTAATTTTCCTGACCATCCCTTGTGCAGAGCTGGCCTGTGGCTCTCAAAGCACTGCCCCACGTTCTGACAACAAGCAAATGCTGCTGGGGGCACCTGATTCCTTTCACACAGTACACTGAATAGAACTAACATTTTCTGGCAGTAATTCAGAGTTTAATCTATGGAAAATACACTTGCTCATGTGTAATTACAGACAGAGCTTGTCTGGCCATACCTGCAGAGTTCATAGTCACATGAAAAAGGAAGAATTTGTACAATCATAGATAGATTCAGGTATTGTCCTGGCCAATATTCTTGGCTCATTCTTATTAAAATACTGTTTTGCTGAGAAACTGAGATGAGAGCAGCGAAATGGGAGATGATGGAGTCCCAAAATATCCAATGCACTTACTGTGCTATGCTATCTGTGTTGTAAAAAAAATAAAACTAAAATAAATTAAGTGGTGCCACTTTTCTTGTCATACTTAATAGAGCAGAACATGGCCTTGGTTTCAAACCCTCCCAGGTCATCCTGAGGAGAAAAAAAGACCTGCCTAGAAAATTTCCAGCTAGGAGAGAAGGAAGGGAAAAATCTGTCCTCATTCTCTTACATCCCTCTTGCACCCTCATCAGGCAAGTTAACTCAATTTTGAGCAAATACCTCTCCCTTATTTTTTGTTGATCCTCCCTGAGAAAAAATCCCAACCTCTTCTTTCTGGGGAATAGCGTTTGCATTAATTGCTGCTTCAAACAGCATATACTTAAACATGGAAATTCAGTCTGAGATGAGACAGTAATGGAAATCTCGCCCCCAAAAAGGCAACAACTTCTCTCATAAGGCTCCCAATGCAAAAGAAAAGAGACGGAGAAAATATGCTACAGGGCACATAAAGAATTGATTCCAAACAAAATGTGTTTCAGAGATTTCCCACAAGGCATCAGCGACTTCTTAATGCAGTTCATTCCCAAATTCCTCCAGGGACCCAGTAAATAAAGGCAGCTCATTCTGCATCTCCACAGGTCCATGGGAAGGAGGATATTAAAATGCACTTGAGGATGCACAGAGGTGCCCAGAGCTGCCTCAGCAGCCCAGGCACAGCTGACCTGTGTTTTTGGGCCTGACAATTTGGGCTGAGCGAGGGTCAGGAGTCCCTGGGGGTGCTGGGGACCATTCCCTAATTGAAATTCGATGGCAGCCGAGCGCTAATGAGCCAGGGCTGGAGTCAGGGATGGCTAAATGAGCACAAACAACTCTCCTGGCACAGCTCCCCTCAGTCACCTCTCACTCCCTTGTCCAAACTCATCCCAGCCCTCCAAACCCAGCAGGGCAGAAATCCTCATGCATTGCAAAACTGCAGCTGAAACCAGGCTGTAACAGCAACTTCACATTTGGAAAAGGTGCTTTTTCCTTTTCCTTATGCTTATTCATTCAATTCTAAACAGCTGTAAAGAGAAACTGCAGGCAAGGAGAGGGTAAGAAGGGAAGGGCCCAGTGCAGGGCTGAATCCAACTGCATTAAAGTTTAAATTCTTTCAGTAATAAATGGGTTTCTGTTGCAAGCTCTGGAGCAGAAAATCTGTGATTTGTCAAGATCATCCACAAGAACTCATCAAAGTGGAATATAAAGGAAAAAATATTTTTTAATAAACTTCCTAACATGGAAACATGAGATCTTTCCAGTTCCTTTTTTCTGAAGAATTTACAAACCCTGTCCTAAATTTAAAGACTTTACACTGTGAAAGAGCTTCTGAACTTGAAAGGTAGCAACAAAAAATCCATACAAATTCGAAACACAGAGTCATTCCAGACTCTTGCAGTAGTAGCTTGATCACCCACGCACATTTCCTTAAATCTCTTTTAAGGGTTTAGGCTGAAGATGATTGAAAATATTTTTATTCCTCATAGTATTCCATATAGGGCAATCACAAGGTGAACATGTATCCATGCGTGTATGAATATCCTAAATGTACTTTTTTGCTGCAGAACAATGGGACAGTATTTTTAGTGCCAAGAAAGATGACAAGGGAAGGAAAACTAATGAACATCTGTAAGTGACTGATGTTAGTCAGCACAAGTCAGGGTGGTGTTTTCCTCAGGTGAAGAAGGATAATATATCAGAATGAAAGAAAGGTTTGTGAATTAGGTGTGAAGTCCAAAAGGAGAAAATACTGCAGAAGAAATAATTATGTTGGAAATATTCTTTATTGTTTGGAGAACATCCACTGAAGTGATCAGGTCTGTCCTGATGCTTCATTTATTGATGATTCAAGGATATAATAAAATTCTGGTTTTAGGATAAAAGCGGTGCCTGTGTTTCTCATTACTACTAAGTCAGAAAAATTCACATGTGAAGGTAGATTTTTTAAAAATTGGGCATCAAATCCCTTCTGAAATTCAATGATGTCTAATTTCCTCAGGCTTCTCTCAAAAACTCAGTTTTGATACCCATAAAGCTGGTTAGAAATTCTAACACCATGAAGAGCTAAAAGCAACAGAAGACTTGTTGACTTCCTTGGCTTAACACTGCCCAGTTCTCTTGCTGAAAAATGAATGAAAATTCACTGACTGGTTTAGAATTAGTCAACATGGAGCCTGCTATTCTTTTATGCCACAGTCACTAAGCAGAGCAGTGAGCACTTGTGTTTGCCTTTCCTGGCAGTTCAATATCAGAACTTGTGTTTCCTCGAGAGCCCCACAGATGGGATGTCCATCAGCACACGGAGCTCTGTGGGGCTCCAGCAGCCAGAACTGCAGACTGGCAATGCACACAAACCTGAAAAGTCCCTTTTCTGCCCAGGAAATGTCTCTGCACTGGGAGCCTGCAGCTGCTGCTGCCTCAGACCAGCTCTGGCTGAGGAAATGCAGCAGGCAGGAGTGGGATTCCAGCATTCCAGCATTCCAGCATATCTGGCTGCCAGAACCCATTCTGTGGTGCTTCTAGACCTGGGCAACCAGCTGTGAGACAGGGATTCAAATGACCTGGAAAGAAAATTTGGCTGCACTGAAATCCGTGCTAGAAGTCTCTTTTTCTTCGGTGGAGCCAGGATTTCACTGCTGGCAGTTGCCAAGCTGCTGTTTGTACAGAATTGTTTTCCTACTGAAGCGTGTTGATTTGGGGTGGGAGGAGGGTATTTCTCCTGGAATTGTTTCTGTAACTGAGCCAAGACCTAGAGAATTCATCGTGAGCAAACCACTTCCACCTTTAATTTCCAAAGGAAACCTGAAAACTTTCCTTGCCTAATGCCAAGGAAATGATGCTTCTTTTTCAGCAAAAGAACCCCTCCACTTGGACACAATTTGCAAGCCAAACCAAGCTGTTAGAAAGGGGAGAATTGATGAAGTTGTGCACTGAGCTGTCGACAGGCCCTGAGGAAAGGGTTTGCATCCAAATCTGTGAGAAGTCAGCGGTCAGCTCGTGCTCCTATTAACCCAAATAATGCTCGCTGACAGAGCCATGGATGCAAGATCAGAACTGGAGAGCTCCTGGTGTGCAGCTTTACATGCTGGTCATTAAACAGCCTGGCTGGAGCTGGAGGCTCCTGGCTCGGGCTCAGCTGCTGTGGATTCACAGGAGTGTCCCAGTGGCACCAGAAAAATCCCAATTGTCCCCATCCCTCCTCCAGCCCATGTGCAGCACAAAGATAAGCAGCCCTCAGACACGAAGAGGGAAGCAGGTATAATCTGCATCTTCACAGAAAACTGGTAAATATTAAGAATAAAATCCAGTTTTCTGTGCCAGTGAGAAGGTAGAGGAGCGTGTTGTCCCCCCACAGTCGCCTTTGACTTCTTTCCCCGGCCCCCTGCAGCTCCAGCCAGATCACAGCAGAAATATTCCAAAGCCACAAGGAGGAATCACATTCTTAGGGACCCATTTGGCATTGAAAACCATTTTTCCCAACTGGAAAAGCCACCTGTACACGTCAAAGAGCAGCTGGCATTTTTGGTGACCACGACTTGCTTTTGTGCCACTACTGCAAACTACCACAGCCATAATTTTTTTTCCTGTCCATTGCACAAGGTGTCAAGGGCTTTTCTGTCATGACAGAATAGTTGTTGTGCAAGTTTAGAATCTGAGAGGTTTTTTCTAATTCCATTTTTAAATTTTTTTTAGTTGGAGAAAAGTAATCCCTATGCTATTGGAAAGGGTTAAAAGAATAATAAATGTTCTAATACCTGGATTTGAATTTTAATTTTGTAGAAAATCACTTTACTGTTAATAGGCTGCTTTTCCCTATTTGGGTTTTAATCCTGAAAATATTATTAAAATAGGCAGGAATTTTCCTTCCTTAGGCTCCTAGTGTGTCTTTCACATGCAGTTTCATGTCTGTATTGAACAATTCACAGGGACACTGGAATGAATACTCATTATTCCAACAAATAGGCTATTTATTTCTGGATAGAGTTACCCAAACCTAGCAGACAACACATCAGACCAAATCACTGGGGTTGACTTGAATTTTATTAGAGAGTTAACCTCTGAGCTTTCCATACACCACGTCATCCTGGCTGACAAGGAAATAGCAGAGATTCAGCCTCTACCTTTATTTAGTTGCACCCACAGTGTATTTTACAAGAAATGTATTTGCTACTGAATGCAGTAATAAATCTACAAATTTATTGAAGAACTTAAGGCAGCCACCACTTCTCTCAGGAAAGAAAACTTCTATGGAAAAATAAAGCACAAGTTCAGAACATGGGAGCAAACTGGTTGATTGCTGCTCTAATAATCCAGTTGTCATTGGAATAATAATTATAATTCTAACAGAACTGATAAACCACTTTAGGGGTATTTGAAAATGGCTTAAGCAGACTTTAAAAATTATTAAACTGGTGGAGCACACCCTACCAATGAGTGTTATGGTGAATCTGGTTTGACATAGCAGGTGAGAACAGAGAATGGCAACATTCACTTGGCTTGGCTCTTATTTCTCCTACTCGTGTAGGTGTTTGCATAAGGGTTGGAGGCTTTCTCCAGTGCTGCTCATTTGGGACTGAAATTTATCGTTCACTTTAGCTCCTAAAAAATAATCCAATTTTTCAAGCTGATAGAAAATAGTGTGAATTATTCACCTTGCTTCATTATTATAAGATACTTTATGGTGACACCAGAGAAGTAATTATTTATAACGTATGGGATCATCTTTTATCAAATTTTTTCTCCTTTATCTTCTTGTAAATGTCTTGAAACGATGAAGTAAATCTTGAATCATCCAGTTAAAAGTGCCCAACAATGATAAATAGTTGCATTATGTGCACAGGATTGCAACTGCAGTGTTTCTCTCAAAACTGTGTATTAGCTTTTACTTCTGAAGAACAAGACTTTTGATAGGATTTTTTCCTTAAGTGCTTCACTTTATCATAACACTGAATATCTACCCTGCAGTTTAGAGGCAAATGGAACAAAAATTAGGGCTAGGGAGACTGCAGCCTTCTGCTTTTGAGAGAGGGTGAACCAAAATTAAAACACAGATTTAAATGTAAAGAAAAACCTCTAACTTGCCATAAATAAGCCAGCTAGAGTAGTGTGAGGGAGAGAGAGAGAGAGACTCTGTGTGTGTGATAAATTGTGGGAGTGAGTTTAACTGCAGCTGTCCGACTTTGGCAGATTAATGCAATGGAGAGAAGGTGACTTTTAAAACACCAAACCCAAATTTTTCTTCTGGAATAAGGGCTAGAGCACAGCCAAGGGTACTTTGACACCGAGCTGGAAAGCTCATTTTGTTCAAAGATAAAGCACATCTGGTATGTTACTAGATGTGGCCAACCCAAAAGAGAGACAGTTAAAACCTGGTGAAATCTTACTATTTAATTGTGGTTTTAACATGATTCAGGTAAGATCAGAAGTAATTTTCCTAGTTTCTGCAAAGAATATTTTCAATTAAATACCTGCATCATTACGTGGTGATTCAGAAACACCACATTCCTCACCACATTAGAGGCTTTGTCTGAAAACCAACCTGGCAGGTGACTCGAGCCATTTCTTACCAGTTCAGGTCCCATTCTGTCACTGTCTTCACAAAGACTCCAAAACTACAACAGGTTTCTGGTTCAAGTCTTGAAAAATATGCACCAGGCAAAATTAAGCCATTTTTCATGTTATGCTTTACCATCCCATTTTCTTTGCAGCTGTAAAATCCGAGAAGGAAGTCAGTAGGGATTTTGTATTTATTTGGAGGCTGTGATTCCATTCTTTGAATTTCCAGCCCTTGTGTGTGTCCTCAGACATGGAGAAAGCCAGAACACCACCAGAACACCAATTAATGCTGCTGCTCTATCACTGAGAGCAGAACCAGACACAGCAACAACAACGTGCCTGAAATGTTCTGAAAGCAAAACCAACAGGGCATAAACAGGAGCAGAATTTAGTTAGCACCAGACAAATATTACTGCTGCAGTAAATGATGAGGGGATGTCTGGCTGATTTATGTCTCTGAGGAGCTCCAGAATGGTGACGTTGTGTGCTGGATTGACAGGTTCATGTAAAATTCAGCACAGCCTGGTAAAAATCCACAGCACAGACCAGCCCATCTTTACTGCCATTAACCATCTACTTACTGCTAAAACACACGGACAGAGTGTGCAGCAAAATAAGGCATTAAAATGTTGATTAGATTCTTCTCCCCGGGCACCGATAAAGCTTTACTTATAAACTATTTTTTTAAGATGGACTAAAAATACCTGCCTCTTACAGTTACATCCCAGAAATCAACAGGAAGGAAAGCAAATTAGTGCTCCTTCTCTGACGTCCCTGCTATTATGGTCTCGGTGGGGTGAAATTACTTTAATTAGATTTTTAAAAAATATCGGATGGCTTCTGTATAATTCCCCTGGCTGTTTATGCACCTCCCCAGCTTTTTAAATCCATTTCCAGGAGATCAGTCAATGATTTTGAGGAGATTTAATAACCCATTGGTAACTGTATAATCACCTGCAGCTGCCATGATTGCACTGGTTAGACTTTCTAATGGCTGTAAGCAGAAAGTCAATATTTCCAGCAAAAATATGCACATGTGTTCACAACCCAGTCCTATAAAATCATCTGGAGTTCTGAAAATGTGCATCTACTGCAGAATGTCAGTTCAGCTCCCGGGTGTGCTTTCAAAGCAAATTCCTCATCCCCACTCTCTGAGATTCAGTTCATATCTGGGGAACCACCCAGTGTGAGAGCAGAGGTGGAAAAATCTGACATCACTGTGTGTGTGGGCAGCAGCATGGATGGGATGTGGAGGGGTGTGCAGGGGATTTCAAAGACATCTGAAAAACACACTTCTCACAGCAAGGTCCTCATCCAGCAGCCCAAAACTTCTGATATTTGGAGCAGTGTGTCGTCTCACCCAAGGTCTTGCTGTCAGGAAAAGGTTTCCTATAGCTAGAGAGGATTTTCAGAGGCAGAGAAAGAGAGCAGAATCATTTTTTAAGTATTCTGATTTCTCTTTTTTGGCCATCATAATTCTATTGCTGACATTTTTTATGGGTTGGTTAAGCTGGTGCCTTGTTTTGGATTTTAACTTTGTGTTGCGGATAAAATACAAACTGGAAAACAACTCTTAAAATAACCCTCCCATGGAGATGCTGCTGTGGCTGGACAGTTTTCAGAAGCCATCCTTAGGGATGTCTGGACGAGATGCTGGAGTTTGTAATACAGAGATGAGCTCAGTTCCAGTCTCCTGTTATTTCATCCACTTCCCTCTTGAGTTTAGGGAAGCTCTCCCAGCAGGCAGCAGCATGAAGTTTGTGCATCTTCTGGAAACATTCCCCCAAATGCTGTTATTATCCTTAGGTGTAGTTGCCATTCATAACAAAGACGTGGAAAACTATGATTTGCCAGGGTGAGAGACCGTCCTGGAAAGTGCCTTCAAAATATCTGTGATCCTGGGCAATTTAATAATGTTTGCAGCAAAATATTTGTTCTTCAGAAATCCCTTTACAGGTAGCAGGGAAAAGCCTTTAGCTGTTCAGCTGAGGAGCATCTGGAGCACCAGGAACTCCATCAGCACTTGGGAAATCATCCTAATCTTCCCTTTTGTTTGCACTGACATTTTTATAGGGGCTCTTCTTTTAGCACATCATTGATTGAGCTTGAAATAGCATAATCAACTCAGTGGGAATTACCAGTCATAGATTACAGCCAAATTCTGTTTTCAGTTATGGCTGGCTGAGTCCACATAATTTTGCTGCAGTTACTGTGTATTTACCTCAGGGTATCAGGGATCAGAATCCATGAACCTGCATTTCCAAGGCAGCATGATATTTAGGAACACTGGATAGTAATTACTAATTGAACTTCATTATTTAACTGTGGGTTGTTTTCCTCTTGAAGAGACCTACCCATTATTATTAATTAACACTGCTTAATCAGGATCCTACTTTCCTTCTGATTTCTTGGAATACTTTTTTATTGAATGCTTTCAAAGCATAATTTTGTTTCCTTATATTTGACTTTAAATATATCCTATAGTTTATTACTACTATTTCCTTCAGTCTTTATATTACTTTCTTTTTTCATGTGTAGTTAATTCAGTTGTGCTGAGCTTGGTTGGCTTTTGGGAAAAGAGAGATCTGTGCTTGGGGTTGAATGCTTTTCCCTCACTTTACCAATTATAATTATGGAAGTTGTGCTTTAAATACAAGGGTTTTTTCACATGGTTTGTCAGATTTTTATTTTAAAGTTAAGGCCTCTTTTATGGGGACGTTTTCCTGGTAATATCTGGAGTAAAAATAGGAGTTTTGTCATTTTTGATCACTGCCTCAGTGTACGATCCTGATTTTCAGTGTGATGATAACACAGCTTCCCAGTTCCTGTAATTGCTCCAAGTCCTGCAGCTTGGTCTAAGGAGTGGATTTACAAAAAAGGAAGCCTTCTCTGTTTTAAAAGAAGTGCTTGTTCCCAATGGATATGTGAGAAAAATCTGGAAATATGACATGGAAACAGTAAAAGTCAGTAAAAAAAGAATCCCTCCATATATTTCTTGAGCCACTCATTATTTCACAGTGTTTCTTGGGAGTTTGGAATAATTCGGAGTGGCCAAAAAATGAAAAGAACCAAGGATAGCTGCTTATATGTATCTTGTTTTAGTTATATTAATGTGTAGGTGAGCCCTTTGAATTTCTGATGTTATCAGTCATACCTTAACAGCTAATAACAGGTATTTTGGATGCACTTGGCTTTTTTGGTCAGATTTTCAAAGTTTTAGTAGGTGGCTTGGGAACCATCAGTCTTTTGAAACCCCAAAAGCTTCTGCTGTTCTCAGGTTGAGTTCCTGGGTTTAAAAAGAATTTTGCAAACACAGCCTTCACTGGGTGTCTCAAGACTGATCAGAGCACATGTGGCACATCTGTACTGGAGGTGACATAAACATGACCTTGAACCTTTTTTGTGGTCACCTCAACAAAGATCCCAGCATCTGAACCCTGTCCCATGGGCTGTCTTGAGTGGGACATCCCAAATCTGCTCCCTTTTCTCGACTTCCTGCAGAGTTCCAGGCTGGCAGTGGCTGCAGTGAAAAACAAAGTGCACTAAAACCTGCCCCTGTCTGTCGGGCTGGTGCCCAGGAGGGTGTCTGGGTCTCAGATGATTCAGAAGCAGATGGGAGCCCCGTGGGTGGACAAATGCAAACCTCACCCTCAGGGAGCACTTGACAAAGAAAGGTCAGGACGAGACAGCAGAAAAGAAGTCGTAAGTGAAAGGCAGCGAGTGCCTGGTGACACCAGGGAGGAGGAAACTGTCTTTTCTCCACTGATAGACTGCTTCCATATAATAATTTAGCTATCAACGTTTGTTCGGTTTTTAAACTACTTTAATACTGACTGACATTTCCTTTAAATTGTAACTTGTGCAATTTAATGATAACCTTTAATTTTCTTCTACTCATGTAATGAGGAGCAGCAAAAATAGTAAGAACTAAATTGCAGACATTAGAAATACTTCCTATCAGAAGAAGGTAAAGAAGTGCATTCACGCACTGTAATGTGTGAGAAATTTAGATGGCTTTCAACATTTTCCTTCCTGCCATAACTGCTGTTTGGCTCTACTTTGTGCATGATTAATATCTTTACTATTGTATCACGGAAGATGTCTTCTACCCTAGACTGAAGACCTAGTTTTTAGAAACTAAGAATTCTAATGTCCCACTGACTAGTGGGAACTGAAGTTTCTGAGCTTTCTTGTATGAGATCAAAATGGTTAAGAGTGCCCATTTACCCATTTGGTCTGTCCACACACAAAAAAAAAGCTCTGTCATAGTTTCTTATGGGTCATTTCCATCAGTGTGTTTGATGACATGAGGCTTCTGGCTCTTTTTGTTTAATAATGTAGTTCAGAAGATATTCTGCAGAATTGATTAAATATCTACTTGAAACACTAATACAAGTGGTTTGGATTCCAATTATCTTAAATTATTTGCATGTTTGAAAAACAGATCATTCCTTAATGTGGAGCCAGTGCTTGCCATAGCTTTCCTTTTTTCCCCTTGGTCCAGTTTTTTTGTGTTGTTGGAGTGTGGAAGCTTTGATAGCAAAGCCTCAGGAACCTGTAACTTCAGAAATAAATCCAAGCAGTGCCTTACAGTAACTAAACTTTGCTGCTTTTCAAATTATGCTGCTAGTCCTCTCTCCTGTCCTAGGAGCTGGCCCAGGAGGTTTAATTTGCACCCTGCCTTCTCTTGCACAGGCAGGGAGGTTCACTGAGGTGAAGGGTTTGTTTTTTAGGTTTAATGCTGTGGTTTGGCCACATGAACTCTTGTCAAAGGAGACAGCTTTTACCATGAGTGCACTGCCAAGGCTGATACCAGACCATTTATGAATTTAAGCTTGTTTTATTTTGTCCAGTCAAGCTGTTCCTCATATTTCTCAAGTATAACTTACTGGAGAAATGTTGGCCAGGGCACCAACCTGGTATTTTTGTAACTGGCAATGGGAAGACTCTGGTCCCTTACAGTGAGGGAGATCCCACTGAGCAGAATTTGGTAAAAGGACATAGGAAGGCACAGAAGTGTGTAACTTTCTAATTTACTGTTACACTGACCACAAGACAGTCCAGGCTGAAATTTTAACAATTTAAACAGAAAATTCCTAAGACCTTTTTCCCAGGTGATGTCAACTACAGAGCTGTCCTGTTGCCATTGCTGTGATGCTGACACCAGGTTCAGGTCAGCTCACCTACCTGCTTAGTCTGATGTCCCAGAGAACCCCATTCACAAGTCCTGTCCTTTCAGCTGAACTGCTGAATTGAGAGAAATCTGCACACAGAAAGAGAAGAATGGTTCAGCTTGGTTCACAGAATCAATCAGTTAATCTCAGTTCCCCTTTCATTTCCTGGGCTGTTTATGGACACATCTGGATGTGGATGTGAGTGAATTAGAGGGATACAAAGACAATTCATACAGCTTGATCTACTTCAGAACTAAGTATTTTCCTTTATCAATGACTTTAGAGCCATCAGAACGCCCACATGGCTTTTCACTACAGTCTGTAGGATGCAGAATATATTAAGGGTCCAAGGTGTTGAGCAGGTTCTGCCCCCATGACCCAGCCCTGGTCCCACTGCCTGGGCCACCAGCTCCTGTGGGAGAGGATCCTTGGCTCTCTGAAAGTGTGAGTGAGGACTGCACTTCATCAGGATCATGAATCTTCTCTGGGTTTTCTCTCTGGCAAGTTTAATTGAAAAATGGGGAAATCAGCGGCCCAGAGTGAACTGACAGCAGAATTGGAGCCTCTGTTCATTCATCTGAATTAAATAAAATAACTTTGACCTGAAAGCAAGCAGACGAGGCACCTGCTTCCAGCCTCACACCCTCATGCTCTCCTGTTCCCTCACCCACACCTCCCAGCATCGTGCAAACACATTTATATACTGTGCAAACACAGTATTTATAGCCTGCTGGAATGGTATTGCTTATTTTCTTGTGCACACAGGCCTAATTAACAGCTATCACTCAATTTATTCTTGATTCAAACATAATCAACAATATGCTTAAGTAATGATTTTGCGTATGTCTATTAACTGCAGCCAAACTTGTCAAACTATTGCTCCATTAATTTAATTCTTCCTCTTGATTTAGGGAAATTCAATTACTGTGATGCAGTTAGTCATCTAGTAAATGTTTTCAAGTTCTCTTCTGTTGCTTAGATACTTCCTGAGTATTTTCTAGATTATTATAGTTTGTTGCCAAGGGAATGCATAAGCAAAAAATGATAGCTTTATAAACTGTCAGGTGTACCTGACTATTCTGTACAAGTTCTGTAGCATAAAATGCATTAGCTTCATTTCAGTAGTAAATAATCCAAAAGCATTAGATTCATCTCAGTTGTAAATAATCTACCAAATGTCTTTTCTTCCACAATATCATTTTACAAGGGGGAAAGGAAATGATGAAGTCATTGTTGTGACTGATGTCCTTGTGTGTCACTGCCAGCCCAGTGCAGGTTAGCAGGATCTTCCCCAGAGTCTGGAGACAGCAGGAAGGGAAATATTCCTCCAGAAGCAAAAGAGGAGCCACCTTCCACCTCTTTTCCCTGCTGGGAGCTTGGCCTCAACAGCTGAGTCTCCCTTGAGCATGTGCCTAAAAGATGTATTTTGGAGCACAGCGTGATCTTAGAGGCTTCTTCTCTTCACTGTGTGAGAAACCAGTGTTTTCTTAAAACCCTTCAGCTCTGCCCCCACCACTGCTTTTACACACGTTCCTACTTGGCTGGTTTCAGCATATGTTTATTCAAGATTTTAACCATATGAACCTTAGCAAAATCAGGGAATCGGAACTGCTCAGATCATTAGTGAATTCTTCCCCCAGAGTGGCTGGAGGGAATTCTTTCACACGCTGAGCATGTCCCCTTGAGTCATTAAGATGCTTGAGGATGCTCTGGCTTGTGCTGTGGTTCCTGACAGCGTGTGAGTGCTCAGGAACAGAGGCAGTGTCCTCCAGGCCTGTGAGCAGGCAGCCTCTGCTGCCCTGGGTGACTAAAGCCACTCACTTGCTAGTAAAATCCTGATGCTTTGACTCTCCTTTTTAGCTATATTCCTCTATTCAGCTGCCTGGAACAAGGCAAGACAGAGATGCTGTTGTCTCCCAGGACTTGAAAAGCTGGCCCAGCAGCACTGTCTCTATTGATGTGGGGAGAGCTGCCTTGTGCATATTGCTGGCACTTCAAAACACTCCCTGAATAAGGGAACGAGCAGGGAAGGACCGTGGGGGAATCCAAGCACAAATGTTCTGCCTTGGAGAGCAGCGTGTGTGAGCTGCCAGCTTTTGAAAGGTTTGTGGTCGTTTGGGGGGAATCTTCAGCCATCTACACAGCTCAGGGAAGGCTTGTTTTATTCAGGAGAGCTGAGGAATGGGGTCTGCATTTTTCTGAGTGATTAGGCATCTTAAAATCTCCCTTGATGCACAAAATATGTGCATATGTGCCTATGCTGTCATCATTTGAGTGAAAAAGACCTGGTTTGAAATTCCCCCAGCTCCCACTGATGGTTGCAGAGCTCCAAATCCAAGGGTCCTGTCTATGCTGCAGTTTGTATCAGTTTATGTAACAATAAATCAGCTTTGTTCCATAGATAAAGCCCCTCTTAAACCATGTCTTGTATTTAGTTTCCCTATCAATTAAAAGTAAATCCATGTAAACTCTTCCACAGTTTCCAGATAAAGACTTGAGGTAATTAAAGTAAATTGATTTAGAAGTAACCAGGTCTCTCACGTGCAGACACACATACACATTTGGATGTTATATATGAGGAATACGAAAATGTTGGGAGTGCCCAAGGAACAAAATTGAAAGGGAGAAATGTTCCAAGAGCTCTAAATTTGGCAGGGTGCAGAAGGCAGAGTGTTGGGCAAAGGAAAATCAACCTGTAAGGCTGTTTTCCAAGAGTTCTGGTGAAATGCTGCCTGAGTGAGCTGTTTGCCATGAATCCCCCACCTGGTGCACCCTCCCTGCTCCCCACAAAATGCTCTGGAGAAGGAGGAGTAGCAGCTGTGCAGTGCTGCTCACACAGCTGCTGGTGGAAAATTACCCATCCCAAACTACAGACAAAAGCTGTGGTGCATCTTAACTTGCTTATAAATGTGTAGTTCTTCCTGAAACTCTAAATACAAAGCTCTTGTATTTGAGCAGAAAAGCTTGATGCATATATGATTTAGGTCAAAGTTACAAAGTGCTTATATAGCTTAGGTTATAAGATATATATGTAACCTAATATCAATATAACCCCAATCATGACTTTTTATCAATGTAACCCGAAGCATAACTTTCTATACNGTGCGGCTTCAGAGATAGATAAGGGTAGTATTAATGAGAAGTTGGCAAATGCAGAGCCAATTAGCCACAAAACAAAGAATTTAGACCGGTTAAGACCGGTGAGACCGAGGAGCACCGTAACTACGCATGCTCTGAAGCCAAAGTTGAAAAGTTCAAGTGCGAAGAAGACTTTGGAAGCCTTCATCAAAGACCCCCGAAAACCCCTGAATTAGGGAAGGGCATGCGCAGTGCAAAGCATTATCTAATAACCATGAGATCATGTTATGTAAATTATTTCCAGCGCTTGTGTGATGATGCTGTGATGACACAGCCACATTAAACATAATTTATTGTATAAATAAACCACAGCACTGGACAAAGGTGGGTGAGTTGGGAGGAAAAATCCCCCTCACCACCAGCGCTGCAATAAACAAATACCTGCTCTATAGACATCGGGCTGTGGGGATTTATTTCCAGCCTGTCTTTCAGGCATCAAGCTCAAGGCCTGTCATCCTGCTCAGCACATCCAGAGGGCCCCAGTCAGCCTTGGGGCATTTTGTGATGTCCTACACAAATGTGATGAACCTTGGCTGGTACCAAAGCTGTCCCCAAAGAGGATGGCACAGGAAGGGGCCCTGCTGGGAGCTCTCTGTGGGCTCTCGTTGCTGGGATGACACGATGGCATTTCAGCCTCACTGCAGAGTCCTTCCATCAGAACTAAATAAGATCTTAAGCCTTGTTTCGAGCTGAAAATTTCACAAGAAATTGGGGTAGGGTGGTGCCTCTTTCCTCGGTAGAAAGAGCCTAACTCCAGCTGATCTTTGAGTCCAAAACTTGGGGTTTTTTTTACAGGAAAAGCTGCATGTTAATCAGCTCATTATAAATGCACAGATCTGCAAAATTCTGTATTTGCCAATAATCCCCAAATCTCCTGTACTAACAGGAGACATTTCATTAAAAAAAAAAATTACCAAGGAATTTTGAATCAATCAGGAACAAAAAATATTTAGACATCATGAAATACTTTATTTCAAATCAAACTCCAGGTATGTGGACTAAATTGCCATGTGATCTCCATTGTTTTTAGGCAAATGCATTTTCCTAAATTCATAGTTCCTGTGTGCCTGTGCTAATAAGTGGCCACTTAAGTTGTACAAGTAAATACACCCTCCATTTTTCAGCCATGTTGTTTAGGGCAAGTTGAAAATTTACTCTAAATCTGATTTAATGCCTCATAAGCCTGATTTGTATGTGCTCTGCTATAAATGATCATTGTCTGAGTATTCAAAGCAGGAAACCAAGTGATCTATATGTAAAGAATGACCACTAATCTTCACAAGGGGCCCTTCCTTCCCTGTGCATTCTGAACGCTTTATTTGGTACAAATCCTCAGCTGTAAACTCCAGGTTTGATTCTCCTCTCACAACAGTGTAAATCAGGAGTAGCTCTGCTGAAGCCAGGGAGTTTGTACTGCAGTAAATCCACCATGAGAAGAGAATCACTTGATTCCCCATTGGCATCGATAAAAAGAGCACCAGGATCCATATAAATAAATGGCAAGAGGCTTCCTTGAGTCCATTCCACTTGACAGAAGTTATTTGATAAATTCATTTTAACGAGGTCTGTTTAGGCTGTGTTACATTTCACCTGATGTTTATATGGTAATGCTTAGAAACTGTTTTACTGCATGAAATATAACATACTTTGATGCAGTCATCTATATGTATATGTGAGAACAGGAGGTTGGATGTGCCACATATGGAGAAAATTTACAATTTAGGGTTCCCAAACGGCATCTTTACATAATTGTTAGAATACTTAGAGGAGCTGAATAGCTGTAGTGGTAAAAAAGAGAAAGAGAATCATAAAGCTAATGATAAATAAATATTTGCACACACATGCCACACAATAGTCACTAATTCAATGTAAGAAGAGAGGAACAGCAGGAACAGCTGCTAGCTGTATTTCACACAATAAAAAAAAAAAAGAAGAATTAAAATATGGCACAGATTTGAATCCCTTCCTGTATTTTGCAGGTATTGTTAAATATTCCCTGAACTTATACTGTCCACTATATTTCTTAGCTGTAAGCAAAAGTTTTTCTCTTTAGAAGTCTGTGGATTCTGTGAAGTGACAGGTTTTGCTGTAAATAGGATTTTGCTTTAGAACAATAAAGAAGCAATTCCCTAGTTATCAATGCACCATATTGCAGGGATTGCAGAGACCTCAGCTACTGGGGCTCTTGGCAAAAATAACATCCTTTGACAGCAATTTGAAAGCAGCTCCCTCGCATGTCAGAGACAGTGTGAACCCACAGCTGCACAGGCTTCAGCAAAGACAATTTTAAAACAACTTTCTAGATTTAGCTCTCCAGCTAAATAAATAGATGTAGCCAATTACCTGCCAGTGGGATCTCGTTGTTTGTGGCTCCAGGGCTGTCTCTGCCAGCAGCAGCTCCAGGTTCTCTGGCTGGGAACATCAGGCAGCAGGGCAGGCTCACTGCTGATCTCATTTGGTTTCTCTGTGTCTTGGGGTGACTTTATGATGTGTATCCCCTATCGCCACTCTATGCCCAGAAGACGAATCCTGTGGTTTAAGACTGGGTGTGAGAGAAAAAACTGAGTGAACTTTTCAAACCAATTGCTCAAGGACACACACAGAGATCTCTGGGTTTTTTGGCGGCGGGAAGTGGAGGAAGCAACCTTGCTTTCCAGCCAGCTCTCAGGTCTTTTCTCTGAAGAGAGTTTTCCTGGGACTTTTGGTTTTCTTTTTTTCCTTTCTTCTTCTCGTCGGGACTGTTTTACAATTTCCGACCACACGGGGGGAGAACTTCTCTTCCAAGGCCCTGGAAGGGCCCCACAGGCCCAGCCCTGAAGAGGAGAGAGGCCACACCCAGAGAAGGACTCTGAAATCTTCCCAGGCTTCTCTCCACAGCGAGAGATTTTTATTATTTAGCATTGTTATCCTTTCCTGTGTGTTTGTTGAGTAAATAGTGTTTATCTCTTTCACTTTCCTTCGAGGAAATTCTTTTTTCTTTCCTGAACCTGTTTTTGGGGGAGGCGTGGTGGTGGCCTGCCTTCCCTCAGAGGATATTCTCCTCCAATTTGGCCAAACCAGCACACTCTGGAATGTGTCTAAGTGGAAGCAGAGCTGGTTTGGTACCAACACCTCATGAAAACACAAAGGTTTCCTCACCAAGGTTGAGCTGGAGACATCCTGCACATCTTGGTGACAGGGAGCCAAGCACAGGGAAGAGGCGACAGAGGCCTTTGGGATCTGAGGGATGTGCCAACGTGGATGCAAAAAAGTGTCCTCCTTTATCCGCCCAAGGCACTGAACCACCGGAGTTAAAATAGAAATTTTCAACTTTGCAATACGGAAATGTGGGAACCTGCAGCTGAAGATGGAAACTTAAGCAACCCCTGAGATGTTTGCAAGAAAGGAGAGGCTCCACCTGTGAATTTATCCTGGAGAAGGGAATGCAGTAAATTCCACAGGGCCGAGCATGACAGCTCTGTGGAATTACTCATGTATTAACATTTTGTACAAAGAAGTCAACACTGATTTTTGTCTCAATTCATGTTGAATCATGTTGCATCCCATAATAGTAACAGTAATTTTCATTGATGTTTTCTGAAGCAACGGTTTAATATCCAGGGCTTCTATTTTGTCTGATTTATCAGTATCATGAGTTTAGGGGGGCTTCAGGGGCAGTGTTTGTTTGTGCTTGAATACACACAGTCAGGAAAGATCTTTTTGCTTGACAAGCCAGCTCCTCCCTGCTCATTTCTAGAGCTTTCATTTGAAACCAAACTGTCTAATCTTTCTCTAAAAATTTTTTACCACTCTTTTATCGTCGCTTGCTGTCATAAATGCTGTCAGTGCACATGATACCCTCTCTACTTCAGAACCTGCTTATAGCTGTGTGTTCACAAAGGTGAGAAAATATATTTGATTTCCACTGAAACAAGCTGGAGGGCCCTGTTTACAGAATATCTCTTACAGTCACATTCATTCCGTTTTGTGGAAATTAAGCTGGGAATTCCAAACAAAATAATAATAATTCAGTCCAACTCAGGTGAAGGTTGAAGCTTAGAGTATAATCAGGTTCCAGAAGATGGAAACATGCCGTGTCATAAGTAAGAAACTGTCTGCATAGTAAATACTGTAATTAAAAAATTGATTAATATTACTAGAATTAATTAATATCAATAAGAATTAATTCTTCCCTGCTGCATACTCTTAACCTCCAAGTGGAGTACATGCAGATTAAAACTTTCAGTGAGCCCACTGCAAAGCCGAATTGAAATTCCTAAGTTGTAACTTTTGTCATCAGTGTCTAACTTGTTTTTGTTGTTGTATGGTGTGTCTATACAATCATCTGCAAAACCAGCCTATAGCCATCGCCCTCACAAATCTGAGCCCAGGATAATTTTGCTTAACCTTGGAGAACAGAGGAGATGGATCAGAGAGGAGCTCGGTACCCCCCCATTGTTTTGTTGGCCCCTTTCCCTGCCTGGGGCTGTGCCAGGGCTCTGCTGCTCCTCTGGAAGGGGCTTTTTCAGCTCCTGCTGCAGCCCCACAGTGGAGCATCATCCCACCCCTGCCACCAGCAAAGACCTGCTGCTCCTGCTGGTGTGAGCCTGGAGAGCAGAGCTTCCAGCCTGCAGCTCTCCCCCTGATCCCTGCAACAGATCTGCAAGCGTGGAACTGGAAAATAAACCCCAAACCACCAAGCTGAAGCTCCTCCTAAAGCCTAATGATAATCCTGTGTAGCGTTTGTGATTTGAACTATCACTAACAACTGCATCAGCAGCAGAGACCCTGAAGACAGGCTGGTCACAGATCAGAAGGATATCAGGAAACATGAAGAAGCTCCTTAATTTCTAATCCTTTTTCAGCCTTAATCTTCTTTTTTTATAGTAAGATCTGGCATTACACATTTTCTGCACACATGCTTTCTAGATGATGTAGATTAAGCCTTAGGTCTCTGATTTGCTGGAAGCAGCATGTTGGTAGGTTAGCTCTTACTGCAGCCTCGTGCTGGAATGCCCAGGATTATTCTCTGTGGGCTGATATATTCAGCTAAAATATTCATTAAAAGTATGTGAAGTCATCCAGGATTTTAATCCATGCTTTGTTCTGTGTTTCACGAGGGTTTGTTCCATCTCTTTGCCATAGCTGGGGCTGTTTCATTTGTGCATTTCTTCCAGAATTAGACTTACAGATAGAAGTGTTGGGATGGGGGGCAGGAGGGTACTGACTGAATATCTTGTGTCCAGGAATAAGAATAAATTATTCTGTAGATATTTTGAGTATATATTGTTATAATCAAGAGGTGGGGCTTTTTTTTTTTTCCTTACTAGCAATTGATAAAACGTCTTCGAATTTATTTTGTGAATACATAAAATAAGTGGAGAGGCCTCTTCTACCACCCTAACAAATAGAGATGCAATAAAGGTAGCCACGAAGAACCCTCCTCCACCCTTACCCTGGAGCAGAATCTGAAGTCTCTCAATTTGGGACATTTGAAACATATGTTAGAGAATTCTGTCCCTATCAAATTCTGCAGCAAAATAGTTTCAGGATCGTAGAGAAGGACCATAATTGGCTTTCTTTCCATGCTTTCTGGAGAAGCTTCTAAACTTCCCTATGGTTAAGTAGGAATTTTCCATCAAGATAGAGTTTTTTTTAATAAGGAGTTAGTCAAATTTAACAACTATCTGGACAACTATCACCTGATCTTTCTTCTGACACTTCCAGTAGGAGAGTTCCAGGCTGTAACCACAGCAGAGAACGGAATGTTCATCCCTTCCAACTCGGGAAGGAAGGTAGGTCAGTGCTGACAATGTGTTTTAAATTGGGCCTGCCTCAGATGCTCTTGCAGCACTACCAGATCCACATTTAGATAAGAAGTTCTAATCTGTGCCACTGCCTTGGTGGGGAGAAAAATGTGTTCAAATAGCTGGGATGCAGCACTGTGCTCTGAAGTGAAAGGCTGGGTGTTCACTGAGCATTTCCTGTTGGGTACAACACACATCCCCCCGTGCTGCACACTTTGGTCAGGATTTAGGTGAGTTTCAGACAGAAAATTGCAGAAAGTATTCAATTCTTCTGCAAACACCAAGAATAGAGACACAGAACAGACAATGAGTTTACCCAGAAGAGCAGGAGACACTTGAGACCCCCCTGATGCCTTAGGTTTTAACTTTTATATTTTTCAAATCCTGCACTGCCTAGTGTGTAACTCTGAAGTTTCTTGTGGCCTCTTAGCTACTCTTCTCATTTTAGTTAGACATAACAAGCCTCTCTAAGTTTCCATATCAAAGACACCAGGCCCCAAAATGTGTAAACTAAAAGCCTCTGAAGGGGGGTAAACTTGGGGAAATTACATCATGAACTGAGGCTATAATTGGAGAATTAACCCTGATATGCAGATGAACCAAACCTATAAAAGTGTGAAGAACCTGTGACCCGGGGCCCATCTTGGGTGAAGCCTCTGGCCCTGCCCAGGGTGCACCTTTGAAGGCCTTTTAAATAAATACCTGCCTTTATTCTCTTATTTTGTCTAATCTCTGTGTTTTAGGTGGCCACCTCAGGCATCATCCCCACATGTGTTTAACTTCCTGAGGAACCCAGGGACAGGTACTACACAAAAAGCAGACTTAAAATTATGACTATCACATATGTATAGGACAGCAGAAAAAGAGATCCAATTAACCAATTCACTGGAAGGTGGAGGAAAAATCCCTTTGCACAATTACAGATAAAAACATTTGGATTCACATTTTCCTAATAGCCTAAGGGACGTATTTAGGGGTTTCTGGAGGATTATTAGAAACCTAGAATGTTATGACTAACAGAATTCTGTTTACTTAGCACTTCAGAGAAGGAGGTCATGTCAGCTAAGGTGCCTGGATAGGGGAAAAAGTTGTCCTAGATCAGGATTTCTGTGACTTGGAGCACGTGTGGAGCACTCCTGGTCATGTGCTTTAAGGCAGGGATCCCTCCTCCAGCAGCTGCTGGAACAGTTGGGAGTCAGGGGGATTTGGGTCACTGATCCATCACCTTGTGCCTCATTTCGGGGTGCTGGCCCAGGCTTTGAGGAGCACTGGCCTCCAGTGTGGGTATTTTATCTTAGAGCTTGCTGGTTTGACTTTGCTTTTGTGAGACAGGACGTAAAATGAAAGGCAGGGATTTAGGAGTATTAACCTTCTTTTTTAATATATAAATGAAAAAGACAACAAGGACAGTATTTCAATCAATCTGGAATCCCTTAAAGGTGATTCGGCCTTACTATTTCTATTCAGGTTTTTACTCAATATCTATTACTAAGTTGTCAATTATCAGCTTGCGTGTATCACATTTTATTCAGTAATCCCTCCGTGCTTCTGTTATGCTTTAGCATCTATAAATTTATGTTTCAAGTTGGGTTTTTTTTATGCTTTGAAAGCATAAGCTGGTATGGAAAAGAGAAAAAAAAAACAGAAAAAAAGCCCAGAAAACAAACAAACCAAAAAAAAAAAAACCACAAACAAACAAAAAAACAACAACAACAAAAAAAAACCACTTCTTTTAAAAGAGCTGCAATTATACCCTGAATACATATCTCTGACATGACATGCAAATAGCCACCTATGTACTTGGATAATTATATAGATGCCTTGAGTCCCCTAATGGATCCATATTTATACAAACCCACAGTTTTAATACACAAGCTTCACTCACTCTTGAGGTGGAACTTGGAAACAGTAAAGTCTTTTTGATATTCTAACTGGCCCATTTTAGGACGTTTTCCCCTACATGGATTTTATTATAGTCTGAGGTGTACAAGAATTTCCTGTTGTTTCCATTTTATTAGTTTGGGTTTTTAACAGCTGTGCTATCATCACTTGGACCTTCTGCCCAGAGAAACCCCCAGCCCCTCAGCTGTGTGGGGCAGACTGACTGAAGGCACCCTGACACCCCTGAACATGTGCCAAGCTCTCAGATACTCAGAGAAAAGTAAATTCCAACAGTGATGGACAATATTTCTGCAATTGGAGGCAATTTTTTAAATGTTCCAGTGCTGAGCCATTGGATTGTCTGGCTGTGGGGTTCCCACCACCTTTCCTCTGTGAGCCAGGATGTCACCTGGAAGGACTGGGCACTTTGGCCCAGTGTCCTCATTGCAAATAAATGTCAGCAAGGGAGGGATAATGGATTAGAGCTCCAGCAAAAACTTCCCTTATAAATTCAGCCCTTTGCCAAGTCTGTTGATGCCCTACTTTCAAGACTGTCATAGCAAGCAATTCTGACACTCTCTGTTTATTAAAAACAGAGTGCTAAAATCAATACAGCAATATCTTGTTGGAGAAAATTCAATTCATCAATAGGTTTGTCGTTTTAAAGATGATTAAAGACTTGTTTATTAGGCATCATCTAGGCTTTAGTAATAGTTGGTATGAAAATAATAAGACATAAGCCACTTTAGACTTACAAATCTTTCAATTACATCAGGGAGAGGACATTTTTCTCTAAGTGAAGGGCTGGAAGCATTTCCTATCTTTACTTTAGCCTATATTAGTCACCAATTACATATCAAAACCTGGCACACAGATTGCAGTGGCTCAGGGGCAGCAGAATCTGTGCATTTAAAACCATTAAAAATACCAAGTGTGCTGAGATTTTCATTGGACTATTGTAAGGAATATTTATTCTGATCTGCAGGTGTTAACTTCTGAAAGCTCCAGTTCAGCTTCTGCCAAAGCATTAATTATTATGAATAAAAGCACATTTAAAGTATTTTCCTCTTCTGCAAGAACAGCAAACCTGAGTGTGAGAAGGAACTCTAAAACTCATCTTCATCACAGATAAAGACAGGAAGGCTGTCTTTTCATTGCCAGTCAGATGTTCAGCACCTCTCAACTCGTCAGCTTTAATTAATCCCAAATAGGACTGTGAGCACACAAGGGCTTGTGCAAACACCCAGAGCTGGGCAAGATCCCCCTACACAGACATTTGAGAGCATCCAGCCCCACTTGGCCACAAAGAAGGAAAAAAGGTATAAAAAACAGGAGGAAAAGCAACTGCTGATAAATAGGATTGTGGATCCATAGCTGAATTTGGACTACTTAAAAAAAAAATCTTCCTGGGAAGATAATAGAGATGAGCTTGTCAACAAGTTTCAACAAGTGAAACAAGCCCTAAACTCTTAGAATATAGGTGATAAAATACTTCTTGAAAATGAACTTTTCTGTGCAGAAAGCTGAGATTCTCTCTAGTCTAAATTGTATCCCTATTAGAAAAGCATTTTCAAATGCTGATTCCTAGCTAACTTTATCCCATAACCCCTTCTTCTTTTCCCTTAGGGATTCTTTTGCAGAGCCAGATAAATCTGTACTTTGTAAGCAAAGTGACCAAGAAAACAGAGGGGAGTTGGTGGCAAATTGGCACAGGAGAAAAATTGATTTTCTAATAGCCTTTTTCAGAATAATTTCTCACCATTTCTTTCGTATTTGAGCTTATGGAAAAGGGTCTTTCACTCTGCATGGAATGTGTGGGAATGATGTAAGAGGACAAAGGTTCTTCTTGGTCTCCAGAGCCTTGGTTTTGGTTACTTGTAAAAATACAGATTTACACAACTGCAGCATACATGGAGCTGTACAGGAGATCACAATTTGGAATAAAAGACTGGCTCTTCCCCCATAGCCCCGCAATCCATGAACACAGCAGGGAATGGAGACAAAAACAACCAACTAAACAAAAACCTCAAACCAACCAAACATAAGAAAAAAACAGGGAAGAGTAAACACAAAATCTTGTGACCAAGTTAAGCAGAGGAGTGCTCCAAAGTGACTCTGGAGCTCAAATTCATGCTGTAACCCAAATTTCCTGCTCTTCTATCAACCTTACATTGGGCATTGTCAGGGGAAAAAATGAAGAGTTTTGGCAGAGAGGGAAGTGTCAGGAAAAGCAAAGATGGGTTCAGGATAGGGGTTGTTTGTTTTTCTTTTATTTCTACCTCTTCTGCAGTTCTCCTGTTTTCTCAACATAAAAAGTACAGGGATGCTTTTGAGGCAGATGAAATGAGAACAGTAAAACAGTCCTCTGTTAAACTGGAACAGTAATATTTGCAGCTGGAAAGGCTAATTTATTCACCTTTTTTAAAGAAATAGAAAAAGCAGGCCAGGACAAAACAGCTCTCTTCTGCTCATAAAAAAAATCCCATTGAAATATGCTACTAGGCAAAATAACTCATGATTTTTGCATGCCACAAAGGATTTGCTTTGGCACATAATGAATTTTATTGAGGTCAAATTTCAAGTTATCTAAATACTAGTTTACCTCCAGAGATACAGGGCTCAGGAAATTATTTTGCATTATTATGCATTTTTTCCTTGGCACTGATTTGAGAAGCAGTGAATAACACTGCTCTCAAAAACTTGCTAAAAAAGCTGGTAAAACTTTTGTCCCTTTCATAGCTAAAAAGCTGAGTTTATAAACTCTACATTTCCACTGATTTATAATTTCAGTAATGCTTCTCTGGCTGCACCACAGCTCCGACACTGCAGCTTTCCTTGGGATCAGTCCATGGAATGTCATGGCTGGAGGGGGCACAGGATCACAAAAAACAGCAGCAGTCCCTTCATTATTTTACAGAGTTTATGAATACTTAATAGGCCTAGAAATTAGAACATCCTGGCAGCAAAGGAAATAGGGAAATAAATAACTACAACAAGTGGTGTTTTCTAGCTTTTGTAAAATTGAATCATTAACCTTAATAATGGTGTGTTTTGACGGTGGTGTAAAACAGATGAGCTTTGGGGGCACATCTTTTACCCTGGGCAGGGAGCTCTGTGAATCTCAGGCACTCGGATCTGCTGCTCTGGGTGCACAACAGCAAGAAGGGTTTTTTATTAATCTTGGCCTGTGTGTGAGGACATTTTTCTCCTCCTTTCTATTAACAAAGTCAGTAAAAAATAAAATATTCGCTTCTGTAGAAGTATATGTAGAGATACATACATGTAAATATATATAGATGCAGGTAAATAAAGCAGTGAGTGCATTAATAACCTCCACAACACTACAGTGTTAATTACTTAGCCTGAAAGATACTTCTCAAACTAATTTAGCACAGCCTTTTTGCTAATGCTATGCACCAATAGTAAAGTAGAAGATGTACCAACAGTTTAAAAGAGAATTTAAATCAATCAACTGGCTATATCTCATCTGCTCAGCAGGGAAGGATGTGTTAGGAATGAATGTACTGAAGAAAATGTAGAAGCAAAATCAAGATCTTAGAAAGTTGGAACACATTTATTAATATGCAGTTGATTAAATGAGATTTAAGCATTGAATGTCTGAGTCTGTCTTGCTAGATGGTAACCATAAGGAAATTAAAACACACTGATTTCAATATACATCCTATAAATTTCTGTCTGATCTGAATTCCTTTGGAAAACCACTGGCTTTTCAAGTAAAGACCTCTCTGAAAGAAGAGCTCTGAAATCAGGCAGCTCCAAAGGTCAGCGCATCTCAGTGTAACTCACTAGAAAGGATCTCAGGCCCTCTGGATTTTAACATATTCAATTCTACCTTTTGAACCCACATAAAAAATGGAAAGAGCAATTTTTCATTGATCTAGATTTCTAACAAATTTGTTGGCTTTTCCACCATTTACAACCTTCTGAATATTTATGTAAGCCTTCAGATTTTGAAGAGGCAGCTCTTTTGACATCCCTTTAGCAGAGACAAAAATTATCCTTAACACAATTTTTAATGCAGATTCTTCAAAAAAGACCAAACTGAAATCTCTTTATAGATTGCAAGACTAAATTAGGGTAATGAGTTCTCCAAACCCCAGTTATTCCTTTAATTACTTATTGACTTAGCCTATTTCTAAACTAAGGTTAATAAACTAAGAGAAGCATGCAAATGTAATTTTTCTCTCCTTCATATAATGCTTGTGACTGTCACAGCACAGGATGAGAGCTGTCATGAGTGGTACAAAATTGGCTGTGGACACACAGGATTGTGTTGAGTTCTGCAGGCAGTGAAAGTCTGCCTTAGAATGCCCCAAAATATCTTTTTTTTACTCACAATGGAATATTTTAGATTAAGGAGAGCACGATTTCACTGCAAAGCTGGTGTCAGCATGCCCAGCAATTATTAATGCAAGGCACCATAAATTTGGCTACATCTGCTTGAGGCTCCATAGTTACTAACAAGCAGAAATCATTGCATTAATGGAGTAGTGGGAACACAATGAAGCACTTCATTATCCCTAAAAGGCAGCATGTGGCACATGGGCTCTGTGGGGTGTTACCAGTGTCCTTGGAGCAATTTCATTCCTTCACATCCTGTGGCATATAATTATTGCAAGACTAACCATGACCCTGCAGGTCCTCTATTAAAATTATATTTTGTTACAGAACGGAGTATACATTATTGAAGCACATTATTTTGATCACTGAAATTTGACATATTGTGCTCATTAGCCAGTAAGCCTGCATATTTAATTTATGAGGTTAACTCCAGATTTTTTACAGACCAGTCACTTACATGGAGTAAACAGGCAAAACTGCAGAGGAGTGAATGGGAAAAGTTTCTACTGAAAATGGTGCTTTAAAAGCAGAAAAAAAGTGTCTCATGCCATATGCTGCTAGATGACACATTACATTAGGCAGGTAAATGGGTTAATTGGGCTCATTAACATCATTTCCTTTTTAAAACTTTTCAACTGAGAAGATGAAAAGATTATGTTAATCTTTACACTTCTCTCTTACATTTTACATTTTTCACACGGGCCTTTTTTAATCAAATATTGATGATGATGCCTGTTGTTCTTCAAAGCCCAGCAATTAGATTGCAGCTCCCTCCCAGTAAGTGGTGTTTTCTTATCTTTATTTCCCTTCTCTCCACTTTTTTTTTTTTCATAAACACAACATAAGGTCCATTGAATTCTTGCCAGAAAAGCCACTCTGGATTTTTTATCTGATGGCCAAGCAACCTGCAGAGCCCGAATCCCCCAAACCCTTCCTGAGCAGTGGAACAGATCCCACACTTCTGTCCCACAGCTGAATCCACCACTCCTGAATTAAAGCCACGGATTACAGCCGTGCCACATAAACCAGATAAATTTTCCTTTTTTCCCGGCTGTGGCATTCCCTGTGGGATACAGGTAAAGGCTCTGTGGGATGGGTGGACGCTGCTCTCTGCTGGCAGCAAGGAAAGCATGCAGGAAACAGGAAATTTCCTCTAAAATTGCCTTCAAAAATAAAGCATTTTCCACAATTTCTTTCCATAATGTTGCACAGACAGTGATTAAGCATAAAGATAAAGGCAGGGGAAAGGTAGTAGATAAAGTAACTTGTCAAATGTACAAATATTCATTAAAAGCACCTAAATAAAACTGGATCTTCTCTAGAAAATAATTGCTTAAATACAATTTTGAAAGGGTTTTTTTGTACATGTATCTCCATACACACAGAAAATACCTCAGGACAAGGACAAAGATCTCAAAAGTTTGGAAAATCAATAGAATAACTGTCTCCTATTTGAATATGGCAATCTCCTCTTTAAGAGAAGACTTCAAAACACAACACCCTTTAAAGAACTAGTAAATAACTTAGAGTAACAACTCTATAAAACCATTTTATTTTCCAGCTTGGGCCCCCTCTTAACAGCAGCCAGAGGAATCAACACCATAAAACTGCTCCTAAAACTAACTGGATGCCATAAGCACGATATGAAGAGAATGCATGTTCTCATGTAGCCACTGCTGTGAAATAAAGGAATATAATCCTGCTGCAGAGAGAGAGCAAAGCAGGTGGTCCTGGCAGGTTACCTTTGAAATTCTGGTTTGGTGCAGTGCTTCCTCACTGTCCCTAAAATCAGATTTCAGATCACAGACCTGAAGTCTGTGTAAACTCTGCTTTCAAACCCTGAAGCAGCCTCTGCTTTGCACAAGGGAGGGGAAGGCACTTGCTACAGTTCAGTCAATTTAAATCAGGGAGGACAAAACTTTATATCACAGGGACATGGTCAAGATACTGTGAACAACCATCAGAACAACGCCATTAAATGAAAGGAGCTTGAGGGACTCAGAAAAACATGATTCAGTTTATCACTGCACATAGAAACTCAAGTTCAGGTGGCATTAGCCAGAGAGTGAAATTTTCCATAGGACAATTCTTCTTAACTGTCAGGAAGAAAATGAACCAACCTGGCAAAGATGTTGATGTACCCCAGTGAGACAAAAAAACAACTGCACACTTATTTTTGCATTTTTTCACTTTGAGATCCATAGATGGGGGATGCCATGACCAATTGAATATCAGTGTTTGATGTTCAGTGGAGCACCTGTCCCTCCATGGAGCTGCTCAGGGAGAGGAGCTGAGCAGAAATCCAGTGGCACATCCCAGGTTCCTTGGGATCCCCACGGCACTGCTGCCATTGCTGAGGGGCAGAAACCAAAGGGAAATGGCACAGTGGTTCAGGTGCTGCTCACACAGGAGGAGAGCCCACCAATTCCACCCCTCCCAGAGCCTGCAGAGCTGCTTTCCTACTCTGCTGGAACACCAGACTCCAGCAGGAAAGGATGGAAAAACCAGGCAGCAAATGATCAAAAACTGGTTATTGCAGCACGTAAAACCAGGGCACTACAACTCCTTCAAAACAAAGCTCAAACCTCAGTGATTTGTTTCCCTCCAAGGCACTAGGCCTTCTTTGGGCTGTATCTGTTTTCATCCTAAAGAAAGGAACATCTAATATTGCAGATAAGATCCAAGGACACCAGAGCAGGCAGCCATACACAATTGATTTTCCTGCTCCCTTACATTCAGTGTTGCTCCACTGGCAGGTACTGATACAAGTTTAAAAATGTTCTTGGAACTAATCTTCAGCCCACTTTTAACTTGAATAAATCCAAAATGTACAATTTCGCTATTTGTAAAGGCCCCAGGAAGCAGAGGGCCTGTGCTACCCCTTGAAGGTGACAGTGAACTGCAGATGTAGGATGGAAATGAAAGGGAAAGCATCCATCCCCTTTTCTCCTGCATTCCCTGCCCACATTTCTAGCATGGCTTCACCCTGAAACAGGCTTCCTTTTCTCCTGCTCAGGGTTTTGAAGGCTATTTTAACAGAAGCCGTAGTGTAAAGATGTAGGACACAAAGGAAGTTCTGAAAAATTTAGTTTGGGACTAATTGTGGAAGAAAGACAAGGGAGCAAGATGGGAACAAAAGACAAGACCAGGAGGAACAAAATACACAGTTAGCTGGGAGGAAACAGAAATGTTTCCACCGATGCTAGGTTAAAGAACACCATTGGGGGGAAAAAAAATTGTTTCTGGACTGGTTTTTATGTGGCTTTTTTTGTTTGGTTTGGGGGGTTTGCTGGTTTTTTTATTATTGTGAGTTTTTTCCTAATGGTCATAAGGTCTGTACCATTTCAAGATAAACATGCATCAAAGAGATTGTGTTTCTTGGGTGTGCATTTTTATTGACTTTGCTTATGTTCCACCTTTCAAAGAACAGAATTGGGACTTTTTTTTGTGGTCACAGGGCCAACTTATACAGAGCTACCACAGGAGTATTCAGATCTTACTGAGAAATGAAGTATGGAATGTATCAGCAGCCTGTGCCCTTGTGGATGTCTTGCATCAAGATAAAGAGAGAGAAAAATGCTGCAGGGGAGTTATGTGCACAAAGCCCTGTGAAGCAAGAATTAAAAGTAATGAGATTAAATAGAAAATAACTAGATCAGGAATATGTTATATTATATGTTAATAAATTAGTTAAAGCCTACCAAAGTTGAAGTGTTCCATAATTGAGATTGAAGCCCATGAGAGTGCTCTCTTCTACTTGGGGATTTTGCCACAGGTAATATTACCTGTTTGAAAATGTTTCTAAATCTGTGAGGAAAATGGGGTCAACTGAGAATGTGGTCTGATCATTAACTTGGATGATTTTGGACTTCTCTGTTTTCTCAGACCAGCTTTATGGATGATTTAATGTTTTCTTTACTGCAGTCTCATTTCTAGCGCATAAGATAAATGTGAATATTGATCTTTCTTAAAAAGAGGAGGTCAAGATTTAGTGCTTATTTCTTCCCCAGGTTTGTTTGCTGAGTTTTCATCTTTGTGTAACTTTCAAGTCACACACACAGAGAACAAAGCAGAGCAAGAAGCAGCACAAAGGCCAGCATGCTGGAGCACCTCAGATCCGTCTGACAAATTAAGGAAATAGTTATATAGATCTTAACAGGTCTTTTATATGAGCCTGATACCTTAGGTTTTATCTTTTATATTTTTCAAATCCTGCATTGCCTGGTGTGTAGCTCAGAAGTTTTTTGTGGCCTTCTGGCTGCTGTTCTCTCACGCCAGCCATGACAAACCTCTCTGGGCCTGCTCTCCAAGGACACCCAGGCTGTGCTGGGCCCAAAATGCGTAACCAACATCTCAGAAGGGGGGTGAGCTTCGGGAAATGACATCATCAACTGAAGCTTTAACTGGAGAATTAGCCCTGATGTGCAAATGAACCAAACCTATACAAGTGTGAAGAACCTGTGACCTAGGGCCCATCTTGGGTGTCCCCTTTGGCTGCCCAGGGTGTACCTTTGAAGGCCTTCAAATAAATCCCTGCCTTTATTCCCTTATTCCTGTCTCATCTCTGTGTTTTGGGTGGCCTGCCAGGCATCAAGCCTTTTAAACTACCCTCTAACATTTTATCCAGCCCACATCTAAAAAATAAACACTCTGCTTTCTGAAGAAGCAGAGACTGTTGACTGTTCCAGGATAAGCCAACATCCTTCCCATAAGGTGCCCATTCTCCATTCTGTTTATTTTGTAGGGGAATGGACAAAATGCAGAAAATACTTCCTTGTTTGTGGCTTAGTCAAGACAGACATAACAGCACCACACTTATTGTAATCCAAAGCCATCATCATCTTTATTTTCTCTACTGTTTCTCTTACACCTTTTCACAATTGCTGTGGCTTATTGAGATTGGCTTCTTAGCAAATGATGACAAGGCTGTCTAACAAACAATGACCATACAAGCAGTAAACAATTAGCTATACAAGCAGAAGTATTTTTTTATAAAAAAAGTTAACTTCTGCACCTGCAGCCTTTTGGAAGGCCACATGCAAATCTGCTTTCCCCAAAACCAGTTTAGTTTGATGTTCTAAAATGAGTCACCATCACTTTAAAGGCTCGGTACTATAAACATGGAGAAACCTTCTCTTATCAGTAGTGAACAAGATCAGAACATCATTTTCCTGCAGTGGCAGTTAAAACTGCACATAGGGAAAAGAAAATGCATTATTTGCTCTGCAAAAGGCATTTGTGGGTGTTGAGCTTGCAAACAGAGGGTGAACACATTTAAGTGTTTCCGTGTCCTAACTGTAAATGGTTATACTTGAAATGTACACCTGTAAAAGAGGTGAGATTTTGGGGTTGTGTATAAACCAGACAATATCCTGAACTGCAAGAAAGAAATTCACATAGTGTTACGACAGTCCTTCCCATAATCAAGCACAGCCAACTATAGAGCCTGGAGAAGTCACAGAGTCTCCTCACAAAAAAAAAGTTCCTTAATTTGTTGGCCTTTTCATTCAGCTCTAATCTCAGTACATGGAAAACACAAGACCCTACTTCAGAAATGAGCATGTCCTGAAGGTGCAGTTTGGTGCTGAATCTCAAGTGGTCTCTGCAGCTCCTCTTTCTTTGGGCACACACAACAATAAAACCAGTGCTTCCCTTAAACCTAAGAAGGCACATAAAAGGGCAAGGCCTTGGATTTTTCATACTGAAGATCTTGGATTTTGTCCTGCCTGGTGCCCAGTCTGTGCAGGAATTGTACAGTCTCACTCCTAGTGCTCACCCCTCCCCTCAGGTCACAAATGAGGCACCCCAGATGTTTCACTGCTTTCCTGGTATTCCCCATCTGTAGGTATGCAGGGAAATTATGGTTCCAGAAAAAATACCATGTCATTATGAGCACTGCATCTTTATGAAGGGGGAAATAAGAAAGACAAATGTTACTCCTGGTCATGAATTTGCCTCTTATCATTTCTCCTCTCTGCTCTGTGGAGAGTGAATTCATATTAGGGGTTATTTGGGTCACTTTTACGTCGAGAGAGAAAATAATGGTAACCTCATTTGAGATTTATGCCAATTTAAGAGGGAAAATGGATTCTGAATATTTTGCATAGCTACTAAATTTAACTGAGGGTTCAGTGAAGCATGAGCTTCCAAATATGAATAAGAGGCTGTAACCATTTTCCCGTTTGTTTTTAAACTACATTTGTTACTTATGATTAGCAATTTTGTGTCATTTATATGCAGTGTACTGAAACTGCCTTCAATAAACTGACCTTCTTCTACCTATTAAGCTAAACTCGGTATTTAATTATTATGCATGCAAATTCAAGTAGAAAAAGTAAGGATCATTTATAAATAAAATCATTGTGGTTTATTTGCAGTGAACATGAATATCTGTCTTTGTGAGTTTTCATAAGAAATTTATTACTGCATATTTTGAAGTGGAGTAAACACAAAAAAAATCGTACATCTATATCAAATTGTAAAGAACCACAACAATCAAAAGCTGTTTAATCTCCTCCATTTAGTTCTAGTGCACAGTCTGTTCGGTGTAACTTTTTACAATGTACTGTGCAAGAAAACAGGTCATTTAAACTCAGTAATTAGTATTATAGATAAAATGACACTGCAGCAATGTTAATTATCATAGTACTGATGTAGTATAGGATATAATACATAATAGTCATGTCTTTAATTTAAATTTAAGTGCAACAAAGCATATTATTGCTACACTTCTACTTCTTAAATTAAATGAATGTTATTCAAGTGTACATTTGTATCCATGCAGAATGTTTTATAATAAATCATAATTCTACTTTAACTCAAACTGGTATATTTGACTTTCTAATGGCATAAATTAAAGAAATTCCTGATCTTAAAACTTTTTCTAAGACAGTGGAAATCATGACAGAATTATATTCCATATGAAAAATTTCCACAATCATTTTCTTTTTCATTACAGCAGCTGTAAATCAGTTTTTAAATGAAGCCCAACATTCAGCCTTTTTAAAAATAAAGATGAATCTCAAGGAGCTGTTTGATGTGTAGTAGGAACTAGACATATATAATCAAATTGGAATTAATTCTGCACTTCTCTGGCTAAAAGATCTGGCAATTGTACACATAAAATATTCATAACAAAACAAAGAGACTTGCGTGGGAAGACAGTGAAAGTTTTTACCTGCAGCTCCAGGAGGAGTAGAGTTCCCTATTAATGAATAATTGCATCTCTGCTTTTTGCAGTACCTTTACTTTTGGGTAACTTTGTTATAAATATTAAAAGAAGGGGAAAAAAATTAACGTTCAGATTTGTTCGAGTGTACTTTAATAATTTATGTCAGCTGAAATGTTCCCATTTCCAGTGCAGAAATTTTGAAATGAAGCCATTATTCAGACCTGGCATGAAAAGTACTCTAAAAACCTACTTAATTAGAAGTGCAACAATCCTATTCACCACGTCAGCCCAAGGCTAAAATGTGTACATAGGGTTTTAGCAAAATATTTGAATACACAGTGTAAAGTTCAAAGCAGAAACCGAAGTGTGACCCGAGGTTGGTTATTTCATCTCACAGCCACGAGACGCGTCGCTGTATTCCAGTGAAGGTGCGCAAAGCGCAAAAATCTCCAAACGGTTCCTGAGATTTTCAAATTATTTTGAAGAAATCCTTTTTTTTTTTCCCTTTTCCTTGGTTTAGGTCAGCGGGACGATGTACAACACGGGCAGACACGTGTCCCTGCGGCTGGACAAGGAGCACCTGGTGAACATCTCGGGGGGCCCCATGACCTACAGCCACCGCCTGGAGGAGATCCGGCTCCACTTCGGCAGCGAGGACAGCCAGGGCTCCGAGCACCTCCTCAACGGCCAGGCCTTCTCTGGGGAGGTATGTCACTCTGGGGACAGCCACCACAATCACTCACCCGCCTCTTGTTCCTGCCTGAAGGTGTTTGCCAGTTAATCTCTAGAAATTGTTTCCCCGGAGCCATTCTGAAAATCGGGGAATTGCATTTTTTTTTTTTTAACCAAGCACTGTAACTCGTATCTGCAAATGACACTGCTGTGTTTATTGTGTATAGAGACACCCTCTATTCTCATCTGTGCTACTTGCAAAGTAATCAGGTATCTTTGGATGGGGCCTTTATGTCTCTTGTAAAGGCAAATAGGAGATTAGCCACAAAGTAATGCTGGAAGTGCTTCCAATTCCCATAGGAGTGCAACTTTTGGTTCTCACTGGTGTGTAACACTTTACCTTGAGTACCATTCTGTCTTTGATTCATGCAAAAATAAGATGATACTTGATTCTGGAGATGATTCCACAGAGCTCTGCTCAAGAAATAAAGTTAACTGCACACGTAGTCCCTGGCAGAATACTCATGTTGTATGTTAAATATATGTCTATAACCATCACAGGAAAGACCATAATTTCATGATCCTGATACCTATTCCAGAATGGCCCATTATTCTTGCTGGATAAATGTTTTAGTGGCTTAGATAGAGCACTTTGACAAGATGTACAATAAAGTTTGCAGACTTTCTGGGACAAACAAAGTGGGATCTTTCCATTTTCCTTACATAGGGACATTTTTACATAAAAGAGATGCATGAGGTTTGCAGCACCCCATCCTCCTTCAGCTTGGGCCGTGGCTGTGAACCACCCAGCATCCAACTCTACAACTCAAAATAATGCTTCACAATAACTCCGTGTTACTGTAGGGATTATATTTAAAGCCACTCTGTTATCATTCTTTCAAAATACCAAAAAGAACAGCTTTTTCATCGTAAAGCATTTATTTTCTAAGAGAGGACTAATCAAATGAACATCTGTATTATGCATCACAGACTGGTGATGAGTCAGTAATGTGTGGCATTTTCTTTGGCACTGAGCAACTGCAGTTATTTAAGAGTAAGAAATTAATTGCAGAGTTGTCAAATGATGGTGTTATAATTGATGGTAATCACTGGCTTTGTTTTATAAGCTACATATAGCCATTGGCAGCTTTTTTGGGAAATTACTCATGTCTTACACAACCGATTTTGGTTGCCTTTGGTAAATTCTGTAAGTGAACTCATCGTGTCTTGCTCCTTTAAGGGCTGAAAGTAACGGATGCTGTAGTAAACAACATCTTTGCTTTGCTGTTCAGACTTACACAAGACCAATATTCAAACAAAAAAAAAATTGACTGAACACAAAAGCAAAAATCTGCTTGAAACATAGCATGGCACTTGTGATGTATGACCACCATTTCAGATGCTTTTAAAAAGAGTTTTTAAGTTTTTAATTCATCAGTCCTAGACTATAACAATGTAAAAATGCAGAGCATTGTTTGGCAATACTTATTGTTATTAGCTAGGCTCTTCTAGTTTTGAAAATAGGAGTTCTGAAAGTACTATTAATATTTGGTGTTTTTTAAGAGAGACCTCAAGTTTTTCTTAATAACAGCAGAAAACTGAGCTAAGTGTCAGCTGCTGTCAGTCAGTCAGGCACAGCTGGATCTGCAGTGAGTGCAGGATTCATCTTGTTGTCTGAATTCCTCCTGCAGTGAATAGAAAGAGCTCAGCACCTTCAGAGGATTGATCAGTCCTGGTAGCCAGAGCTGGGTCTCTCAGCACAGGACAAATCACACAAGGGAGATGCATCTCCCTTGACAACAGAGCACAGACAAAGAGCAGGCAGAGGAGTTTAGATTCAATAACTCCCTTTCAGATACTGAGCTTAATTCTGTCCTTTGAGGATGTGTTTTTCAAGGTTTCTAAAGCTGTTTTGGGCAGGTGGACAGTTGAGTCCAGCAAGGTCAAGCATTAATTACTAATTCAAGCCTACACCTGCACAGTTAAGTCTTACTTGTAGAACACACAGTTCCAAAGTACAAGCCCAGATTCAATCAGTGGTGCTGGATGGCTGCAGATTTCCAGGGAAGGGCAGCAGCTGATGGATTTATTCGAGAGTCCATCCACCCATGCAAGTGCTGCCTGTATAAATGAGTGATCTTCCACAAGATCTTCCACCTCAGCACTGGGGGATGTAAACTCTACATCTCCCAGCAACGAGAGGGGGAAGGCTGTAAACAAGCCAGCTGACTTCCTGGGAGAACGTCTCTGTGATGTCACGGGTGCTTTCAAGGCTTGCTGCTAATTACTATTCACTCCTGCCCTGGATAATGCTGGCAGTGGAGATGGGATAAAGAAAAATAACTGCCTAGGTTCATTAGTCTAATTTAGCTGGTGCAGGTAAGAATAGCAATGAGTATTTGCTGGCTTAGGCTGTAGGAACCAGGGAAAAATCATTGCAGGGCTGCACTGTGTGACTGCTAATTGCACACTGAGCTCCGAGGGCACTACCCTGTCACTGCTGGGCCGAGCTGTGTTGGACAAACCCAACCCTCTGTGGGCTTTCCAGAAACCTCTGTTACCCTGGGAAAACAATTCCCTAGTGATCCATTCCAGTAGATCACAATCAGAATTATTCCTGCTGCCCCTTTCCTCCATTCCCATCCATGTCTCTCCCCTCATTTTCACTGAGGTCTCCAAGTCGAATTAGAGTCAGGACAATGCAGAGAGAGGGGGTCTGGGGACAGGGCAGGGGACAGGGCAGCGCCCCTCCCTCCCAGCACTGCCACACTTAGATTGTCTCAGACCTAAATTAAACCCAAATCCAGACAATGCAGCAGCGTTTAAACAGCCCCAATACACCTTGAACCAGCTGCAATGTCCTTTACACATCTGGAAATCCTACCTGATGTCCAGACTAAGGAAGCAGTTTATTTTAGGGACCTTTATTGCCCAGTTCTGCAAGTGGGCAGGCACCCAGAGCAAGCTGGAGAGCACTGGAGTGGTCCCATGGCATGAAAACGGCCTAGAAATAGCAAATTGCTTCAGAATGTCCTGTGTACTGAATGATACCAAGCTTGTAATTTCTAGGCTTTAGCTTATAACTAGGTGTTAAAGGCTGTCAAGAGAAATCTCTACAATAATCTCGTTACCTTTTAGTCCCCAATTATCACTTTAGTAGACAGAATAACTGAACTAATGTTTAAATTGTTTGAGTTTAAGGGCTTTAAAACTGTGTATTAGATTATCAATATGTTTGGCACTGGTAACATGGAAAGGCAGGCAGGCTTTGGAATGCTTAAATAAATAAATAGAGCATTTACTTGTCCCTATGATACGGACTTGAGTGAGTTTAATTCCCTATTCTTTGCAGGAGCATCCTACTGTATTATAATGATTAAAAGAAAACCTTGGCTTAGGCAAAGTCTTCAGCTAAGACACCAATCACTTGTGTCTGCTGCCTAATGCCTCTATGCAAAACAGGTTTTAATGCTTCAGAGTCTGTATCACTTAATGAAAAAGACCATTTTCCATTCAAACAGCAGAACTGGCCTGAGTGCTGTAGTTCAGGCACTGTCTGCCTTGTTAAAATAAAAAGGTAACAACTTCCAAAAGGTTCATGGTGAAAATGGCGCCCTTTAACTTTACCATGTGGCAAAGTCATAAAAAATTTTTATGGTCAATTTTTTTTCCTAAGCATAAAAATCAAAAATGTGCTGGAGAAGATCTCCAATCACTTTGTGGTTGTGCCAAGGCAGAAAGTCAAGGAGCTTAATTATTTGGGGTTATGCACTTTTCACAAACTCAGTGGCCAGAGACTGTCAAACAAGAGACTATACTCCACAACACATGAAAAAAAAATATTTCTTCTCTGCCCACCCTTCCAATAACCCATGGACTGATTATAAACACACAATTATTTCATTTGCTACAGAAGAATTAAAATGAAAGTGAGAACAGGATGTAAATAAATGGACATGTATTGCTGTACACACAGTTTGGAACTGAGATTTACTTTTGCTGCTGCTAAAAGCCAACACCAAAATACAAGAAAATGGAGATAAAAGGGAGAAGCTGGATGTTCTGAAACACCAGTCTCCTCTTGCTACTGCCATTTCTTTAACTGGAGGCGTGTTGTGTGTGAGTGGGGGACTTCTAGTGATAGTAAAGGATTACTTATCAGGGAGATCAGTGCTGTAAATCCAACTTGGGGTATTTTTAGAAGCAGGACTGTCAGATAGACAGCCTATGAGACCCAGCCAGCCAGCTGGGATAGTTTAATCCAGCCTGCAGCAGAATTAGATTTTGTGTTAAATCGCAAGCAGTGGCTCTGTCACTGAGACCTCCTGTACGCCCCTGACTTGCCTGTGAGGGTCCAAACAGCCTCGCCAAAAACACCTCATGGTTGTGTCATTTATAGAGGAAAAGCTGGGAATCAGATTGTGCTAGCACATCATCCTTCCTCTTCTTCAGGGGAGGAGGATTAAATCAGATATTGGTGCCACTGAGGAGGGAGGACAGGGATCACCTGCTTCTTCCAAACCCCACTCCTCCAGGTGCTCACAGAGCCAGCTGTGAGCAGCCCCTGCTACACCAGGTAACCCCAGCACTGCTGCCAACAACTCGCAGAAGGAGGTTCAAAATTCAGATTTTTCAGTTGCCACAGGCCACTGGTATTAAATTTTGTAGCCACTCTTGGAAGTGGTGCAGGTCATTTTTAAGTATTTCAGCCAGAACATAAGTTTATTGTATTCCAATGCTTATTAATGTTGAAAAAAGTACCAGCTGAGGAAACACGTGTCTAATGGAAGAGGGGCTTAGTAAAATCTCTATAACCTTCAGATTAATGTTGAGCTTCAAAGGAGGAAGTCAATAGGGTAACGAATTAAATTGCTATAGGAACAAAATATAATTCAAGGAGAAGTGGTAGTATTGTCACCACTAAAGTATAGGGAGACTACTCACATGAGTAATTCAAAATCACTGGGACATGAATATGTGCTTCAGTTGTAAGAATGCACCTCTGTCCTCACTAAAGATTATAGATTGCTTCGCCCAAAATTTTATACAATATCAATAAAAAGCAGGGTTGAAGTCCAGAAAGACACTTACTCACAGAATATTCTGAGTTGAAGGAACCCTCAAGGATCATCAAGTCCAACTCTTGAGTGAATGGCCCATACAGGGTTATTGTGTTTTTCTAAACCAAATTCAATTTTATGTTTTAAGTTAAATGGGCTTTTACTGCTTGTTAATGTAACAAAATGCAGCTGGTGTTTCTTACCAAGAAGGCCATCCTTCTGAACTACTCCACTGGAGCCCACAAGAAAGATTACTTTCCAGGAACAGGGAACTGAAATTTTTATGGTGTATTTTACATCAAAAGCCTGTAAACTTCCTGCACTGACTACGTGCTAAAAATAAATCTAAATCCTTAGTGACCTTCAAAAGCAGTTTCATCTTTAACTTTGTTGGAGTAGTTGACTTTTAACTTACGTTCCTGTAATTTTTTGGCTAGACAGTCATCTTCAAGCTATGGGTAATATACACTTGTTAAATAAAAAATCCCAAACTTCAATAACTAGAAGAAGTTCTAAAATCAACCAAAGGTGTAGCAACTATAAATCATTGATCATAAATATATAAATAGAAAAAATACACATTGAGCACAACTCATTTTTATAGGAATGGCCACATTGCCAGGCAGCACCAGGGTACTCCTGCAGTCACAGGTTTACATTTAGTGCTGCTGTAGCCACACTGCCATTTTTAAAGGAAAATCAGATTCTAGACATAGCCTGCTTTATCCGTCCTTTAGGAAAAACCCTTAATTACACAAATCAAGTTCTATGATGACCAAACTTTATAACAGCAATAAAGAATTTTACTTCATGTATAATCACCTTCTCCTATCATAAATAGCATTCCAGTTATTTTTTCACCTTTCTAAAACTTGATTAGCAGTGGAAATACAAATAAGACTTTTGACTTTTTTGTTTTCCAAGGCAAGAAGTTACAGTGCATGCTACATGCCTAAGTGTGCGTTTTATGATAGTTCTGGCAAAACAGGAACAGTCAAATGGTTTTATTTGTAGCAAGTTGTAAGAGGGTGTTTCCCGTGGTGGATAAATCCCAGAAATTCAATTATTGCCCCAACAGGAATCGGGATTGGACCTGATGCAGCTGTGGCTTCCTGGATACAAACTAAGAAAAAAATACAGGGGCAGAATTACGTATTTATGTCTTTTAGCAGAAAAACTGACAATAACGTATAATTGAAAGGAACAGTCATTTAATTTTATAATCCCAAACAATCATTAGAAACCATCTGGAGATTGAACCTTTACAACAGCCTTTTAGTACACCATCACTCTGATTATTTAGTCATGCTAAAATTGCACTATGTCTTTTTGGAATAGTTGAATACATTAATTTCAGACAACAAAACAATACAGAAGCCACCTGATTCCTGTAGATCATTAGCTGATTTCTAGAAAGCATCTTTAAATATTCGAAGATTTTGTGTATGGTATTTAAGGGAGTTTCCCTTCAAGCACTGAATGCCAGGCTGCTGAATTTGGGTACCAGCTGCTGCACTGCACTGACGTTCTCTTTGTCATTTCCACTGATGTGCACAGGACATTCACTCCCAAATCAGTTCAAGCAAGAACCAGAAATGTTTCTCTCTTTGCTCACGAAAGCCTGAAAGCATCCATATTCCCTGGATTTCTCCATGTTTTACTAAAGCACATCATTATTTCTGGATTCTGCATGGCAAATTCCAGGTACTTGATACAAGTAGCTCCATTTCTGGGGGCCAGCATTTTTTTTTTCCGTCTCCTGCTTTCTGAGGATTTTGGGATACACACCCCATAGACACTGTCTGCTATACACTGAATTTCAAGAAACTCTACAGGCAGAATTTTAGGGGCTGTATTTCATTATTTCCACATATGTGGGCATTTATTGCCAGAAAACTTTCCTTTGTCGGAAACTACTTTTCTGAATTTTATGACCACTCCATCCCCTAAGAGGAGCTGTCCAAACAAATGCCCAGCTTTATGACAATGTCAGCTCATTAAGGTAGCATGTGAAACAGCAAAATATCTTCATGGAATAATAAATATTGAATTTCTTAGATACTGAGTGAAACAGATTCCTTTAGCAATAAATATATTTTTGCATGTGTTTACTTTTTGGTTACCAACTGTTCTCTTTTGAGAGGGGAGGGAGAAATGGAAGAGAGTGTCAATGTACTGAGAGCACAGTCTGTCACTGACTGAAATCTAAATCCCTCTGGTTCCTCAGTTTTAAAATCCAGCATCAAAAAGCAGTAAGGTGGAGTTTTTCTGCTTAGAGTAGCAGCTGTAGGATTTGCTTTTAAACCACTGGGACATGAAAACATTCAGCGCTCTAAACCTCCAGTGTCACTTTTGAAGTATTCACTTTGCCTCACTCCAAATTATTATCATTTGCTTGGGGTGGCTTCACTTGCTACAGGGCGACTCTTCTTTAATTAAAGAGTAATTTACCTCTGCAGGCAAAAAACTATGCACATTTTGAAATGGGTTTTGTTTTATGTCACTTGGTAATCAGTTTTCCATTATACTTTTTGTAAGCTTTAACTTTTTCCCCAAAATATATTTAATGTAACATTCCAAAGAAAGGAGCAATCCAACTAACAACCTGGACAAAAGCTCTTGCACCTACTATGAATAACCACAAAAGAAAATAAAAAGCAATGACAGGCATTTTTATTATTATAATTCAGCAAAACAATAAAAAACAGTGAGCAGTTGCTGTAAACATTACCCTGGGCAAAACCCTCATGGAGGCAACGGACTTTGGTCTGGGGTAAAACTATGATTTGGTATTTCTGTACTAAGTGTAGACTGCAGAAACCCCTGTTAGCCCAGCCTGTCCTGACTGATTGTACCCCTGAGCTGGATGAGGGATACTGGGGATAAGGTAATGTCAGGGTTTGAAAACAAACCAGTGAGCGACTGCAAGTCAGAAATACAATTTTAATAGGAAAAGGGAAAAAAGTAAAACAAATGCAATAGCAGAAAAACCACTGACAGAGTCAGAATACAACCTGACACCCTGGCGGGCAGGGTGTTGGTAGCAGTCCCAATGAAGTCCTGTTGGAAGCAGTGATCCTATAGAGGGGTCTGGTCTCAGAAGGTCCAGTGGTGGCTGTGTAGCTCTCGTCCTCTGGGAATCCAGTGGAAAAGGCTGCCGGTGGTGTTCAAAATCTCAGTTTATATCCAGGATGGAATGCTTGGTTCCTCCCTCTGGGCGGAGCATCTCACAGTGGGATGATGTAATTTTGTCAGTCATGTGGTGAGGCCTTGATGGGCCATTAACAGGAGATAGTCCGGAGTGGGTTATCTGTGAGTCCAGGGGGCAAGGCCTTGATGAGCCAATTTACAAATGATGGTCCGGAAGGGGTTGTCTTTGAGTCACGTGGCAAAACCTTGATGGGCCCATTAACAGAAGACAGTCCAGAGGGAGGAGGCAAGGAACACCACCCCCCTGGTTTGAACAGCCCATGTAGATGGTGATAGAATAAACTGCAACCCAGGACAGGTAATAAATAGGAGAGTCCAGAGTTAGTAACAGATGAGCCACAACACTGAGGATCCAGTGAAGCTCCTGAGCCCCTTTGGTCTGAGCACTCACACCCCACAAGTGTCTGTCTCACTAAATGTCTAAGTGGGAGCAAACCCAACTAATTCTGAGAGCAAGCCCAGCCCTTGCCCTCAGACAGTGGGGAGTCCGTTTGGAAACTCATCCTCAGTGATTTTTATTTTACTCTGGGAAAATGGAAGAGCTTCAGACAATGAATGTGGCCCAAACTCCGAATGATCTGAACTTACTGGCAGAGTCCTCTTGTGGGAGATGGGAATTCCTGGCTTATTCCCATGGCCAGGACAGGCACAGGAGGCCTGTTTTCCTGATCCCAAATGGATGTGCTGGTCACTGTGCCTTGGGACCCGAACGGGGAGTGGGAGCACCACATCCCTCTAGGACTGAGTGAGGCCAGGAGGACTCCAGCTCCACCTCTCCCTCCTCCCTGGTAATAATCCCCGTTTCCTAACACACACTGGCAGCTGGGAATCCTCAGTATCAGCTCCCTGACCTTCCCATTATTTCTGTAGCTTCAGCAACTCTTTTGATAGGTCTTTGTCCCTTACTTTATGTTTAACAGTTTCTTATGACACATTTTAATATCTTAGCAAAAAGCCAACTAAATCGTGTAATTTCTAGCTGCCTTTTTATTACATTTTCAGGAATTGCTGGGAGGTGGCAGAGTTACAGTTTTCATTTAGAATACTGACTTGACCTTCCTCCATCACTGTAGACCTTTTCTGGCATGCAGTGCCTCCCAAAAAGTCAAAATAGTTTAAATTTGAGGTATTTCATTTTAGCCATCTCTGAAATGTCAATAAAGACTGAGGAGGAAATAGTTCCAAATTTTGGTTTCTTTAGACAAAATTGTGATAGAGAATGGATTGGGATATTTTACAAACAATAAAAGGAAGCAAAATTCAGTTTTGTTATCATTTCAGAAGCATGTCTTTCTAAAATTATAATTAGAACAGTTTCTTAGGCATAGCGGCTTTTAAAATAGCATGCAAGAGATAGCAGCCACAGTGGCATCAGTGCTAACATTGTGAAGAATTAAAATTGATAAAGTTAAACCACATTTATTCCAAGTAAATTTTCTTTCCATTTATCTTTTAATATCTCGTTAGGGTTTGAGTTAGGGTTAGGGTTAGGGTTAGGGTTGGGGTTAGGGTTAGGGTTAGGGTTAGGGTTAGGGTTAGGGTTAGGGTTAGGGTTGGGGTTAGGGTTAGGGTTAGGGTTAGGGTTAGGGTTGGGGTTAGGGTTAGGGTTGGGGTTGGGGTTAGGGTTAGGGTGTGTCTGCATTCTTATCTTTGTATAAACTAACTGGATGTTACACCTTTCACCTGCCAAGATTTGGTGGTTTAAAATTCTGTAGGAGTTACTCCATTATGTTCAGCTACTTTTCAGTGGTTTGGTTGGGGTTTTTTTATTTGCTTGCCATGAAAACATTTTGTCACTGACAATTTGCCATAGGCACATTAGAATAGCACCATATACAAGTTATTACTCTTAAAGTTCTATCAAACGCAAAGAGAGTTCAGGATTTATGCTAGAAAAGGCAAGTTCATTACTGTCCATCTCTTCCTATCATCTCAAATTTTATTTACTTTTTCTTATCTAAGTATGAACATGCCACTAGCATACAGTCCTTGGAAATTCTGCTAATAACAGAGAACCAGTTGGCAACACAGCCTTAATTTGCTTAACCTTCAGTGTTGGACTGGCCAGAAACAGCTGTCACATTCTCTCAAATGCAAAATCGCTATGAATAAAGAAAATAGATTTTTAAAATTTATTTTCCAAGGCACGTTCAATGTGAAGAGTATATATTTGGTGTATCTTGTTACAAGAATCCTTGCTCTTCTCACCTTCAGCAATTTCCTTCCCATTTCCTCTGAAAATGAAAGCACAGAGTGATCAAGGCCTGAGCTATCAGTCCCACACAGCACCTCCAGCCCAGCATGTGGGGATGGTCCCTTCACTTCCCCTGCTGACACAGGAATTAATCTGACAGCATCCGTGGCTACAGGAGCTCAGCCACCCAGTTCCCACTCCCTGCTGCTCCTTTGCCTCCCTGAAGACTGAAATATCCCGGTGAGGTTGTGCAGACCCAACTTCTTCCTTCTGCCCCAATCCACCAAACTCTAAGTGCAACACTTGCACTGCACTAAAATTCATTAAATAAAGCATTAGACGAGTGTGGCTTTCAAATTGGGGTTCTGCTAAGATTCTCCAGAAGAAGCAAACTTTTATCCTTTTTTATTTTATTTTTGGGAGAACAGAAAAGCTTATGGTAATGTGCATCAATGATAAATTAGCATACTTGCCTGAAATAAGGAATTCTGATTCAGAAAAGGGTAAAAGACTTCTTAGTACTACTAAGTGTACCACTTCCAAGTGCTTTAGAAGGCAGGTTAGTGTTCATTGCTTGCTCTCTTCATATAAAAAAGCAGGGAAGGGTCAATAAAATATCACAAAAATACGCTACCAATAAAAGCATTAAAAATTCATAAAGCATTTGCAGAATAATCCACCATGGGCAGAACCTGAAGCTCTCTTTACCACACGTTCCTTTAGCAGAACGTGCCTGTACTTCAAAGACAAAAGCTAATAATCAAAGGGCAGACAGAGCTCTCATCCCAGTTCTGAGTATTTTGGCTTTGGGGCTTGTGGGCTGTTCTGAAGAGCATTGTGGCACTGACCTGTGGAGCCAATTTTACTCAAAATACGAATTACTATACCAAGACTGCTTCGGTTATTTTAAATTTTGGCAAATTTTGTTCCATTTTTACCTTCAGAGCAGTGCTGGCAGTGAAATATTTGCAGTGAGGTGGCTCATGGAGAAGCCTGGGAGAGTGGTGCTGCTGTGGTTTCAACTGCACAACCCAGCCCTGACTGCTTTGGGTGTAATTAGTGCCATGAAAGAGGCATCAGGCAGGAATATTTCCATGTGCATCCAAGGCTGCAAATCACAGCCTGACCCCAGGAATTCCAGAGTAAGGCAGAGCTCTCTACAGCAGTTTAAAGCCCCCATGCTCTTGGTACCCAGACTGTCCCTTTGAGAGTCTGTCTGTACCCACAAACATAATTTTATTCCCACTCAGCCCTTCCTTGGGGAGGGACATCACAGGAAAACCAGCCAGTTCCTGAAGGCATCAGGTCTGCAGGCTTTTGGATAAATCACAAGACAAACTGGCAGGAAATCAGGGAGGTTTCTGATAGTCTCTGCTTGTCTTCCAGAAAAAAAATCTCTTTGAAATCAAGTTCCCTCCACAAGGTACTTTGGTTTTGACACATAAGCATTTTCCAGCAAAACCCTGTTTCAGCAAAAAAAATCCCAACTAGTTCTGCTTATGATTAGTGCAAGGCCTTATTCTGTGTGAAGCCCAAGGGTGTGTTCAGTTAAGAGGATTTTCACTGTTTGATTTATAGCTTAGAGCCTCCCCATCTACTGTTCCTAAGTCACAAAAGGCACAATAGAGGAACTCTTCTTCCTCCTGACTGGTAGAGCCATTCCCTGGGGCAGTTAATTAGAAAGAAAAAAAAAATCACCCTTATTCTTCCAGATTCTAATGAATGTCAGTCTGTTCTATTCTCATAGGATTTTCTTTTAGAAATCCAGGAAAATGATAAAAGGAAAAATGGTAGGGAAAAAAAAAATGTTCCAAAAGCCTTTTTCCTGTGGCCTATTTGAAAATACCTCAGTATTTTTTAGATACAGTCAGTATTGACGATGAATGCTTCAAAGAAAGTTGGAAATCTTTTGTTAGAATTTTGAGCTGTCAGGCAGCATATTCGGGGTTTATCCCCACAAATCTTCAGATACATCAACATCCCCCTGCAAATAAGTGAAACCATGTGGATGATGACAGATGTGACTTGGGATGTGTGTTTGCAGTGCAGTTGTTACTGTCAGAAGCACAAAAACTGTGGGAGTCACAATACGAGAAAAAACAGGATGCAATCCCCAGGATTTTAAATAGTTAAACCCATCTAAATTTAAAATGCATACTCCACTGTGAGCTTTTATATGAACTTCATTTTTTCATATTTTATGTACACAAGGTATTACCAAATAATAAAGTATGTAGAAATATCTAGAAATTGCTAATACTGAAGAAATTACCAAGAGATTAAGGTAAAACATGAATTTTTAAGACACAGGCTTCTTTCCTAGCAAAGACTATCACATCAGTTCTCTGATGCCATCCATCTTTCAAATGATCTTGTAAACTCATCAATAGTTTGGTTGTGATCATCAAACAATGTTTGGGCAGCTTGGAGTAGATCCATTTTATCTGTGTACTGCTAGATAGTGTTCCTTATTTTGTGTTTTGAAAATGGCAGCTTATAACTCAAAGTGAATGACCATTATTAAATCTTAAGATGTACATAGTTTAAAATAAAATAATAATAATAATAAAAAGAATTAGAGAAAACCAACAGAATTTCTGAACTGTATCAGCTGAAAATCTGTCCTTTAATGTTTATGAAGAGGAAAATAAAAGTGCAGTGAGGAGCTGGAAGGGACCATCTGTCTCCTTTTAGTTCGTTGCTTTGTTCCGAGCTGGGCCTGAACCAAAATCCTCATTCAGAGATGTCCAGTGCTGGGAGCTCTCGTGCCATGGTCCCCTTGGAAATGGGGCAGTGCTGATGGCTGCACACAGCAGACACTAATGACAGCCCTGGGAATGCTCCTGCCTTCCCAGCCATCAGCACGGATTAACTATCCATTAACTATCAATTACCTCGCGGGGTAATTACTGTGCCGGGTCTCCAAATGACAGAGGCTGAGTCAACTGCAGCCAGGACAACGGGCATGGCAGGGTGAAAACCAGGACAGGAGAGCTCGTGGTGTTTGCAAAGACCCAGAAATTTTGGCCACCTGATTTCTCAGAAATCATTCCTTTATTATTCCATTCCATTTATATCCTTGATTATCCTTATTACCTTAAGCAAGCAGAACTTGCACTGTTGCTGCTCCAGTGAAAGTTCATCACCCCAAGACACTGCACTGTGCAAATTTAAAAGACTAAGACTAAGAATGCATGAGAGGAACTCTTTTTTTCTCCTGCTTCTGAGCAGACAGCTGTGCAGAGAAATGCAATAATCATGCAGTAAAGTGGAAATGCAGTTGGGTTAACTACACTTGGCTCCAGAATCTACTTTATTAGAAATAATGGCATGCTTGGAATTAGCACTGCAGCTACAAATGGTGTCCAACCACTTCGTTAGAGCAGTTGGTAACAAGAACTAACTTGCAATAAAGTGCTCAACAGTGAGCCTTACCCAGGGCTCCTTGGTAGCTCATTAACACGGGGTGTTATTTTCAGCAGGTGCAAACTGCACCATCCAACTGCATCAAAGAGCAGGCATGAACCTCCCATCACAAATACACAGTATTCTGCCACCCAGAAAGCCTTTTATCATCTGTACCTGAACCTGCCTCTCTCCAGCTACTATTTAAATTTCCAAACTTGTAAATATAGAAAAAGAGGCAGATAAAAACAATGCCAGATAGAGAAGACTGTAGTATAATAAATATGCCAAGCTAAGTAGATCTCAAAGTACTTCTGAATTGCAGAGCCATAAGCATTTGACAATTTTAAAAATCAATGAAGCAGTGAAAAATAATTTACAAGATGTGTCTTCAAAGTTCATGGAATGCTGATGGGGTGAATACCTCTTGAAATGTCTCTAAATGTACAGTAATTTTTCTTTGGATGTATAGCCTCAGATTTATTGAACCATTTAATTATTTTTGACAGTCTTCACACTTTGATTCTAATCAGGAGACCTGTAACTGAACAACTGTTTATCAAATTGCTGTTGATGAAGCAAAGAAAGCAATCCTTAACGTGCAGACATTTCATCTGCACACCCTTCTTACACCTGCTATCTGTGGGGAAGTGGAGCTGCACCAGTTTCTGCAGAGCAATTGTAACACTGGTAACAACAACATGCTTCCCTTGTAATTTTAATTCATATTGGAAATCTCATTTACAGCAGTGACACTGCATGTAAAGAGCCACATATGGCTGGGTGAACACCTCCATCTGCAGACAGTAAAACTAATGCCAACGACTTGAGAAAAAAACACCACAGCCTTTGTAAGCTGAAGTCTGTGACCTGCTTCAAGTTTTTGGGCCAAATTTTCTCAAATGATCAGCACAGTGAGAGCTACAAACCGTGTGTGTGTGCCTACATATTTAGACGTGAGATAAAACCAGCAGCAGGTGAATGCTGAGCTGGTTTGAATGAACAATCCACCATTAATAGTTGGTTAGGTGAAAATATTTTCCTTTGTTTATTAAGAAGCTGTCTTTGGTGTTTTGATTCATGAAAAATTTTCCTCCTCCTCCTCTTCTGAAGCAATGTGAGCTGCTCCTGCTTTAGATAGGTTGCACTAAACTCTTTTTCCCTTTGTTGCTGCTGGTGGTTTTACCCTTCTCCCCATTTGTCATTAGCAGTAGAGGATCCAGAAGGAAATGAGAGTTTGGGGAGCTGGCAGAACCCCAGCTGCTGGCTCACCTGCCCCTGATCTGAGTTTGCCATGGCTGCACCATCCTCATTCCTGCTTTTCTTTGCTCTGGTGTCTTGTCTGGACTGAGATTAGAGCTTGTTTTTGTAACACAGATTGACCTGCATGGTCAAAGGTACTTTGTTGAGAGAGTTCCTGGAAGGTCCAAGCAGATCCTGCAGAAGTCCCTGGCACTGGAGCTGTTCCTCAGCATCACTCAGAACATTTTCTCACCTGGTCTGCAACAGTGACCTCAGCCCCAGGGACTGCAGGGTTTTATCTGGTCTTTTCAAGTAGTAGCAATTACCTTGTCCAATTAGATCTATTTTTATTATTAAATTGTTTATTTACTAGGCCTTTGGTTGGCCAACAACAGTATAAATATGATGAGTGTATAAAACTGCACAGATCTGTGAGGAAACTACTCCCATCACCTGAGCCTGCAGAATAATCTGTCCCTGTCCCAGCCATGAGACTCCTGATACCAGGATTTGTGACAACTGCCAGATGCCCAGCTCCAAGGTGTTCCTCTATTACTTACTGAATTTTGAGTACTTCACTTGTAAAGTATGGTATAAACATGAGAGTTGCTAAAAAAATGTGTTCTGTTCCAGTGTTCCTTAGTAAAAAATCAGAAGTTCCAGAAAATACAATAAGAACATCAAATCATTTATCAAGAATATAAATATAGTACTTTTGCCTCCTTATTCAGAGTATGAGCAGATTAAGCCTGTGCCTGTTCTCCCAGCTATCTTCTGAGTTAAAGGCAGTTCTTCTGTTGTCTTTTTGATTTTTTTTTTTCCCAAAACAGTGCATGTACTTTGTGATGCTTAAAATAACACAGAATAAACTTTGCTACAAAATTACAGAATGCAGAAGTTTAGTGCTCCAAAGCTGGGAAGTGGGAGCAGAAAAGCTGGTTGTGCATCTCTTAGTTTCCTTGCCCGGACTGTCTTTTTTGGCCTCCCTCTCTGCTGTCTCATCTGATCTGACACAGAGAGAGATCAAACAGGCTGAATCAAACAAGTCAAAGTAATTCAGAAGGTTGGGGTTTTTCTCAGCCACAACATCAATTCTGCTGAATTGCAGCATCACTCTGTGCATTTAAGTTGTACATTAATGCTGCCCCCGCCTTGTATGATAAAATAAAATCGTATTTTTGTAACACAGTTAATGCAACATTTGGGATTTTTTTTTTTTAATGAAACTTGCTGATTCTAATTTTGTAACAACAGAGCTAAAAGTCAGAATGCAAAGACACAGTTTAGCTGTACAAAGAAAAGATGAAATCCTGCAACCTGCCAGAGCACCTGAATTAATTCTTCTGTGCCTCCAGAAACACTTGCAGTAGGCACCTGTGAGATCCCCAGAGTGGTGCAGGTGGCAGAGCAGCATCACTGCCCTTTCCCACTGTGACAGCCCCTTGGAAAAGCAGTGGCCAGGTCTCAGACTGGTATTCACAACCCCTGAACCCCGCTGAGACAGGAAACCAGGGTGTATTTAAGGACCATTTTGCCTCTCTGGGAAATGCACAGGGTGGGACAGAAGAGCTGGATGGCAGTGCTAACATTGGAAGAATGACAGATTTTAAGTGACAGGACGAAACGGGTCAGAAAAGGACAGGGGAGAGGTTTGGTGATCATAAAAATCAGAATATTTGGGTCTGAACATGGGCAAGGAAAACACTTGAGTGGCACAGGCAGCATTAAAGGAAGGAGCAGGAAAAGAGCAGAGCTCAGAGGGAATCCAGACACAACCACAGGCATGGCTTTGATTCCATCTTTTCATCTGCTGACACTGTCCAGAGCTGACAAGGGCGGTGGGAGCAAAACCTCAGCCTATGAAATGAACATGGGCAGCCTCAGTTCTGCACAGAAATACAGACTGACTTGGTAAAAAGCTGAGTTTAGTTGGAATTGCAGGGGGAGTGTAGCCAAACTGAAATTTGGACTGGAGTACCAGAGCCAACAGCAACTTTATATAATGTGGTTGAGAGATGTAATGCCCTGAAGTACCAACAAATGCATTTTTACATCTCATCCTGAGAATCTTACAGGTTTTTTTCTAGAAATGTCCTAAAAAGCTCAACCTTGATGTTCAAACTCACAATTGTTTTGAGCAAACCTATTTCCCTGGTGAGTTGCCCTCTTTTCTTCTGCAGCAAATTTCTTCTACTTGACTCCCAGTTCTGCACAAAGTGATTTATTAGAGAGATTGCATTTTTTTTACCCTTCTGGAAATTGTCAGTTTCTGAGCAAGATCAAATAACCTTCTGCGCTTCACTATTGACTAATTTTAATTATTAAAACCTTTCTCCCAGGAAAAACTCTTCATGCTGTTTGCTGAGAAACCAGCAATTTTTAATAGAATTCAGGGACTTCTTGAGGAGATCAGGGAACACTGGAGACAGAATTCTGAATTTATACTGGGCTCACACTTCTACAACATTTTTTTTAAAGTAGGAAGAACTAGATGTTTTTCTTTGCCTTCTTTCTATGTGTCTCCCTTTAAACTTGAGATAATGGACTTTGCAAAGGCTAGAGAAACAGGAACACATAATTTGTTATGCAGTAAAACTAAATCATATCTATATTTAAATGAATTGTAAAGCTAAAAACTTAAGTTCTCAGGTTTTCACATCATTGACAAATAATCAGATGTTTTGGCAAGGTAATAGGATCATTACACTGTTGCTCCATAACTCAAAAGCTAAAGACAGCACTACCTGCATTTAAAGTAAAACACAGCTTTGCCTACAGACACCACAAACCAGCCTATATCACCTCGACAACAAACTGTTTACTGCAGGATAATGAAATGAAATACATGCTTAATGATGTAAGATTGACGAAGTAATAAAGTTATAGAGAGAGTCAACATTATCTTCAATTAGGTGTCTGCTTTGGTTGAAGAATTCTTAGCACTACAGTTCAAAGAGCTGGATTTTTATCTGCAGTAATTTTCAGCTCCATTTCATCTGTGCACTAAGAGAAAGGTTTGTTTTTTTTTTTGCTGTGCAAAAGCCATACCAGAGGATATGGTACATAACAAAGAAATTAAATAAAGGAAGAGGTGGCAGGCACAGCACTAGGACTAAGTGGAGAAAGTACAGCTGGCAGAATTGGTGAATAGTAATTGCATGGGGGAAAGACTAAGAGAAAAGCCACAGGAGACCTTGCTTGTATAAAGCCATCATTCCTTGCACACCTAAAAAAGAACAACACATTTTCATCACTGTGCACCAACAGTCAAATATCGGCATGATTTTATGGGATTGGCATCAGTTCAAAGGGAAGCAGAGTATTTACCAGAGCCCAGCACTCCAGTCGAGCCAATGGGGGGAGAAATAGGAAATATTTATAACTTAAGAAACACTGTTTTATGACTATAAAAGATACACGAGTTATCATTGAGGCAGAAGCCTCTTACACCCCAAAATTGTTGGAGACTTCTCCCCAAAGCTTGGACGCAGCTCCGTGGTTACTTCCCCGGGGATTGAGTGAAAGGATCTCGGTGTGTGCCCCACCCACCTTCGGATGGTGAGATACATTGAATCCTTGGTTTATACTATTTCTTCGCCAGCTGTAACTGAAAGGTACCAGTATCGTGCACTGTATGTCAATCTACTAGTAGCATCTCTTTTTGTTTTATCCCTGTGTAGAAATAGTCTGTTTTAAGTCTTGTCTGTCAGTTCTTGTCTATTAATAAATAATTCATTTCACAATAGACCGAATCAGACATTATTAAAGAACTTGTGGACAGAGTGGATTTTTGGGGTGCTGGTCACTTCAATCCACCTCCTGCCTGCTGCCACAGGCCTGGGCAAAGACAGGAGCTGAACTAAATTCACAAAATCCATTCGTGACAAGCACCCAGCCTGGGGACAGCTGGAGCATCAGCCACTCTTTGAACCATCCACCCTCCCCAGGGTGTCCTGGCAGGGGGAGGTGGCTGCTGTGGGGGTGGGAGAGGGCCGGGCACCCCTTCTGCTCTCTGCCTGCCCTCCTCACTGATCACAGAGTTATTCAGGTTGGAAAAGAGCCCTGAGCCCACCCTCTGACTGCTCGTGACCTTGAGGTGTCGTCCCCAAAGGACGCGGTGCTCCATGAGGACAGGGGAGCAGGTTGTGCCTTTCACACCCCACTCAGACATTAGTCCCCCGTGGAAGCCACAGCATCCCCACTCCGTTGGTATTCCAGGAGTCTGTGGCTCTCCCAGTGGGAGCTGGTGGCAGCAAGAAGTGAGTAGTGGGTGTTGTTTGCATGGCAGCAGGGAACATTCTGAAGGCCAGACCCTTTGGCAGCCAGAGCAAAGAGCTGCTCTCACAGCCTGACTGAGGCCAGGCTTTCTGCTAGCAGAATCGTTTACTACATGGACAAAACAAATTTGAAAGACTTCTATTTGCATCACTGCCCAAACTCACCTTTTCTAATTGCAGAAAGTCCAATAAACCAAAGATGGGTTCTTCAGGAATTCGGCATTTTAGAGCACGGCATGTTCCCTGATCTTCTTTCATTAAGACAAAATATCTCTTTGGCATTTCAGGTATTTCCATTCCAGTATTCCCAGCATTTTGGCTGTATAAACTAACCTGCAAATGAATACAGACTGTGTTGTCTAATAGGGGAAAAAAGCTTTGACATCTGTTGTCTGCTGTAGAAAGTCAGCTGATAAAAAATGCAAATGTGACTTTACTGCTGCCCCTTCCACCACCATCACACCCATGTCCTGCATTTGTTCACCAGGGTTTGCCAGTACACTGCTGCTTTCACCACAGCCCTCAGAGGAAGCTAAAGGGCTTGCTTTTGGAAGATAACTGGCTTAGTTCTGGCTCCTGAGTGTCACCTATCTTCCCTACTGAGTTTAACGCCCCTCAAGTCATTCAGGAACAAGATAATTTTATACTTGTCTGCCTTAAGCTGTACTATCTCATATTCTTAGATAATCCATGTCCTCTTGTTTTTTTTCTTGCTTGCTATTTCTCAACTTCAAACTTGCCTATTAAATTATGAACATGAAACTGGCTCTTAAGCAAAAGGCACTTGCACTTCCCTTAGCTTTAAAACAAGCTTCCAGGATATTCTTAAACAAAAACGAAAAAAACCCACTTATCTTCTGCCTGCAGGGCAGATCTGTGCCAACTTTCTCTAAATCGTTGAAACTGTACCTCTGACAGGTGTTAAATTTCTCAGAATAATTTCTAAAAATTTGACTCTAATTTATCATCTCATCTACCACAGCATTAATATCCTAAAGGACCTCTGACAATTCAATAAAGCATCATTCCAGAAATGCTTTTGGCTATTTTGAATCAAGCTGGGCTTTCTCAAACTCTTTTGTGTTTGAACTCTCAATTTACATCCAAACAGCAACTTAACCAGCAATTATATCCATTTCAATTTTTTTTTCCTCTTCTATCAGGCTTTAAAAGTTTTCCTCTTACCACATTTTGAGGTGCTGGAAATCAAGTGGAAATCCCACAGTCTCTTGCCAGAACTATTTGGGTTCTGATCTTTTTGTGCCTTTTATGGGTGATGTGTCACAAATTGTCATTGTCATGGATCAATAACACAGACTGAACTCCATAAGATGACATTCATTATTGAGATGCTTTCCCCAACACCATTACTGTTACATCTGAGCCTCTCTCAATATTGACACTGGAGAAATGCAGCTGTTCCCATGTTGGAGGTGATGAGCTGGGCAGAGATGGGAGGGAGATGGGCTCAAAGGCAGAGTAGGACTTGATCATCATTTTCTTAAGTCACAGGTGAGCAACCCAGTCACCAGAGTGGAAGGACACTCTTGAGAGAAGAGCATGAGAAAAAAAAAATCATAGAATTGTTGGAAAAGACCTTTTAATTTAATCAACTGTCATTCTCTAACTGCCAAGGCCACCACTAAACCTTGTCCCCAGGTGCCACATCCTTGTCCTTGTGGGATGGCAACTCCACCACTGCCCTGAGCAGCCTCTTCCAGGGCTGGACAGCCCTTTGGGGGGAGAAATTTTTCCTTAAATACAATCTAAACTTCCCCTGGTACAANTGTAAATACAATCTAAACCTGGTACAACTTGAAGTAATTTTCTCTCATCCTGTTACCTGGAAGAGACCAGCCCCCACCTGGCTACAACATCCTCTCCAATGGACAATAACAACATCTTCTTAAAATACATCCTCAGATTTATTCTGTGCTTTCCTCATATACACACACTGCTGGCATTGTAAGAATATAAAATCCCATGCTTCATTTTTGTCACAAATAGAAAAACAACATTCTGAATTTACAACACCCTTCTATGCTCAAGAGAGCAGGTAAAACTGGTAATTGCCTTATTTCTGCTTCTGGTTTGGAATCTTAACACTAACCTTTACTTGTTAGTTAACATCAGGTATATTAAACTTTATTTTTTCCTGCTAGATGATGAAATGAGGACAAAAGGGGTAAGATCTAGATTTTCACTAGACCAAATTCTCTTAACTTTCTTTTGCTCATCCTTATATTCATCAGTCTGTGATCTGTCTCAGTCTGCCCTTGTCCATCACACCCAGCCCCTGAAGAGAAATGGAGCTACAGATGGTTCTTTGGCAAGGTGGACTGAGAGCTCTGGTGGTTTTTGGAGAAGGTTTGAATTGCTAATTCCTCTGTCAGTGACCTGCTCTGGTGTCCTTTGTATTCAGTGTCTCAGGGCAATGCAGTGAACAACAGAAATAGCATCAGTTACCACTTCCCCACATTCTTGACATGCAGGAACCATTTTCTGCTGCTTTCTGGGGTGATTGCTAAAGAAACACAGAATTCTCTCAGAAATTCAGAGCACCATTATGTAACTGAATCTACCAAATGGAGCGTTTATACCGAGTTCATCATCATGGTGTCTGAGCATCTGTTGTATTTAAAATGAGAAAACAATTTAAATGCAGTGTTTAGTCAGAAAATCCTGCACAAATCCAGAAATGATGATAGACTCATCTAATAGAGGGGTTTTTTTCCTACATGACCCCTATTCTCTCTTAAGATACAACTTTTGTAGATGATGGATTGGGTCAGTGCCAAATTACAGCTCGCTGTGAAATTCTGCATCAGCCAAGACATAATCAACATTAAGCATTTGAGCCTCAAACTTCAATTTGATCCTCACACAAAGCAAATTGCAGAGCAGTATCATTTATTTCTGTTTACCCAGCTCTTGCTCATCTGCTAACGATGAGTGACAAGAGTGGTGGAGTGGCAGGTCAGCCAAAAATATCCATGATGGGAGCAACTGGCTCAGCAATGAGGCCCCTGTCAAAAACCCTCCCCGGGTCACTCAGCAAGCAGCAGCCAAGGAACCCCTCTGCAACTCTGGGGCTCAGTTTGGATTCTTCTTTCCTTGCATTTCCTGCTGTCTGGAAAGAGTTCCAATGGTTGTGACACTTGCAACAGTTCCAGCAGCATTTGGATGGCAGGAATCCATCACCTCTCGCTTTTACTTTTTCAGACTATCGTTTACTTCATTTTTTTTGGTGTTGGCACAAAGGTGAAAGTCCTGAGAGCAAATTCTGAGATATGCACGACCAATCTGATCTCTTCAGCCAGTAAAGATGGGGATGCTTAAGAGAAACATCAAGTTTTAAATACTATCTAAACTAGTCTTGTTTCCTATTTGCAAATAAATTAGGACTTAGGAAAGAAATCAGAATAAATATAAATATTAAAGAGAAATACCTAATCTTCTGCATTTCATTCAGGTCTTTTTTTTTACATTTTCTAGCTCAGTGGTTGCATATAAACAAGGAATAAGGCTCTGTTAGAGCCTCATCAGTGTAAGATACAAGGTCAGCAGCCCAAATGGCATCTAGAAATAACTACAGATAACTACTTCAACCCCAGAGCAGGTTATGGCAGATCCCTTCATATATATATTATATATTCATTTTTAGGAGCCATAATACATGCTGGAAATAACACCCCATGTTAATGAGCTACCAAGGAGCCCTGGGTAAGGCTCACTGTTGAGCACTTTATTGCAAGTTAGTTCTTGTTACCAACTGCTCTAACGAAGTGGTTGGACACCATTTGTAGCTGCAGTGCTAATTCCAAGCATGCCATTATTTCTAATAAAGTAGATTCTGGAGCCAAGTGTAGTTAACCCAACTGCATTTCCACTTTACTGCATGATTATTGCATTTCTCTGCACAGCTGTCTGCTCAGAAGCAGGAGAATAAAAGAGTTCCTTCCATGCATTCTTAGTCCTATTCTTTTAAGTAAAAAAGAATTCTAATATCGTTTATTTATCTAGGATACAATTGCTGGCATATAGCTATAAGTGTGGATGAAAATGCTTTCTATTAAACCAGTTGTTTATATACATTTCTTTTAAATCACAAAATAACTGCCAAAATCAGTAAAAACACAAAACACTGCACAAACCACATTTGTCAGCAACAGCCTAAATAACCTGGTTTAATAAAGAGAACATCAAAGAGAGTCAGAGATAAAAAATTATTTCAAGCAACTGGTTTTTTGCATTTCTCCTTGCTTTAATATAGCAAAGTTATTCTTCTTAACTGATTTTAATCTTAAAACTGCAGTAGTTTGCTAAAATACAAAGTAAACTGCTGGAAGTACAGATGATCATGTACAATTCATGTTACCAATTTATAAACAAAGCAAGAGCACCTCACTGCTGTGAGCTTGTACATAAAGAATAAAAGGTAAATCTGTGGATTAATTAATCAGGATGTGGGTAAAACCACCTTGTCAAACACCAGCTTTTCATGGTTGGGTACCCTGGGCATGAGAAGATGGGTTTGTTCTTCAAAGATAAGAAAATTCCCCTGCAGCACTGCCAGGGATTGGTCCAGGAAAAGAAGACAGGTCAGGGCCAGAGGTTCTGAGGAGCTGGTCCATCTCTCACAGCTGGTGCTCTGCCTTTCCACAAAGCAGGAGGTACATTCTGTTTGTTTTGGACAATTTTTAAACCAGTTTTGTCAGTCACACAAATTGCACTGACCTCGTACCTGTTCATACCCACAAAATGAATGCCATAAATAACTCCTGGGTGATGTGACATTACTGCTCTTTCCAAAGGGTTTTACAAGACCTGTAAGAGCAACTATGTCTTAACAGTGGAGTAGCTGCTGTTGTTAATAGCTTTTAACTCAGTAAAATTATTTTCCTCACTAGGCACCCACCATGCAGAAACTACATTTCTTTTGCTGTTTTTATTAAACTTTGGATAAACAAAAATGCATGATTATTTTCCTTAATGATATCTTAGACACTTCTTACAGGAACTCTGAATCAAAACAAACATTTAACCTGTCTTCTTGAGCAATTTTATTCACTTTTGTTCCCTGCTGTGCTGGAAACATACTTTGTGCTTGCTCTCAACAAGGTATCCCCACAGTTTATCAGGTAGTGCAGTAAAATACAAATACTATGGTTACAGATGAGCTGTTCTCTGCTGCCATTTCCTTCATGCTTTACCTCCCTTGTCATTTACAAATCAAAAATGTTTATGCACTCAATTGTAACTCTTCAAGTGAGAATAAAGGGTATTCTATTATTCCCAAGAGGACTAGGAAAAAATGTGTGTGAACTACTGAAATATTCTAAATTCCCTCAATTTCCTATTGCTCCATGTTTGGCTGCAGCAGAACATGAACAGTCTTGAGAGACTAAAAAGTTCTGGTTCTGGTCCAATGCACATTCTTGGGTGATGGAACAAGGCCACATTCTGGTTTTTCATCAGCTAAAAGAGAGTAATTAATCTTAATTCTCTTCTTTTCCTGCAAAGTAGAACTTCTGTAGCTGGAGGAAAACAAAGAGCTATCACTTGTTCTGTGGCAAATTAATCTTAAAGGGGGAATCTTCCAAAGAAAATCAATAGATTAGAACAAGATTCTGTATTTTCTTTGAGCCCTGAAACCCAACCTAAACACAAAGGGTGCTTTCAGCATTGTAAGTCTGCTCTTGTTGTGATGTGCTTTTAATACAGTGTCATCCTTTGAAAAGTGAGATTTTCATATATGAGCAATTTCACTTGTGTGGCTTCACCTTCGTGGAAGACTCCCAATAATATTTTATACAGATCAAAAGCTTACAGGTATTTCAGGCAACATAAAGAAATTATTCTCAGAGGGAATTTAATAGGGAATTATGTGTTTTATCCGTTGTATTCTGTGTTTAAGGCACTTGATCATTTGAATCTTTTAAAATTAGCCTGTTCCATGTGAGAAACTTTGAAAACGATGTCTCCTTAGATGACCAACCTTTTTTTAAAAAAAGATAAACCTAATGAATTTAACCATGGTACCATGGAAACAGCTTTAAAATTAATTTGGGTGCAGGGAAGAAGGATACAACTCCAACACAGAGAAAGTGACAGGTTTGAGAAGAAAAAAAGTCTCTCTTCATTAGTCACTGAGACCTTGGTTTGGGACAAACATCATGTATGTGGTTGTAAATAATTGAGGGGTTTTATTTCCATAAGTTCCATCAGTCAAAACAAGAGTTTGATGTTGACTCAAGGTTCCCATGGGTGGAAGGAGAACTTGGCCCTTGCTTTTACCCACTTTTGCACTCGGCATTTTGGTTTGTTATATAAAATGAGTTTATCTAATTAATTGTTATTCTGGGACTTTGTACAAAAGGAGATCAAGTCTAAAGCAGATTTCATCACTTATTTCCTTGATAATTCGTAAGTGAATTTTGCTGCCAGGGTTATACAGAGTTGTACATAAAAAGAAAAATATGTGACTAAGCCTAAAAGTTTCAGTGGGTGCACGGTCCCCAGAACAGTGATGTTATCAAAGTTCAGTAGTAGCACAAAGTTATGACTAATGAACATTGTAACTTCTGTGTGCTGGAGAGTAAATGCTATCATTAATTCTTTATGAGACCTTCACTTGTCCTGCTTTCTGGCTGTCAGAACTTGGTAGAGGACTCCATTGGCTCCTTTGACATTTTTACTTTTTCACTGCAGTTTAATTTGTTTGCTTGCCTTAAAAAACTGCCAACTGGGTAGACTGTAGGAAAAACAACCAATAGTTCCCAGCTGAGACAGGACAAAAGTAATTGAAATTAACACATCATAGTAGTACTTTTGACCCTCACCTTATTTTTTTGGTCTGTGGACTGCTGGCTGTAAATAGCAAAGCTGTGCACCAAAAATCTTCTGATCTTACCAATGCGAATTTTCTTTTTCAGAATTTCCGTTGCCCCTTTTTACATCAACATCCAAGCACTAAAACAGCATCACAAAGGGATTTGGGGGGTGGTGAGAGGACAATGCTTGGGGAAGTTTTATATCAAGCTTATGAGATCAGATTAATTTACTTACAAGAAGAATACATTTTGCAGTCAGGGCAGAATGTGGGGAAAAGAACTGTTTGAACACATCATTTATTTCTCACCTTATCTTGGACTGAGATAATAATGGTGTAGGTTACACATAACTTGGGATGCTGCTATAATTCAGATCAGCACGTGGATTGCTGGACTTAAGTCTTTGAGTAGCAAAGTGAGGTTTAGTCTGTGTAATTTGATTGTGCACAGCACATCCTGTAGGGACATCGTTCCTGCAGAAAAATCCTCACCATTGTGTCTCACTACTGAATAACCAGGTCTCACATGCATCCAAAAGACAATGTCACCAATGCAGGCATTAAACCCTGTTTCAGTGAGGTTTAGGGGTTGTTTTTTTTCCTCATTATAAACTTGGACAGCACATTATAAGGACATTTTTTACTGGCAGTCTTAGTCTTGGACCATTTGTACAGTTACAAAGATTACCAGATGTAAACCAAATTAATACTGATCTTTTAGAATTATCAGCACATGAAACACAGACCTAATTTTTAAATGTGAACATCAGGCTGCTGCAATTCTAACAATGCCAGAACAAGAACCTTCCTTTTCTAATTGACATCTAAAAACTAAGAAAGATCTTTAGGCTAAATAAAGCTGACTAGCCTTTTATCCATTCAGAAGTACTTAACTGCCACCAGAGTTCATTAAATTTGTTCATCTTCTTTTTTTTTAAAAGCTACAAATTGCACTGTAAATGGTAACAGTGTCTGGTGATCCCAGACAAATCAAGTATCAAGGTTCTATGTAAGATATTTACATAGGCAGTGAGAGAAGGGAACTGTAATTTAACTGTGTTTTCGTAATTTAAAAATTCCAGCAAATCATAAAACTAAAAAGCAGAAGGAAAGCTGCAGGAGCTAAGGAGAACCTGGTTAACACTAACACAGTAGTGCTTAACTGCAGGAGCCTTTGTAACCAAGTTTGCAGAATCTGGGGCCAATGAATATCAGTATTTTGAATTCTGCAAGTGCTGGTTTTAACAGTTCCAAAGTCATATCCCGTATGTTTCCTCAAATATTTCAACCCCTGATTCCTCTGTGCTTGGCTTGAGGCTGGAGTACAGATTAGGTGGTGCCCATGGCAAGTGCTGCTGGAACAGGAAAGGATGCCAGCCCCTGCAGGGCAGTCTGTAACTGGATGTGGGGGAATTCACTGGCTGCAATTCACAGGGAAACACGCTGGTGCTGAACCACTGGGAGCCAGATGGTGACTGGAATTGTTAAAATCACACATGCTGAAAATGCCTGAAGAATTACCCTGTTAATGATGCCATAATGATTTTTTGCCTTTTCTTTTATACCTCTTTTGTATGCCTTTGTGGCCTTTTGTATTCTTGGTGTTTCTTTTAGCCTACATTCCTAGACTTGATGTTTTGTTGAGTTAGGAGACCAAACATCCTGGAGGCCTCAGACACCAAGGTCCTCTCTGGACACATTTTGTAAACTCAAAGATGGGTCTGGCCCGGGGAGGGTTCCTGGGGAGGGAGGGGATGGACTGGGGCTATAATTCTGTAGCCCATCTATCGTGTGTGGGCATTTTTGGGTCTGCATTTTGGGTGGGCATTTCCATGTGCATGTTGGGAGTGTTCCACCTGCACGGAGTGCACCAGGGATCCTTGAAATAAACACACAGGGAAAAACCCCTTTTTCCCTTCTAACCGTGCTCGGCTCTGATTTTAAGAACAGGAATAAGGCATCACTACCAAGTACCCAAAGCAGAGATGGGATCCTGATACAAACTGAGGGGGGTGTGGGGAGTGTTTGCAAACATTGTGTGGGGTGATTTGCCACTGGTTAATTGTAATCCTTCCCTTCCCCCTGTTCTAGGTTCAGCTGATCCACTATAACCATGAGCTGTACACAAACGTCACAGAAGCTGCAAAGAGTCCTAACGGGTTGGTGGTAGTTTCCATATTTATGAAAGTAAGTATTCAGTACTACAGATTCCCAATATATAGACAGTAAACTTTTCCCTGAACTGTAAATGTAGGAGTTGGACTCCTCATTGAGCTACAGCAATCCCCAGAGGCTCTGATCTGGAATCCAGAGACAGCTTCATCCTGAACTGAGCCCACCATCTCTGCTCCAAAGCTTTTACAATATAAGGGAAATTAAAAGGGATAAGGAAGGGGGGGAAAAAAACCCCTTACATCATAAACATCACTCATAACACTTTAATGGCTATGACAGAAGTTACTAGCTTTGCAGATTTTGTGTTTCTTCAGGAAATGTTATTCATCCAATCTTTTCTAGCAGGTTGAGGCCCTGGGAAAGAGGGCATGTCATGCTGATGTGTCAAAGCCAGCAAAACCAGTTTTTCTCACAGTGTTATTTAAAACATCTTAAACTATCAAAACTGAAAGAACGTTAGAAGTAGAATTTCAATATCTTCCATTTCACAGAGCTACAAAGCCATGTGAATATTTTATTTAGGCTCCATCCTGTTGCATTCAAGGTACATAGTTAGGTCTATAATTTATAGTGATCTAACACTGAACTCAAGACTTCATGGTTTTCTCAAACCTCTTTAATTAGATTGGAGAAACCTTTTTTCTAATTTTATATAAAGAATGTATTTTTTCCCTCCAAATATTTGTAATATTCTGCTATTATGTATCTCTGTTTCATCAGTCTAAAAAAGTGTGTATTTCTGAGTAATGCAGAAATTCACCTCATCACACCTTAGGTATGGGATATCTATTAGTTCTCCTTAGTACTCCAATCCCATTTCATAAAGCTCCTAACAAAGCATTAACCTCAGAATTAAAGTATGCATTTCACAGAGCATACTGAATAATTAGATATAAAAGGGCGATTTTCACACAGATCTAATATTTAAGAAAGATATTTAGGCTACCTTTTTTTTTTTTTTTCTTAATCCAAAATGTATTGTATTATGACCCAACAATCTGACTTGAATTAATGAAAAAGGGAAAAACTAAAGAGAAGACAGAGGGAATACTGTCAACATTTAGAAGTACCTGCAGGGAGGTGTCAGAGGATGGACCAGACTCTGCTCGGGGCTGCTGAGCAACAGGAAAGAGGCACCAAGGGGGCAGAATCTGACACGTGGGAAATTCCACCTGAACATGAGATGTTACTTCATATGTTACCCAGACATAAACCAGAGGAAGAGAGCTTTTATTTGCAATTAAAATAGGCTGCTGCAAGGAAATTATATTTATCAATAAATAAAATAATAGAATAGAATACTAATTAAAATTATGCCTAGTATATCAACCACCTGCAAACTCCATCAAAGCTGTTGGAGAAGAAACCTCGCTCATGCTTTTATTCAGGCAGTAATTTCTGTTCACCCTGTTCTCCCATCCCTGTGTTTTATTTATTTTACCAACTTTCTATCAAGCTTCATTAGAAAAACAACAAAGTATTTGTTTCCTTCTCCCAAAACAATGAAAAAAAAGGCAGAACCCAGTTGGAGGAGTATCAGAGAGTGGGGTGTGTGTACACACATGGAAGAGCTGCAGTTCTGGCAAGGAAATGTTTGTGAGAAGATTTTGACATTGTTCATTTTCTCTTCTGTAGGTATCTGAATCATCAAATCCATTTCTAAATCGTATGCTTAACAGAGACACCATAACGAGAATAACGTATAAGAGTAAGTTTATTTTCATTTTCTCTGGTAACAGCTGTGTTCTTTCAGTATCAAATAACACATTTAGTGATCCTGAAATAAGAGGCACTTCGTTATGGGCAGAAATTCCAGGTTTGCATTGCCAGCAACTCTACATGATAAACTCAGGAATGTGAAAAATCTTGTTAGGTCATCACTTTATCAAATGAATTTTGAACTTCAAAGTCTGTTTTATGTCTGAAGGTGCAACAGATTAATGAAATTATATTTGACACATGCACATACTGTATTCACACGGAATGCTCAGGAGAAACTGCCTACTGTTAGCAATAAAAGGGACATGTGGAGCAGCCTAGATTATATCAGATCTGGTTATGTCAAGATGCTGCACCAGTAACAGGATTTAGTATTCATCAGTGTTTTCTTTTTGTACAGAAAAATTACAACATTCCTATTCAACAACTGCTGCATTTAACAGATACAGAAAGAGGTCATTAACATAGCTGGTATATTTATTGTATTCACATTTGGAAAGCCTTAAACTGATGATCCTCAATAATTCCATGTTCGTATGTTGACCTTGTGGAAAACTGGAGCTTGTTTAAGATATTTTAGAGACAGTAATGAAAAATATACAGCAAATTTGTATAACAAATTAAACCTCTTCTCCTGAAAACCTCGTTTCCTTTGTCAATATTCCAAGCTGCCATGAAGTTCATAAGTTCAATGATACCAGAATTTAACTTTCAGAAAGTACACAGCAAACTGGAAACAAAAGCAGTTCCTTGTCCTCTCCTACAACACACACACCTTTCATCCCATTGATGTTTCTCTGATTTTACCTGACAGTTAACAAACCTTGTTACATCTTTGGTCCAAATAAGAGGCTTCTATGATGATAAAACTCAAGTTCTCTACAATACCCATGGAAAGGAAGGCAACAGAGCGTTCTCCTCAGAATGTTTTTTCCAGATTGTTCTATCAGTAGCAAATGTCATCTTCTCTGCATGCAAGAAGCAGATCAGTCCCATTTTTAAATTGCTTGTCTTGATTCTTTGCAAAAACACAGCAATGCTGTTCTGCAAGAGCTTCCTGCCTACCAGGGCTGCTGCAGCACCCTGGGAAAAGGGAATTGTTGTTAAGGCTGTGTGTGCTTTTTCCAGCTCTTTCACCCACAAATTCCATATTCCCAGCTTCTGTCTGGGGATCAGCCAGATGTTCTCCCATGGGGCCACACTTTCCCAATACCAAATATTTCACTTGTATGCTGCATTTATAGGGGAAACTCCTCCTCTCTGGAGTTGTCATCATCCCACAACCTCCCATTGCTTGTTTTGTCTCCGTACCAGGGAAACACAATTCCAATCACACCTAATTTGGGTTTACTAAATGAAATTTCGCATGAAGATGAACACTCAAAACACAGGCTGGAAGAGCAGTGATTAACAGAATTGCTTTAATTTGTAACCACCGTTTTCACTAAGTTCATCTGTTAAAATTAAACCCCAGGTAGACACACAATGCACACAATATTCCACAGGGCATTGGGTTACTTACTGTAGTAACAAGTATTGACTGGGAATTTTTAGTGTAAATTGGAAACGTGAAAGTGTTATTGAAAGTAATTTTGCAGTTGTCTTGCATGATGGATTATAGCATCATTGCTGAAAACTAATTTTACCTCTTACACTGCAAGGATTTCTAGTGTGCCTTTAGCAGCTGGAGTTTTTCAGCTTCTGCTTTAGGGCTCCACTCCTGAAGTCAATACTCAGCACGGTGCTGACAAAATGCCCAGGCCCAGGGTGCTGAAGAGGAGCGTGGAGGGAATGATAAATGGAGCACTGGCTCAGAGTCAGGACAGTTCCTAACATAAATAAAGGGGTTTTTTGGTTTTTTTTCTAAAGAACAGCAACAAAATAAAGTGCTATCTCTCCTGCTGCATGAAATTTCCACAGGCAAAATGCATTAAAAGGGAAATTTCTACTCTTAGGTATTAATGGCTACAGTGAAGTAAAGTGGACCCCAAGGAATTTTTAAGGAGATTTTAAATGCTTCTTTTATTCTGTTATTGCAGCCCAAAGAATCTACTGTGAGCAAGCTGTAGCAAGGGTTCTTTCAAGCAGGCTTTGGTCAGAAGCTGTGTGGATATCTCAAAAGAAAAACTGCTTTATTATTCATCGTTAAGTGTGCCATTTGAGGGGATAAGTTAGTTTTCTTTCAAAACAGTTATGCTACATGAGCTTTCACCCAGTGTTTGCTTAACATAGAAAAAAAAAAAGTAACTTTTTAGATTCACAAAATTCCACATAAAAATTTGGTCTTTTCTTTGTCTGGTAAGCAGAGAAACTGAGGATCTCTACATTCCTTAACCTGTAAATCTAACCTAGATCCTTTTCTGGATTATCATGATATGAACTTTAAAATCCAATGTACCTTCCTCCACTCAATAAACAATATATTCCCTATAAAAAGCATTATTATAAAGAAAGCATACACAGAATTTGCTGTGAAAGCCGACCCCACACATCTATTACAAACCTAGGGATAAAAGGATTTCCATCATTTCCAAAGGAAATTTTCAGAGCCAAGGCCTTTATGTAAATGAATGTGAAATCTAATGAAATCTAATTTGTAGAGAGAAGAGTTCCTGAGTTTGGAAATCACCTGAAGGTACCAGCAGATCAAGAGAAACAGATTGTGGGCTGTAGATAGGAATGATGCAGAGGATCCAGGAAAGGCTGGATGGGTTTATGAAAAGGAGTTTGTCACTGGCAAGAGATCACACGTGGTGATTTTGAGCATTTTGAAAATATTTGCAGTAAATGTAAGCAAGACTTTGAAGTGCTGCAGTCTGGTCAGTCATACTGACCCACCAGGTCTGCTTCAGCTCCAGAATGGGAAACCCTTACCCAAAGAAAGGGGAAAGCACAGACCTGTTCATGGCAAAAATGCTGGTAACCAAATCCTTACTGTGTAGTCTTCTCTCATGGAGTCATCTGACTTCCCATGGGAGTATAACTCATACACAGGCATTATTAAATACTGCTTTTTCTTGGACAAACTCTTATTTCATTCACCCCTACCTTCCACTTTTCCTGCAGTGGTGTTTTCCTTCAGTTTCCTATATCAATATCCCTCACCTGTATTAATCTTCAGTTAGCTTTCCATCTCCTAGTAAACATTTCGGGGCAAATTCTGCCTGCTTTAAATCCTTTTAGCCCAGCTGAAGCCACTATGGCTGTGAGAAAGCAGATCTGGTCCTCAGGGATCTCTTCTGCCTGACTCTGTGCCACTTGGTGCTAAACACAGCACGCTCCATGGCTCATAAATAATGAACAGGATGTTCATGTGGGAAAGGGAAAAGTGTGTGATGACTCATTGAAAACAGGCACTGGCATGAAAAAAATCCGTCAGTTCTCTTCTGATACAATTCTAGCAAAATTACCAGTGCACTGCAAATAATGTTTTTAACGAATAGGACACAGGTGTATTCAGTTATCTCTGCCTGTTCAAATATAACTGCATTTTGACTGTGTTTTCATGCTTCTCTCTGGTAAATTTGGGTTTAAAAAGAGGCTATCATGGGCCATGGGCCAGTGAAGCCTGGGCATATTAAAAGAGGTCACAATCGGGCACCTCCCAGACACTAATGGCATTTTCCCTCTGCTTGAGGATGCATCCAGCAGGACAATCACCCTGGCCCCAGCTGCAGGGACAGGGCACAGGGCTCTGTTTTTGACAAACACGAGAGGACCTGCCAAGATTTTATTCTGTAAAATAACAAACACATTTAAAATATGAAATAACAGTAAGGCCCTGGTCAATGAGGCAGAAACATTATGCTCTCACCTTGACACTTTAAGTGATGCTGTAGCTGCCAATATTGCTGCCCCAAAACCCTGTACCATGTACAGTGCTGTGTTAAAATAAAAAACAAGGTCACTTTTGCTCTGCCTGTGTTCTTTGATTTTCTGTTGCCCAAGACAATAGTCTGCAGCCTTTCTTTTTTTTCCCATGAGATTGTATGAGACAAGTCTTTTGCTCATCTAAGTTTTGTCCTTCAGCTACAATATGTTAAATTCAAGTTAGATTATGCCTTTCTTTTTTAGCTGTTATACACTTCCTTGATCATTTGGATTTCTCTGCAAATCAAGGCCAGCTCTTGTTGAGCATTGAAAGAGGGAACACACCTCAGTGTGCACTTTTCCTTGCCTGCATTTTAATGTTCACTCAGCAAATGAACCAAATTGGAGACACCACACACGAGTGAAAGGGTTCAGAGAGATCTCACAGTGTTACAACTCATAACCCCATAACCTTTCTCTGAGACACACACAAGCAGCAGTGTATCAGCAATAAAACATGTTTATCCCTGAGCGGATGAACTCCTACATCCTAAGATTTGGCAGGAAAATCTGAGTTTTAGCTTTGATAGCACTGCCAAAAGAACTGTAGGGCCAGCATTACCCAAGGGAAAGAGTGCAGGTAGTACAGAAAACACCGAGGAACTCTGATGAATTTTGAAAGATATAACCATATCTCATCATATTTTGGTACATATCCACAGAATAAATTCTGTTGCAGAGGAATACAGCTCATTAATTCCCAGGGAACCTTACAATAAAGGCAGGGACCTTGGTGCTGCTTGGCAGCAAGCTTTTCAGCCAGAGTTTGGCTTTCTGAGGGAGCTGGCACTGCAGCCACCCCACCGAACACATGGAAGGCCAGGAGGCTTCATGGAGCAGCTTTGTTATCATGCATTTACTGCAACTTCCTCTCATGCCAGAAGGGCAATTAAGTTTTAACTCTCTTGGTCTTCCCAAGGCTTTGTTGAGCAAAAATTGTTAATCACCCAAAAGATGGAAAAGTCAGCATTCTCCAAAGGCTTCTGCATCTCAATCAAGAACTGTAACTTCAAGAAGCTTTTGACTCCAGTCCCTAAATGTGGTTCAGAGTTTCCCTGTGAGTGCCTGTGCCCAGCTCAGTGTGTGAAATGATCTCAGTGCAGCTCCACCCAGCACTGTCAGGGATGTTCCTTGTGCTGCTTGTTCTTCTCTAAACTGCTGGAGCATCCAGAAATGTGCATCTGTTAAACTTCATTCTTTGGTAACACTGAACATCATGTTCTGGAAATAGGAGACATTAAAAGGGTGGTGGGGTTTTTTTTGATTGTTGTTGTTGTTGTTGTTGTTGTTGGGGTTTTTTTGTGATGCTGCTGTTTTACCTGATTTGCTTTCCTCCTTTGTTCTCCAGATGATGCATATTTACTACAGGGGCTTAATATTGAGGAACTTTATCCAGAGACATCTAGTTTCATTACGTATGATGGGTCAATGACAATTCCACCCTGCTATGAAACAGCAAGCTGGATAATAATGAACAAACCTGTCTACATAACAAGGATGCAGGTAAAGCAATTTACAAATTACTCAATCTAGGATAGGTACAAAATAATATTTTAAACATAATATTTATAGCTTTACATAAAAAATTAGATTCAACCCTTGTGCTAGAGGGATCTCTGCATGCAATTTATACAGTTTGCAAAAGCATTGAAGAGGTTTTTTGTCAAAATAAAAATATTAACTGTTTAGAGCTCCGTCAGTATCTACACACACAAACTTTGAGGCGGGTTTGAAACAAGTGGTTTCCAGCAGTCTCTTCACAACTGCATTGTTCTGTGATGCTGTGAACAGTTACTTGGGGACTCTAAAACAAGTACAGCAGTGTTGTACAAACATAACTGAGGTTATTAAGGATAACAGGGCCATTCCTAGGTCTGAATAAATACATGTTGATATCACATTAATGTGACAGAAATACAGTATATGGAGCCTTCTGGAAATAAAATCAGCTGATGCTTTCTGGTATAGAATAAAATTACAGGATACACACCAAAAATACCTTTGAAAAAATCAGATTGACATGTTGAAGCCCCTGCTAGAGAGAAGCAGAAGAAATTATGCAAGAGAAAACACAATTTCACATCCAAAAGGAAGCTGTTGAGGAAACACATCAGTGGAAAAGTCTCAAAAACTGCATTTCTGGACAGCTCGCTTACAATCCAATGCCTGGCATCAGAAAACAGCAAATTTAACACCAATTTCCCTCTTCTCCAGAGTTTCTATCAGTGAGTTGCTTAAAGAGCTGTGAGCTGAACTAAAACCTTGTCTCTTGCATACTGGAACCCCAAGGGATACTTGAACCACCATCTGCCAGCCCCAAGCAGGCAGCAGAAGAAATCTGGCCTGAGAAATGAAATGAGGAACGAGAAAACAACCCTAAATACCACTTTGGGATTTAAAATTGTATTAGTATTGTAAATAAGATGACTTTAAAAAGCCCGAGATGTTTTATTTTTGTGATATTCCTTGTGTCCAGTTTAGTCTGGAGGCAGATAAAGCCCTTTGTTTCTTTTCTAAATGGGTGATTTGGGAGAACGACACAGCTGAGCACAGGCAAAAATGCTGAACATTGTGAACTTTTCAAACACAGGACCTGAATATTTTCCTATAAGCAACATTTTTAGCTAGAACATTAATGTGCAAAGTAAGGATTAGAATGTTTCTAGTCTGTGCTGCTACCTATGGGTTATAACCTCATGATACTTGCTCCTTGTCTTGTTTTAATGCTTATTTACATCCTTCATTAATACTTAGTTATAGCCACCATTATTAGTGCTGCAAATGGATTTTGTGGATACTTTCTAATTATGCTGTGTACTCCGACTGAAAAAGCAATGCCCAGCTCAAGTTTTCCCTAGAATCTGTTAGAGACTTCCAGCACATAAAACCCAGCTACTGGATTTCCCCATTAAAAGCCATAAACTTGCCTCTTCACTCGTACACTGACAGGGAAGATATTTTCTTTTTATATCTTTAAACCAAAATATTGAGGATTCCTGGTTTGTAAATTAAAACGTCTTCTTCCCTCTCTGATTTTGGTTGACTTGAATCAATTAAGAGTTCCATAGTCACCATAACAGCCGTTTCTGCCAGCCAGTGCTGGATGCACAGGCTGATTCAGGAATTCCCTCTGTGCTGGGAAAGCATCTCAGAAGAAGGCCAGAGTCTGCTGCAGGAACACTCCCAGTCACAGCACAGAGAGAATCATGACAGACCTGTCAGCAGAGAGAGGCTCTCACTTTTTAACATCATTAATTTCACGACTCCAGCAGCATCACTGTCAGTTTTCCTTCCCATCCTGCCTGCCCCTACCTGGTTCTTGAGTAACAACAACCAAAGCTGTGGCTTCTCAGCTGAAAGGTGCACTGATAGCTACAAAATTCAGGAAATTAGCTCTTGTCATTCATCAAGTTCATTTGCTTTGCACCAGCTGCTGCCGCCCAGAGCTGTGGATTCCATTTGTTTCCTGCTCACCCAAGGACATCTCAATACTATTTTCATTTGCTCCCCACAAAACTGGTTACTCTCGTTTAAAATGGGGCTCAGAAACAAAGGAGCACACAAAGAATGGGTTTAAGTTACCTCTGACTACAAACTGTCAGAGTTAACTTAAATTGTTTTACTGAAATTCTGTTTCACTGAAATTCTGTTTTACTTCCATTTATTAACTAATCTATTTCATAGTGTTGTATGTTGTTTACTTGCAGCAATGACCAGTACTAAAACCCCTTGTTTTTTGTTTATAGATGCATTCTTTACGACTGCTAAGCCAGAATCAACCATCACAGATATTTCTGAGCATGAGTGACAATTTCAGACCAGTCCAGCCTCTCAACAATCGATGTATCCGAACCAATATCAACTTTAGTTTACAGGGAAAAGATTGTCCAAACAATAGAGCACAGAAACTACAGTATAGAGGTAAGTTCCACCTCTGAATAACCCCTTCTATGCTTGCACTGAGCTCCTTTCTTTGAGAAATCCAAGGGCATAACAAAGCACACAACTAAAAACACAGAAAACTTCAGATCTGGGGGAATAACTGTGTCAGTCAAATGCCACACATTTGAAATAGATGAGGAAATGTGCAGGAAAAGCATAACAAAAACCAGCCTGGGACCTCTAATATGTTTTTTAGAAGTAAATAGACAAGCCCTTGGTTTTGCAGCCTCATTTTAAAGTCTTCTCACCTTAAAAAGTGCATTTTGCTCTGGTTTATCGCCCACAAAGGGGGATGAGCTAGTCTTGATGACAAGTGATCTCAAACACAATTAATAATTGATAAGACTTAATTTCTCTTTTGAGGTGCACCACCATTACAAACACCGAAATTGCTCAATGCAGTGTCAAGCAGTGGGTATTAAACAATGCAGCAGCTCAGTCCCCTGCAGGTAGAGGCTCACACTGCCACAGCTGTGGCTCAGCACTGAGCTTTAACGTGTCTCCTGCATCCTTGAGCCCATGCACACAACTGAGTTGCCTGAAATAATGGTGTTGAAGTGCCCTCCCAGCAGTACTACCATCTGTGGGAGCCCTGAATGCAGAGAATATTTCCCTGCCTGTTTTGAAGGGTTCTACCCCCCTGGACAACATTGGGTTTTACCTTTATCCATGGAGAAAACTGCCAACTCTTTGGGAAGAACTAGAATCTACTTCAGTGAGAACTAAATAATAGACTATTATGTAAGGTTATCACAGGGTGAAAAATCTAAAGGTGTTGGGTTTATTAATGTAGTAAACAGATAAAAAGCAAAAACTCCAATATGGAGGATTGTTGTTGTTTCTAGACCTTCTTCTTCTTCTTCTTCTTCTTCTTCTTCTTCTTCTTCTTCTTCTTCTTCTTCTAGTATGCCATATTTTGCAGTAGAAAGAGTCTAAAAGTTATTGGATGAAAAATTCCACAGTTCCTGTGTACGTGACAGGAGCATTTGTCTAACATTGGTAGAAAAGTGAAAATATCTTTCATTTTAAGATTTAATTGGATGATTTACCTTTAAGAAGGCCGTGTTATCTTGATAAGCAGCATTCTGCTGCATTCTCTGCTCTGTGCTGTGTCTGGGTCACACCAGTGACTTTACTTCTCTGATAAGACTTAATAAACTGTCTTAAAGCAGAGAGTGCTGAAAGTTTCTTTAAAATCACTCCCCCATCAGGGGAAAACCTGGCTTAAAGACAGAGCTAAGCCAGGAGTTGGGGTCCACAAGCTTCATTGTGAAGGAGTAGCACTGAAGGCTGGGAAAGAAAGGACATTTTCAGCAGCAAGGCAGATGACTGTGTTGACATACTTCAAAGAAACAGTCATTCCAACTTAATTCTTTTCTAGAAAGAGGAGGAAACTGAACCTCCTTTTTTAAGACATTTTGTCTAAGTGCTTAACACAGTGTTAAATCAATTTGATTCACAGTGTTAAACCAGTTTCATACTTGGAGTTTATTAAAGCATAATTGTTTTTGTTTGTTTCTCTTCCAGTAAACGAATGGCTCCTCAAGTAAGTGGGACAGAGCAGGCAGAACCCAAATACTCAGTGGAATGCTCCTTCTGGGAATTGCCATCATCTCCAATGCACCCAACCTCCCTCTCTGGGCTCACATGCACCCCGTGCTGTGGGAAAAGAGCTGCCGTGCTGGAAAACTCAAAATTCATTCATAAGATCGGTGGCCATTTAAAAAATCCAACCAAACAAACAATCAACAACAAAAAAAAAAACAAACCAGTATTACAGTAAATGTGATTACAATTTTCCTGAACTAATTTAGAGTCACAAAGAAAGACTTTTCAGCCTTTGTACATATTAAATTCTTCCTCTGCTCCCCCCTCTCCCTCAATTGAAAAAAAAAAAAAAAAAGAAAAAAGGTGGCTCGGTTCAGCATCAAAGTGGAGTTGTGTTCTGTGTGCCAAGTAATCCTTGGAAAGCTCTCATTATTTCACTATCATTAATGGATACTGACAAGACAGAACAAGACTACTGTAAAGGAAACCTATTTCTAGGTTATGATCTTTCTGTTAATTTAATTTTAAAAGGGACAGACTTTGAGAGATAAGTATTGTAAATATATCACTGCAGAATATAAAGGAAATTGAAATATTTCCCTCTGTCACATATCTGTAGTAGGATTTGGCAAAATCAGAATTGATCCATTTTCTGTTTCTTGTTTTACAACAGATCATACGTTGTGTTGGTTACAATTAACAGCTCAATAAATGTGTTTAACAAATTAATTTAGTAAAGTTGCTTTGATTTCTTTTTTCCTTTCTGAAATAATAACCCTCTACTACTTGTGGAAGCATTATTTGTGTTTTTATTTTTTTCTTCTTTTTTTTTCTTTTTTTTTTACTTCATTTCTTTTTTTGCAGCCCATTTAAGTGAGTTAATGACAATTGGGAATGCACTTAGAGGTGGTATAACTTTAACTCCACTTTATGGTCCATCATTAACAGGAACTGGGCTCAGAAGCAGAAAGCAGTTGAAACATATCTCAGTTTAAAATTGCCATTTTCCTTGCTGAAGCCATTATTGGGACAAACATTCAATCCTGTAAATTGGTGGTGAAAGGGATATTTTTTCTTTACAGATAAAGCAGGAGCTGACCAAGTAAAAGCAAATGCCTTTTTTCTTGTTTATAATGGTCATTCACTGTGTTTGGTTACTGTCAAGAACTCAATAAACGTGTTTAACAAGTTCACAGAGAGCACTTTTGACCTTCTTGAATATTGAGGGGTTTTTCAGGTTGGTTTTTTTTCAGTCTGGAGAGGGGTCAGGCCTTATGATATCCCATCCCTAATGCTCACTTTGTACCACATTTAAGTTCACAGACAGCAAGATGAAGCCAGAAAATGCTCTGGCACCAAGGAATTGTTTACACCAAATGGAAGAACAGGCACTACAAGAAGCGTGAGGAAACTGCCAGGGAGCCTTCAATGTGGCAAAAATGTTATTTTATCTGTGCCTCAAGAGCACAGTGCAAGGAGCACCTGACAGGAAAGTCCAGAGTCTGTGTGGTTTGGGAAGATTACAGCTTGTAAAGTGAGAACAGGCCAGGACTGGCATTCAGGGGACCCTCAGGATGGAGATGGAAAACTGTGAGGAACCCAAAATTGTCAGCAGTTCAATTGCTCAGTGCAAGGTGCAGGGAAGGCTCTGGTGAGAAGCACGGGCACAAAGGTGCCCTGTCTGCAGCAGGTCTTGGGCTGGTGACCCTGACCTTGGATCCTCTTAGCACAAGTGTAATACTTGATCCTCAAGTCATTTCATTCCCAGGATGACCTAGGATCCTCTTAGCACAAATGTAATATTTGATCCTCAAGTATTTCATTCTCAGGATGACCTAGGATCCTCTTAGCACAAGTGTAATATTTGATCCTCAAGTTATTTCATTCCCAGGATCCTGTTAGCACACATATAAATTACTTCATCCTCAAGGTATTTAATTTCCAGGATCCTGTTTGCATATCTGTAATGTACTTGATACTCGAGTAATTTCATTTCAAGCATTCAAATGACCATGCAGTGATCTGAAAAATCCACAACACAACCACAGAAATGTCACACAGCAAGTATTACACTGTAGAATAATACTGTCAAATTCTGTAATTTAAAAAAGTGAAATCACCACCTTAGGTTTACCTAGCTAATAAAAAACTGAAAAACAATGGAAGTTACATGCCTTCAATACTTTTGAGTGATCTATAACTTATAAACTTGTTTCTCCTACTTGTTTGGGGTCTTTTAATCTTTGCTTAGGGTGCAGAGTAAAGTTACTGAGAGCATAAAATCCACAATGCATCAATCTATATTTTGGACAAATATCCAACAGTTGTTGGTCCAAGTTTTCAGTGACAGAAGGTAAGGAAGATAAGCCAGGCCTCCATTATAAAGCTTTTAATAAGTAATAAACCCTATTTTCTATTTTACTGAAAGCTGATTGAAGGGATTTAAGGGGAGGTAGAGATATGATAGAAGGGACTAGTCCTAGGAAGGAATCATGCTGGACTTTGGATTAGGCTGCAATATAGCAGCCCTGCAAATTGAGAAAGGGAGCAATCATACTGGGACACCACAAATATATTTGTCAACATTTCTAACTCCATTTTGTGAGCTAAGAAACTGCGTATCTTGCCATGAATTGCTTGGGTTTTTGTTTTAGTCATAGATTGCAGCAGAAATATACACAAATAAAACTTAGAATTAAGTGTTTTGCCAATTCCATAAGTGTCGCTCTAGGACACGAAAAGAAGCACTCCAACTCAAATTCTTTCTGATCACCGCCAAGCCAGGAAAGAGCCCTGGCTGTTTATTCTTTTCATATATAGATGTATCTAGGAATGACCATGGATTGGAGGATGAGGTTGCCACCTCTTCCATCCCCATTAGGTAACAGAACAGTCCATCAAACATTCTCCACCCTGGAGAAAGAATGAAAAACAATAGAGTACAGTTAACAAAACATGACTATGTTTACAGAAAGTGTGTGAGAAACTTTATCAAAGAATGAACACATAGAAAGACTGCAGAAGTCAGGGCAACACAGTAGTGCTCACATTTAGACATCCAGCCCCAGTTGTACAGATCAGGAGCTCTGTCAGGAGACTGAGCAGCCAGAGAAAGACACACCTTATCACAAAGCCCTTCAGCAAAAAGATAAAGTTCCAGGATCACACAGATGGCACAGGCTGGGTGTGCAGAGCCCACAGCCAGGTAATCCCTCCAGCCTGAGCACTCTGGCCCCAGAGTCTGCCTGCACAGAGCCCAGTGATCTTAGGGAGGGCTGGATGTGGCCTCCCTGCCAGCCCTGCCTGAGCCATTCTCATCAGGACTTTTTTTCACATCAGGATTTTTTGCCTGTGATGAGGCTCAGCGCAGAGGGAGGCACCTGGCAGGTAATGCACACATGGTAGCCTGTGGTGTTGGCCTCGATGAATAGACAACAGGCAGGCCCAGGTATTCATGCCACGGTGATAACAGATATTAGGAACCTGATAACAGGAGGAAATGCTCAGATTTGTCCACTCACAGTGAAGAACATGCTGTCAAAACAGGTACCAAACTATCAAGCTCATCTGATGATAAAAAACGTGAGAAAATTCAAATTTACAATACTCTAAAACCCTCTGCTTCAAGTAGTAGTCAAAAAAAATGTAATAGCCAAGTTTTATAAGCTAAGTTTTTCCTCTGATTGAACCAAAAATAAAAAATGTTCCTATGCAGAAAATCAGAACTAAAAGAGATCTGTGGGATGAAAGCAGAAAACAAAGACCTTCAGCATAACAGTACCTACAGATACCACACATCTGTCCTTCCACCTTCCTGTTCCAGCCTTGAAAGCTGAACCTGCAAGCAAACACCTCAAGGATGTGCCTGGGAGCTCGGATATTTTATTATAAAACAACCTCCTACAAAACAAAAAATCATCCTTTCTCACCATTTAAAACCTCTCGCTTTTCTATCAAGCAGATACTCTGAAAGGAGAGGGGCAGTGGAAATAGTGCTGAAAAATTGAGACCTGAGATCTCAGCACCAGGAACAAAGACCCTTGAGGGTGTGCAAGGTTGTGCTCCGTGTACTGATCCAAACACTCAAACACAGACAAGGAACTCAGCCAAAATAAGCTGGTCTGCAAAGATCAGAACAACTTCAAAACCAGCAAATTCTTGTTTCTATGAATGGCACTGCTTGCTGTGTGTTCCACATCTTGGCCTTAAGAAATGCCAGGACTAATTGCTGTTCATGTGACGTTAGTTTGTCAGGCACCAGAGACATTGGGGGCCTGGTGGAAATAATTTTTAAGTACTTTGTATGTCAAACAGTAGGATCTTTCAAGACATTTATTATAAAACAAAGAAAAAAACGCAGGATAATACTTCAGAATCCTTCCTGCTTCTGACAGACCCTGCCTTTGCTCTCCCTATTTTCATTTTCTGGGGATTTCACTCCTTGTTACTTCCACCAGTACCCTCCTCTTACAAAAGCAGCTCTGAGCAATGCAGTAAAGGTTTATCCCACAGAATCACAATGCTGCCATGAATATATAAAAATTGCCAAGTTTCTTGATACACGCTATTGCTGGTATCAACACATATCAGCAGACATTTAAAAATTTTAAGTAATTATATAAAATGAGCTGGTACATCTATTAATTGGTGAAGTAAAGCTGGAAAGTAGGATATGATTATACCCAGAATGCCAAGACCAAAAGGCAATAAAACCCTTCCAATATTTAGGGTGTTCCTCATGATCTTTAATATTAAAGGAGAAGGATGTTCCATCATTTATTTTACTTTTTAAAGTGGTCAGAGTTAACATTACCAAAATTCCAACTAAGTCTGGAAACAAAGCTGAAAATTTTGCTGCTTTAAGGAGGTGAACCTTCCCCAAAAGTCAGGAACTAAAAGGAAAACTGTAAATGGTCAGTGTATTTTATTGCAGATACCAGATTTGTAGCAAAAGGCAAATTGTTTGCACATTGTACTTTACATCTCAAAGCTTTAGTACTGAACACTGCACCCCAAAAAAATCACAGAACTTTGGTTCCTAAACTCATAAAAACACTATAAGTTTTTCAGGGAAATAAGCTGTAACCATTCCATGTTTGGATTCTTTTTATTAGATTTTATTCCCCAGCTACAGTGGCTGACAAAGCATGGAGAGTTTACTGTAAGAGATGCTGATTTACTGGCAAATGGCTCAGCACAGTTCTCAACAGCACACTGTAAAATTATTCAAGGAGCCTGTTTGTATGGGAAAGAAGAAGCACCATTTATAATGTGAAATGTAATGCAGGCAAACATTTTTTGTTTCCTACAGTGTCAGGCTTCTATTCTAATAACTAAAGATGTGTCAAACACATACTCAGAACAGAAAATGAAAAACAGGATAATAAATCTTCTAAGGACAGGAAAATAACACTTAGTATTTGAATAGAGGGGGAAAAAAATCCTTAGAAGCATTAGAAAAACAGCAAAAATATTGACGCAGTTTATGAATTTAGGCAGATGCTCTCACCCCATAAGGGGAGAAAGAGCTGGAGCCAGAAGTAAATCCAAGGGGAGAAAAGTTACAGTGGAAAATGCCCCAGAAGAAAGGTCAAGGCTATGAAATTCACCCTTGGGTGTGTATTCCTAGCACAAGGAGACAGCCAACACCTCACATCCCACTTTCTGAAGCGTTCAGGGATTTGCACCCATGGCACCTTCAAATGCACCAGGACCATGGGTGGGCTTGGCCAAGGGAAGCTGATGCTGAGTCAGGGTCAGAATGTCCTTCCCAATTGCTCGAGGGCCATTCTGGATGTGACTCCTCAAGGATGTTGTGAACCCTCCTCAAGGGTTCTGCAAAGAAATCACCAGAAATGCCTCCTGGTGGCTTCACTTGCTGTCCTGCTGCACCACCCAAGCTCTAGAGAGACTCCCTGGAAGTTCATCCCTGCAAAGCTGCCGTAAAGGGCTCCTGGATAAGATCCAGATTTAATGTGCTGGATGAGAAAGTGATTGTAAAGTGATGGTAAAGAGGTAGGAATATGTCAACATGATGAGGAATATCCTATTAATATTCAAATATGTGATAAAAATCTTATGGAGGAATGTTAAGACAACATAGAAAGTCATAAGCACGATGACAGAAAACAGAATTTGGGAGAATCTCAAAGGGAAAAGATTGATCTTTTCCGTCTGTCCTGAATTTTCCCCTTAATGATTCAGCAATAAAGCAGCATGCTGATTTCACCTTGCTGCTTCCTTTCAGACATAATTTAAATTTGACAGCAATAGGAGTAATAGTGACATTTTCAGACATTCATGCCAAAGTTTCACAATACCGGAGGCCTGGCTCATTAAACATTTATTTGTATCTGTGTTCCTGAAGCTGCAGAAAAAGATACAAAAAAGGAACTCCATTGACAAACATTTCACCCAACTGCTGCCCGTGTTACTCCCACACAGATGGGCAGCTGAGACACTTAAAATAAATCACTGAGACTCTGCCCTCCTGCAAGCAGTGGCCTCTCCTGGAAGCACGTGAACTATCAAAGGCAAACATCACCTCCTGAGATCTTAAATCATGTAGCCCAAACTACAGACCAACAGGACTTTGGCTTTGAAAAGTCTTGATGAATCCCTGCATAATTCTGAATACAAAGGATGAAGAATTGTCGAATAATGCCAGGTTTCAGCTCTCAGAAACTGACACTTTGCACTCGTCCTTATATGTTGCTTGTCTTACAGAGAGAATTTCTTCGTAGGGGACAATCTTTCCTGTCAGCATGGGAAATGTCAGAGGACATGGTTGTTATCCCAGGTAAGGTTTCTGTAGGGAGTCTAAACAATCTCAACTGAAATATCACAGCTCTGCCTTTTGGAAGGCTGATAAAGAAAATGAAACAAAACAAAAAACAGACAAACAAAAACCCAAAAGATTAAAACTGGTGGAATTCACCAAATATTCTAATAAACAGCTAATTTCTGTTAGAGACCTATCATTCAATGCTGTCTCTTTTCACCACAATGCACAAGGGTTTCAGTGCCATGTTGGGCACAGTCCTGGTGCTGGATTTCAGCTCAGAGCCCACCCACCTCCTTCCTCCCCATCATTCTTATTCTGGCAGCTCAGACAGCTCTTTAGTTTAATTATTAGTGTGTCTTTCAGATTCTCCTATTCCCAGGTACTTCCCATGCACAGCAAAAGAATTCCCAGCAGGGCAGAGGTGTATTTTCCTACCAACCATTTAGAGCACTATTCTCTCAGCCTGTAAGCAGCAATTGGTCCTAAAATAAATGAAATTCTAAACTAGGCAAATGAGGTTGGCTTATAAAGCAGGTACAGCATTTTCTGGGTTCCCATGCACATGCAAACAGCAAAAGGGCAAACTTCCAGCTCCGTTCTCCAAGCAGGGATTGATGACATTTTATGGGAAGCCACCCATGTGCCACTGTCATTTAGGGTGGTTGTGCTTCTGTGCGAGCTACACCTCACTGGAGGCTGCTGTGCACAGCCCAGAGAATGGGGCTGGCAGCCTGGGAGAGCCCCCAGCAGGCTGAGCACCAGCCCCCAGCCCCAAATCTCACAGCTGACCCATGGATTCTCTGCTGGGATTCAGCACCTTCCCACCCCACACATCATGGGAAACACCCGTGAGCACACGGGCTGCTGTGAGGGCAGAGGGCCAGGACACGTGGGACCCCCTCTGCTGCCCTGCCTCTCTGCTTGTGCTCATCCCAGCAATTTCAGCAGCAGCCACAGCAGAGAGCAAAATGCAGAGGATGATTACGCCTTGGTGTGTCGTGCTGCCCCAACCAGACAGGGATTAGGGACAAACCAACCAGCCTGGCCTTCCCTGTCCCAACCTAACAGGGATTAGGGACAAACCAACCAGCCTGGCCTTCCCTGTCCCAACCAGACAGGGATTAGGGACAAACCAGCCAGCCTGGCCTTCCCTGCCCCAACCAGACAGGGATTAGGGACAAACCAACCAGCCTGGCCTTCCCTGCCTTTGTCACCGTGTCACCCACACGTAACAATTGTGGTTTCCAACACAGAAGTGTTCCCACCAAAGTACAGACTCCAATATTCCATTTTGATGGATCATTGTCATTCCCAGTCAGTGCAAGCAACCATGGAAACAGAAGAAATTTGGGGCCACGTTCATGTTTAGAGAAAGCAGCAACAACTAAACTGTGTGTGTTCTATGTACAACTCCTTGGTGCTGCACTGTGATTTGGAAAGGGCTGTGATCTTGCTAGCCACACAAAATGGACGAGAAAGGAAACATCTCAACGCAGGAATGGGGTTGGATGGTTAGACTGTAACAGCTTGTTTCTTTATGATGTTTGTTTGCATGGTTACTCTGAATTTTTTGATGTTTTATTACCTCTTTTATGTTAATGCCTCAGAATAATAGTATCAAATTCTTTGTCCTATATTTGTTCTTTATTTGCAGTTTTATGATAAATTGTCACAAGTTAATGAGAAATTTGCTTGTTTGGGACACTTAGGAAAAGAATAGGTCCTAACAAATTATATTAAGGTTCCTTACATAAAGGGTTCTTCAAAGTTACACTGCAGAGCAAAAAGGGAACAAATTTGAGATCACCTTCATGCTTCTCAGATAAAAACACTGAAAGAGACAAACACAAAAAAAGAAACTTCTCCAAACTTTACAGCCTTTAAAATATATTTTCTTTTAACAGAATTTACCTGCAGTTGATTTACAAAACAGAGCACAGGAATAACATTCTGTGCAAGCAGCACCATAAATACTGCGAAATGAGTAACAAGAGACACACAGCAATGGAATCTGGTTGCTTTTATAGTGTAGGATTTGTCACTGTGAATCAGGAGGTGTTGTGAAAGGGCAGTAAAGTCTGGTGAGTGATTGTGACAGGCTGAAGCCTGGCAGGGTAAGCAAAGCCCTTTGTGTCTCAGGAGTGGGCATCTTATCATGATGGGTGGGAGAGAGAAAGAAAAAAAAAATCAGATGAGATTGACTTCAAGATGTTTCTCTTAATGAAAGTTTTCATGTCAACAGTCATTCCAATGCTAATGTCAACATTTTTTTGGAAGTAGTACCCTGTAACATTCATTAGGGATGTCATAAGCATCCCACAACATATGGTGTCTCAAATCCAATTACTTTTCTATTCAAACCATGACCTTGAATAGGTTTTTAAAACAAGAAAGAACATGGAAACAAAGCCCCTATTGCTTATTTGATGGCTCAGTGGCATAGTACTGAAATTCAGAATTATGTCAAGTTGTCTTTCTGTTTGTTTTGCTTTCCAGTTTTGTATCTAATCTAAAAAAAGTGACAGAAGCTTATTTTAGAAAAACAAGTGGCAGCATCTACTTCCTGAGACTGCTTGCACATTAAAAGCACCGTGTACACAGAAAAGGGCATTTTGAAATACTTCAAGCAGCCACAGGCTGGGTTTCAAGTATCTCGAATTCCGAGGGCTAAGGCTGGAGTTCTCTGTGTGCTGCATGGCCTGGAGCTGAAATATCTCTGCTGTGATAACCTCCCAACCCAGATGTACAAGAGCCTCTCACTGACCAGCATTTCCTCACTGCAGCTGCTGCCTTGGGTCATCTCTGGACATCAGTTTTTCCAGCTCAATCCATGAAAAAAAAACCCTGAAATCTTGGAAGTGTTCCTAAGACAATGATTTAGGCCCTTCACTTGGGTAATTCAAGGAACAAAAAGAAATTTTTCATCTAAATTTTACCTTTTGAAAGCACCAGTTTCACACAAAGATTATTTGGCAACACTTTAGTCAGATAGAGCTTTTCTTCTGCGACCTTCTTCCCCTACATGATTTCAACAAAAGCCCCCAAGGATATTTTGCTTATGTGAATATCTAAAAATCTAATCCATTCTATCTCAAGCATGTTATGCCTCCAGAAAATAAGTTCTTTGTAAATATAAATGATATCTTACTGGAACTTCTCCTCTTGCCACAAGAATAGGGATAGCACTGTGCTGCTACACAAATCATACTGGTTATAGAAAACTTACAATTACTTGCCACATTTTTGCAAGTTCTTCCTAAATCAGATTGTATTGTTACAATATAAACACTCATGCCTTTAATGGTACAATTAAATCTAGAGCAATTACTGCACATAGTTCCCATAGTTCTTCACTGAGCTTTGCTGAAATAGCCCAAATCATTCTTGCCGTTTAATCCATTTAAATATGTAATTATGTTTAGCATATGTCTATTTATTATGCACAGTCACTGGAAATCAAGTTCACTTTGAATGTATTTTCTAATTGATACTTAGAAACACTGGCAGACAAAATAAGTGCTGAGGCTACATTCATGCAGAGATAAATACATTAACCTAAACCTCTGTTACCCTTTTTAATGATAAGAACATTAATTCAAGACATTCACTCATGAAAATATTCATCATTTTCCTCTTAACTTTAAAGCAACTTACAAGCTACAGAAAGATCAAATATGATTAATATTTTAGAAAAAGAAATATTGATGAAAGAAAAATCTAGGGGAAAAAAAGAACCCATGCTAAAAAAATGAACTGAAAGAGCAGACTTGTCTCAGTAGCCATCAGCATTATTCAGGGGAATAGAGCTCAACAGGAGAGGCCATCTTTTAAACTATTCCACGTTTACAGTGTTATTTATAGCGTGAACTTTGCAGAATGAGAAGCTGACAAGCACTGCAGTAGGAAATATGGTCACTCAAGGGAAGTAGTGATCAGCTTTCTGGGATTTACCCACAGCCCGGGGGCCTGGGAGACGTTTGTTACACCAGAGGCTGCTCTTGGAATCTGTGACAAATCACTGCCCCCTCTTAGGTCTCTGTTCACACCTAAAAAAAACACAATAAAGCCTTGGCACAGGCGGGAAGGGCTGGTGTAGGAACCACCCCATAAACAATTCAGATGCTGCAGCAGCGGAAGCCCTTACAAAGTTTGGGATGGATTTGCAGCACAGCCACAGCCAGAACTCTGCAATATTTCCCATCACTGGTGGTTTGGAGTTAAATTAATGATCCCACCAAGCACAGGGAGAGAGAAACCCAATCCCCTTCCTGTGCCATGAGGAATTGTTAGTTCTGCCTGACCAGGGGGAATTGAGCTATCAAACTACAGCCAGCCATGTTTAGATAACAATATTTAGCATTTAGATAATTACGTGAATTTTCTGGATACCTTCAAAATGACACACTACCCTTTCTAGAGGAGTAACCATGGTGGACTTCAGTGGCTGGTACAGGGCTACTCAAAAAAAAGGTAATTCCACCCAAATGCCAAGTTCTGGGGCCAAGCTGCCCTTCAATTTGCTGTTTTCCACTCCCAGCCCATTTCACTCCTTGCAAATTTTTCTCTGCATCTTCCCACTCCCCACAGGGAACACAAAGGCAAGCACACTGAAAACCTTGCTGAGCAGGATCAGACTGTGTAAAAAAATATACATATTAAAAAAAAAAAAGTGATACCCAAGGTCTGTTTCATCAATGCTCAGAACAGATTCGCATAAGCTCCACAAACAGCAAGATAAACAAAATACTATGAGAAAAGAAGAATGTTACTTTAAAAACAAAGATGTAAGGTTAAGGATTTAAAATAAAAAAAGAGAGAATAGTGAAATTAAACAAGTGTAAAATAAAAGCATTTGGAACAATTCTTTTATCGTGTGGATCAGAATAAGTGAAGTGAGATGGCAACAAATGTCTGTTAACATTGAATATTGGCCTTTCAGGATGCTGCTTAATACTGGCAAAGTATGGAGAGGGCAGAGCTAACAATGTCTGACAGCAAATAGAAAGCAAACACAAATTCAGAGCTTAACAAGAAGACCACTACAAGTGATATGATTCACCCTAATTAATAATACTTCTAAGAAATCTTCAATGTGTACACAATTTTTAAGGGTCAGAGGTGATTTACCTGACGGGGACTGGAACTCAGAAACATGAATGCGCTGTGTGTTGTGAAACAAAGAAATCTCTTCTCCAGCCCCCTGCATCATTCTTCACTGTGCTGGAGAGCCGTTGCCATGAGACAAATGTTGCCAGATTTTTTTTTTTTGCATGCATTTGAAGGCCCAAGTTCAGCAATGATCGATTTTTGATGGTGACTTTATAGAGACCACACAATACGTGAGTGCAAAAACAAATTACAGAGCAATACTTGCTGGGGAAAGCAAAGTGTGAAGCACCACCTCGTTAGAATTCCTCAGCATGAACAATTGCTTAACTAATGCTCTCCAGCATGTGCACGATGTCATTCTAAACCAGAGCTATCCTACTCTCTATGGTAGCCCCCCACCCCAAAGCATTACTGTGATTTTCTTTATTATTTATTGAATCCTTCACCTCAACAAGAATGAGAAAGCTTTCTCTCACAAACTGTCATAATTGCTTTTGGGTTTATTTTCTGTCAGCAGCTGTGCAACAATTATTGCTGTTAAAGGTTGAAATTCATATCCTAGCATTTTTATTCCTCTTCTTATACAGTGGATGAAGTGTCCCTTTCTCCCAGATGTATCCCAGCACACCAGGAGTATCTGCACTGATTCCACTGGGAATAAATCCTTTCTAATTAGTAACCATTTTGTGCTTCTTAAAAATGGAAGGTGATACAGAAATGCAGGACTTGGGCATGAGAGGCGGGCTCTGAGAGAACCCTCCCAGCCCACCTGGAAATGGCAATGACAAAAACTGGCAGGAAGGCCCCAGACACTGCACACAAACCTCCTGTGTGCCTACAAATGCTTGAGAAAAGCTAAAATTAATGCATCTCATCTCGTGCACTGCTGTCACTCTTGATAAATGAAAAATAACAAGAATCTCATCACAGATGTATCCTGTATCACTCACACCTCACCAGCTGATCCCCTGAGCCACATCCCTTCCCTCACAAACATCCACACACCTGGAAAAGGACACAGATGTCCTACACTCACCTTCTCTACTAATATCCAACACAAAGGAGACAAGTCAGGCAAGATCTGCATTCAAGTTCATTCATTTAACACTTGAAACTGGAGGCAAAGCCAGCACAATGCTTATATTCATTTATAAAGTATCAGAGATGGGCAGATGATGAAGGAGCTTGCTGAGTTTTACTCCTAAATATAAAAAGCCTGTGGAGCCAGTGTTCCCAGTGTTACAGGCAATGCCTCAAACCTGATGCCCCCTTCTTCCCTCAGATTTTCCTGGGATATCTGTGGTCTCATCCATGTAAGACAGGACAATCCTAGGCCAGGCCTGTCCTTCAGAAGGGATGAAGGAGCAAAGACATGATAAATTGATCATCTCCATTCATAGGGCACGGTGGAATCCCCAGCAAGAGGGTCCGGATTTGAGCCCAGAGCCTCACGAATCCCAAAGCCAGAAGTGCAGAAAGGAGCAATGTTACCTGCAGGGAGCTGAATCCAAACGAATCAGCAGGGCACCCTCAGTCCACATGGTCTGGACACAAGGAAGGATCTCCTCAGCTTTCTGAAGCTTTTTCATGCAAAGCACATGAGCAGGAGCTTCAGTCCTAAAGGCAGGAACCAAAAATTAGCAGAGGTCAGAGAGAAACGCTTTTATTTCCCCACCTTTACCGAGTCAGCCCAAACTTCTTTCAAGACACTTTAGTGGAGAGAAAACTCCAAGCACCTGCAAACCGTGCAGAAGCTGTGTGAAGACTCAGAGACCTGGTGAAACCGGAGATTCCCACATCAACCCCCACAGTATGCCCAGACTACAGTACACAAATCCAGCAGCAGTTCACTGTGGGAAAAACCAGAGCCAGACCAGTGTTGTATCCTCACATGGAGTCCCCTGAGGCAGCATATTTGAAGTTTATCTGGGCACTGCAAGCAGAATTACATTTACTCATTCCTTTAGTTGCAAATATTCTTCCCCTTGTATATTCCAATTTGTTTCTTAGTTCCATCAAACTAAAGTTCCTTTCCACAATTTTGCCCACTATTCTCAAGCACAAGGTGAACATGTTTGTAAAAACCTCATTATATTATGGCCTTGCACTTAAGGTACCTATGCAAGTTTAAATTGACTACAGAATTCTCTTAACTCTGTGAGTTTCTTTCATCTACCTTTGTGCTCATTTGCTGAGAAACAGTATATATCAGTTCTCCTCTTCCCTACTGCTCAGGGGATTGACCCACTTATTTACGCATTTTTATACACACATACAAAGTGTCATACATGTGGCAGTCATTGATTATTCTATCATGGTTGGGGGATTCATATATCACAGCTCTGGCATACTGATGTTATCATCTTCATCTCGTGTTTTCAGAGCCCTGAGGAGTGCCATTTTTTAGGTTGATACCATAATTTCTCCTGTTGACAGTTCCAAGCATGTATTGACAAGACTGTCAAGAAGTCGCCTTTTATGCATTTATTTTCTCTCCCTCAGTTAACTCAAAGATTTTCAAATTATAAGAAGGATAATTTATCCTTTAAGGTGTAAATAAATCCAATGGAGACAATGCATTTAAATTTATTTCTCTTACAGTACAATTAGTTGTTCCTCCCCAATGAAGCTTTATTTCTATATGGTCCATTGTCTGTTAATTAATATCCAGCTTTTCAGTCCAGAACTTAGAACTCAATGGATGATTTTATTAAATAAGTTTCTATGCAGTTCCATGACATAGCAAAATCATAATTATGTATTATAAATATTGTATCTCAGCACTAGTACTTTACTACTCTCCATTGTAGATGTCACTATAATGAAAAACACTATGGGTGAATTTCTAGAGGAAGAGCAGTAAATAAACAGAAATTTAAATTATATTTCCTCAAACCAACTCTTTAGACTGACTGCAACATGTAACCAGAGTCCAAATATCAAATTTACCAGAGCTGTAAACCCACATCAGTAGGATGTGTGGGTAGGAGAAGGAGATGTTAGTGCAAGATAATCAATGAGAAGAGGTCAGGCAAGTCCTCAGGAATAACAGCAATAATTCATTAACAAAATAGGTGTTTAGTTGAAACCAAACTTGTCAAGACAACCACTAAACACTCATAAGTTGTTAATAATCTTTACGTCTAATCAAGCAGATTGTTTAGTAATGTTAAAGACCTGTAGAATGAGCCTTCACAGGTAATCAAATCTTCCCTTTTTCCTTTCACTTATTTACAAAGGGATGGGTAGAGCTTTTCAGACATGAAGCAATTTCTGTGAAATAGCCTCTTCTCAGCTGCAGAATAAGCCCACTAAAAGAAGTGCTTGTTGAAAGTTGATCTTTATTTTTGTGACCACAAAAAAATGCCAGCTCTAAAGAACATTTGTCACCTCCCAGTGACTTCAACAGTCCCTGTCTCACTCTATAATCTGTAATTAATATGGATCATTCCTGACCATGTAAAGCTTGTACACATATGTAAAGCAGATTCTAACATAAATGTCTGTATTTGTCATAAACAGCTGCTGATATTTATAAAGAAATTTCCAGGCCATCATAACCCCACGGTGACAATCATTTGTTGCTTTTTCTCTTTAGAAGAAACAGCAGTGGACACCTCTTTGTGAGTTCCTTCAGACTAAATGCATTAAATTCAATGGGAATTACTCCATTCACATGCTGGCCCCAGCCCAGCATTGAAATGTCATTTCTGGAACACTCCTAAAGGCCTCATTTTTCAGTAGGGTTTCATGCAAATTTTACCCAAAAAAGCACATCAGGTTGTCTCTATTACTAACCTAGATAGCTTAAACTAAACAAGTTGTATCAAGAACTAAAATGGCTGGAGCTCCCCCAAAACGGCAGCAAGCACGCATTTTGATCAGAAGATGCTCAACACATTGCTGAAAACCAAAATTGTTTCTTCAAAACAACAGCAAAAATCCATGCTGAAGGCCTGGGTCCCGTGCCAGCTGTGACATCCATGGGAGCAGGTTGTGTTTCGTGTTGGGGGCTGCACTGAGCCAAAGCAGCAGAGGTTGATCCTATTAGGGAAGGGCAGAGGATCCAGGCTGGGCACTTTGCTGGGATCAACATCTGCCCGAATCCCTTCTTTTGATTAAAAATCCCCCCGGACTAAGCCATCCCCAGTGTGTCTTTACACAGCAAGTTAAAAGTTTCCTTTAAAGTTACAGCTGCTGATGCTGAAATCTCTCTTTCCTTGATGACATTATGCACATCTATGAGCAGGATTTCCATGCTCTCCGTGCAGAGCAAAGAACTGATGTTCCCATTAAGGCCTTTAAATCTTATGTCTCCAGAAAAGTTCAAATCTCCACCACTAATATCTTTTCCTTTACATACTCTGAAAGCATGATCAGGCTGACCTTCAATCTTCTGTGGTTTTGCACTTATCTCCTTTTTTCTCCTTGTGATTCTATGCCTATTCCCTTTCAGAATAGTTCAGAATAGTTCATGTCCTCAATTTCCCCCCGTGATTTGATGCACGTAATCTTTTTAGTGTTAAGGTTTGAGCACCATGGGGTGCAACCTTGATTCCCCAGCAAAAAATCTGGAGGACCAAAGAAGCACATTCTTCAATTTGTTTCAAGGCAAGCACTTGGTTTTGTTTGTTTTTAGAGGAATGGGTCATATAATTTCTCCAAAAAGCAGAGTCTATTGAATAATTTCATATTACCTAACTAAGAATCACTCTTCCATTACAAGAACAAATATAAAAGTATAAAAGGCATTTAGGGACTCCGTAGGGAGGATCACTGTAGAAGATTATTTATATTATCTCTTTTAAACATAAACATGGTGGGGGACATGGTTTTTTCTAATGGAGGTTTAGATCTCAGGCATTAAGCAGCACATAATTTTGTGGTCTTAATTCAGCAACTACACAATTACTGTCACAGGTTTGTTTTAATGAATGCTGAAAATGAGTGATTTAATCCAGCTAGGTTGGGTATTTCAGTACATAAGGAAGAAAATCAAACTATTCCTATCCCACATTCCTACTCACCAAGCAGAGCAGCTCAGTACAGAGAGCACATTTAGCCATTAAACCTGTGGGGTATTTATTTATAGAAATACTTTTATTATAGGAAAGGCAATGGGAATGTTGTATCCTTCCAAGTAAATTCCAATGGTGTACACATTATTAAAAATTAATGATTAAGTATTAACACCTGAACAACATAGGTTATAAATAAGGTATGGGGACTGGATATTAATTTTCACATTCTGAATGCAATGTCTCTTGTGACTAAAGGATCTGAAGCACACCACAACTCCAATGTATTTTTTATTAGTACAATAAGTCTATCTGACTGTATGATATAGTGATGTTATTCTTAAGATACCAGTAAGTGTACAGGGTAATACTCAATAACACAATTAATAGTGAAGGCAGCAGTTCTTGGGCACTGAAGGAGTCAGTAAATACAGATGGGAGTGAATCAAAAGATGCTGCAGCAAAACTGACACCTTAAAAGCAGATTTTGAGGGCGCTAAGTATTGCTACAAATGATTACTGGAGAAAATAAAACACAGTTTGCAGGGATCTAGGTCTTCTCTTCAAAGGGAATATGATGGAGAAGGAGAGTTTAGGTGTCTCTTCACCCTCTTAGAAGCACTCTTTAAGAAGTAAAATAACCATGTGTCCTAAAAGGTAAGCCAGCAGGTAAAACATAAATATCATGAGCAAGGTACTGCTACCTAAAACACCTTCTTTATCCCACCTGTTCTTTCTTTCAGACAGAACAATATGGCAACACTTTTCAGAAAAAAAGCCCACACTAGATAAGCACCAACCTTCCTCTTCTACCTCAAAGAACTGAGAAATTCCAGCACAGGATCTCATGACCAGCCCAATTTTCAATATTCAGTTTAAATCCTCTGCCATATGGCATTAAAACACTTAATATATAGAATCCATACATACACATCCCCTAAATTTAGGTCTTAAATTAACCATAATCTCAAATATAATCAATCACTGTTCATGCAGAACTCAAGATGCCATGCCAAGCATAAACTGTAATTTAAATATCAAGGTTGTGCGTGCTGCATTCTAGTTTTGTTTTGGATTTAACAACTATTGAAAGATTTTCCAGCATTCCCTAAAGCAATTACTGCTTCAGCACTTATGAACAGCAAAAATAATACTTCTTTCAAAATCTTCATAGGCACTGATCAGATCCCAATTTTACTGAAGGCCTCATTCAGCAAAATGAAAAAAAAAGTGTAAGCCATACATTTTGGCCAAATGTTATATATTTTATATATACACAAAATATATTTTAAATATACATTTGCAGTGTATAATTACACATTCAAGGACAATGGCAAAGTCAGATCACAGAAGATTCAGGCAGTTATTGGAATACGAGGCAAGGTGGCTCTGGCTCATTTACCCGGACCCCAACTCAAATTCATGGAAAGGCTCCTCCCTGGTGTTTCTTCTTGTCCACTCTCACCTCAAAAAGATATTTTAAAAAAGTCTAATGCATCCTGGGTATGGATGTGTTTAGGTCACAGAGAGGCTGCATTTTAATTTGCCAGAACTCCAGATGAGTATCCTTCACTCCAGCATGTTGGAAAACCCAAATCAGGAACAGAAAAAAGTTTGCAAATAGGAGATTGAGGTAGCTGCTGATTTCAAGCATAGATGATGGGCAGTGAAGAGAAAGACAGACACAGTGACATTCCCAAAAGCCTAAATCTTGTCTTCACTTGGAGCATTGACTGTAGCTGTCTCTGCTATGCTATGAATAAAAACTTTTTTTTTTTGGTAGTTCTGTGGTTCAGGCAAAGACCTTGGAATAAGATCATTTCAATGTTTCTGAGCCAAAGGACTGGGCTTCCAGGTACAGGTTACTTTGGGGTCACTGGCCAGCTTGGTGTCTAACTCAGTGTTCAGAAGGGCAGGACCACTTCTTATCTGCATTCAGCAAGGAGAAATTTTCAAGTTTAGTATCTCAATTCACTGCTCAGGTTACAGCCATGGCAATTAATCCCAGTGCAAATAACAGACAGTGAGTTACATCTTCACCACAGCTGGCAGCTTCATTTCAGGTTGGTGGTCTTTTCACTTTTTTTGACTCTTTTATGAAAAAAAAATACATTTAGGTTTGAATTAATTTACTTTGAATTTGTGGTAGAGAAAACCTTTTCTTATTCCCTTTAATTACAAAGAAAAACAGCAGGATCATGAGGGAAGAGAAAAGCTGGGAAATTTCTATAGAGCAAGAAGTTCACAAATGTAGCCTCGTTCGTGGCTCCCTCCTGTAGGAATGTGATGCTGGTGGCATTTGCAATTACACATCTATCAGCAGCAGCACAAAACATTTAATTATAGTTCTGACACATTTATTTCCATACCCTCTGCTTCCCTCAAGTGCTGGACTCCCACCTGCTATAAATCACCTGCTCACCATGGTTTATCACTTCATTTAAACAGAAAACCCCCAGTAAAGCTGAAAAGACCAAGCCACCCTTTCAGGAGCTTCTTTTTGTCCCTCTGCACACACCTGGGTGATGCTAAAACATCAATCATCCTGCTGGGAGCACGGTGGTACCAAGAGCTGCCTCAGAGCTCACTCCCTCAGATTTATGCTGGGGAGGGTAAAGGTGCTCAGCTCTACTCATCACATTTCTTTCATGTTTCTTTGAGGTTTTAAGGGCTTGGAGCCCACACTATACCAAAAATTTCCCATCCTTATTTCTTTGAGTTCAAATAGGGGAGGTCACGCCCTCAAAGTTTCCATTGAAGATAAAATCTTCACTTCTTTGTGACTAAAACATAAATGTATATGAGTTACTTAGAGGAGAATGTAATGGGAAAGTACCCAGCAGGGGTTTTTTTTGAAGAGTTAAAACTCAAGGAAAACAACACGACTTTCACACGATGTTTAGATTAGTAGTGACCTGGAAGAAGCAGAAGGTGGCTGCTGTTTTGGTATCTGTTAAAACACTGTCTGCTGTGTAAACAAGAAGTATAAATATTTTTCCCACTGCAGTCAAAACTGAGCGTTATTTGTTAACAATTCTGAATTTTGCAAAAGCCAACAGTAGCCATAACTGGGTTCAGCATGGCAAGGGATTTAAAGAAGTCTCTGATTAAAAACATGCCCTCAAATTAAGATGCCCAATGCACAGGAGATCACTCTGGTCAGAGCATCGTGGCATTTGACTGTACTGACAGAGAGAGAAGAAATGAGACACTGGGCAAGTGTTCTCAGAGACTGAAATTTCCTGTGCACCCTCACTTTGCATCACACTGCTCTTGCAGAATTTGTACTGGCCAGAGGGATCAAACTCAGGGCTACCTAAGCAGAAAATAGATGCATTTGGTATTCAAAATAAGTAATTTTTGGAGATACTCTGTGTATCATACTGTGCAATATTCCTTAATTGACTGCTAGAGAGGGGAAATCTTCATATTAAGAAACAACCGCCTGACAAGAAGTGATTGTACCCCCCAAGGGTGATTGTGCCCAGAATCAGAAGAATGAAACTTGGGTGTCCTAGGATCTACATAAAGCTCCTTTCAGCAGCACAAACTCAGTCTGAGTGAGGTTCTAGAGCCCCTGGGGTACCTCAAACCAGCTGAGAACACCAAGCAGGGCACCACAACTCCCCACACCAAGCACCTCCATCTGCTGCAGCAGTGAGCCAAACTAATGTAAATATGCACATCTACAACATTTTTTTCATTTTTAAATGTGAAGCTTGTTCAGTTTCTAGAAAATACATCTTGCAAACCAGTAAGTGTTATGGTTTGCTGAGATTTTTGTTGGCCATCTGGCTTCAAAACAATTGATTGCCAAAGTATTGTCTGTAATCATCATCTAAGAACATATAATATAGCTTATACATATACATATATATACATATTATAGCTTATACATATTATAGCTTATACATATTATAGCTTATACATTTCTAGCTCATCCTAAACAACCAGAGGTTACATGTAGTACATAAAGGAAAAAAAAAGAGACATAAGCAGCAAAAAAACCCACAACCACAGCACGAATTTGATAGCACTGTAGTAATGTATTCAAATGAACTATTTCCCTGCTTCCATCCTAACAGGTCCCACAAAAACACATCTGCATTTGTACTTGATAAGTTATCAACAGCACTTGTAAATCAGTGAGCTTGTTGTTGTTTATGAGCAAAACCAGGTACAACAAGCCAATAAACTCATATAAATCTGCATACTTTAATAAGGCAATTAATTTATAAAGTAGATTATACAACAAGGGAAGTTAAAATATATTGATGCTCAGGGAGATTTAAGTGTTTAGGTATAATTCAAAGTCTAGTTTTCTGTTCTATGCAGTAAGACTTTTCAGTGCTGTTTTACAAAAACCACACTGATTAGATTGCAAGTCAGTATATGTAAGCATTGCTTTGGTAGTGCAAGAAACTTCAGTTTTCTTACCACAGCAGAAAAAATTGAGGAAGGAGGAACTCATGTCCAGTGTCAATGATCAAGGAATCCATTTAGAGCTGTTTATAAGGCACTCTTTTTTCTTAATTTTTTTCTCACTTAAATGTTTTTCATTCTATTCCTTTATCAAGCATCACTGTAGTTACAGGACAGACCTGGCCCTTTCCAAGGCAATGATTTTGGAAGTCAAACACCTTACACAGCATAAGCCAATTTGAAACTGGAAGCAGCCTTTAACTTTAATTACAGCCTTTTTCCTGTTGCCCCCTCCCCAAACTGTTCAGCCTTGCTTCAACCCCTTCTGTCTGAAGAAGCACATGTGACATATGAATTAGATCTGGAAACCAAACTGAAATATATCTATCAAAAATACATATTTAACCTGGCTCCCCGAGGAAATGCCTCTGTTTGCACAAAGGATGGGGCAAAATGAGCCCAGAAGAGCAGCACTCACAGAACTAATGAAACTACAGCTTGACAAAATCGACAGGAACAGCACATACACTTGTTATTCCTGTTGTGATGGAATTAAATGGAGCAGAGTACTCTTTCTGGGCTCCTCCTAAGCATTTAGCTCTTCCTCAGGTATTCAGATAAATAACAGCAAAGTCTGCAATGAGATAAACAAAGAAAATAAGGAAGGTTGAGCAATGTGACCTAAATAAATATGAGATGCTTAAGAGCTGTAAGAAATCCCCAATGCTAGAAACTTTTAGATCAACAAATGCTAGGAAGAAGAAAAAAAAAAGAACTATTAAACCCTAATCTATTATGTCCTTCAGGGTGCCATTACATTTCCCTCCCTAAATACTGAAAGTGCCTAAAGGGCCATTTTGGGGGCATTTTAGTGCTTCTTGGCACCCTGAAACAAATGGAAGTGATGGCATATTTTAAATATGACATGATTCTTCCCTAACCCCAAAGACCACTGGCAAGCTAAACTACCTATAGAACATACTGGGGGAGGGCATGAGGTAAAACTAGATTTAAAAAAATAGATTAAAAGAAAGAGACTTATTGGAAAACATCAAAACTTCTGAAAAACTTCCCATTTTCATTCACCTTTGGCACACACCTAGAAAGAGAAGGCAGCAGAGAAGTGTGTGCTGAACATGTTTAGGCTACAGAGGAGCAAACTCACTTTGCCACTACACTGAGGATATTTTAAGAAACAAATAACGAAGCACATAATTGGCTGCACACAGCTGGAAAGTCAAACAGCAGGAGGAGCTGCAGCAGGACACAGAAAATGTGCTGGTTGTAGATGCAGAGACATCTACAAGATTATTCAACTCCAGTTGCCTTCCTACCCCACCATTCTTTCAGAAGAGCATTTAAACAATTGAAAGCATGATCCTGCCAAAAAAAAATTAAATGCTAGGATGACTCTTTCTCCCTCCCTAGGTCAGAATCACTGCAGGAAGAGCAGTGCCCACTTTGAAAGTCCTTGTGGTTTTTAAGAGCCAGGTGAGTTTCAGGAAATTATTGCAGTTTTCAGTGTGGACTCTGAATTTGTGTTAAGAACTGAATAGTGTTATTTTCTCCATTTTTACTCTTTGGCTTCATTTATTTTATGTAATTCTTTTTAAAACCCTCGTAATGGGAGCTTCATGAAACTCCCAGCACATGAGATATACCAGGTACATGAGCTTGGTTATGACATGATTACCACCTCTGGAGTTCACAGAAAGACAGAGCAGTCTTATCACTCTATTCCCTGAAAATCCCTTATCCTGCTGTGTAGAACCTGCACATAAATCTTGTGCAATCTACCAGCAGCACAACTGAAGAGAGGCCAGGGAAGGGGAAAGCTGGAGCTGATAGCTGAAATAATATGCCCTGGTAAGGAAAATGAGCAGTGCTAGAGAGAAAAACAGTGTTGGTGTTTGGAGCAGAGGCTCCAAACACCAGTCTGGACAAACACTGACTTCTGGCTGTGCTTGTGACTTGAGGGAAAGTCACACTCCAAGCTAGGCTTGAATACAGGGCTCTGAATTGCCCTAAGAACAGCTGATTAAAAAACAACAACAAAACACAAAAAACCAAGCAAAAAAAAATCCCAGCATCCCGCACACCAAAACAAAATCCCCAAAAAACCCCCAAACACCCAGCTTCAATTCTGAGAGACCACCTCCACAACCTCCTCTCCAAACACTTTGTCTTGTCAACACAGGCCCCACATTCACCTCAGGTTATTCCTCCTTACTGCCTGTTTCTCTCTCCAAACTCAGTCCCCATCTTCAGACGATCCACACAGTCAGAATAAGTTTCCATTTCTCAGCCTCCCAATGCCCTGTCCTTATTTCATAATCTTCCTTGTAAAAACAGATCCCAGGTCCATTTCTGGGGGTTGCAGAACACCCAATTCAGCAGGAACCTTCCTGTGCACAGTGCAGGTCACCTGGAACAGTCATCAAGGCTTGATAAATTGCAATTTTTCATTAGTTCATTATCATATATTCATTACATTATGGTAATGAATGTATGATACATTGCACAAAACAATTTGTTTACAATTCCCTTTAAAACAATCCATGTGGTTATTGCAAGTGATCAAGCATTATTTTATAAGCTTCCCCATTCTTTTAGATTTTATGTTAAATTAGAATCAGATTTAAGCACCCTATAAAAGAACCTGTCCTCCATGGGGAATTACCAAACCATGGACACGAATTGTAATGCAGACGATAAAGAAATTACCCTCTTACCATATAAATTGGATTAGATAATCACAAATTTATCATGCACAGTCAGAGATGTACCTTAGAATTTTAAAAGACCGAGATTCTTCAAAGTCCACAGAAGAACAGGAGAGAATGGAAATGCACATCATTATCTGCTTTGTGTAATTCTCTCTTAACATCTCCACATTGGTTTTCTCCTCAGCACTGAAGCAGTGTCTGAGTTTACCAAGGCAGCCTCTAGTTTTAAGTCTGGTCTCATCTAAATCCACCTGTCATATGCATTACTTTTGCCTCAGTGACTACACTGAGTTTGTAATTACTCCATATTCAATGATAAATCAGCAACGGCAACAATGATCCTGGATAAAAGCCCATGTAAATGCAAAAACGTACAAAAAGCTGGTTGGTTTTAAATTCGATTCCTCTCCTAACTATACAATAATATATTTCTTGGAAGTTTCCTATTCTCTCGACTAATTAAACAAAAAGAAAATCAAAAAAAATTACCACACACTAAAAAACACACAAAGATACTTAGCAATTAAAATCATCTCACTGAAGAGTTTTTCTGGGTATTGTCTTGGACAAAACTGTGAGTGAAAGAGCTCAGGCAGAGCCCAGGTCCTGATGAGCATTTCCCCACGACACCTTAGAATGCAACACACCACCCTGAAAATGTTTTGTCTGCTTCTCAACCTGAACTGTTTCTCTTCTCATTCAAAAGTCTCATCCAAACAGCAAAATTTCTCTTCAAAATACCACATAGCAGTGCATCTCCATCTGCATCCTTTGTATCCCTGAGCACCATTTGGACTGTGCATGAGGAAATGAAGGCCTGAAATTAAGCCCTCAAAATACACCGACAAAGGATAGGGTTACAATGCTATTATTTACAGAAGAACCAGTGTCAAGTGTTTATTTAACTTTATATAAATATCCTTGTTGTTTTCATCCTATTCATTAAACACTTCTATGTATAAATATATATATGGAAATTATTATATCTACTTGATGTATATTTCACTCTAATAAGTATTTTGCCACTAAAAACATAGATCTCAGCTCGTGACAGGACTTCCAGGGCACAGGGTGCTTTACTCCTCCAACACACTCAGCCTGTGAAACCCTCCTCAGAGATTTGGGGTGTGTCATCACAGAGATAGTAAACACACTAGAGAACACAAAAAACCACATTTTTCATTAAAGATAATGACTTTTTAATGCAGTGGGAGTTACATCAGACTGTAACTAGGAACCAAAGTTCATTAATCCACAGGTTGAACTAACCAACACAACAGCCACACTGCCAGAGAACTCTCAGAAAATCTTCCTTTGCTGAAAAGTTGGCGTTTATGCATTCAAGTCATCTACAAGACTGAAGAGCATAAATTATTCCACCACACATTGGCATTAAATTTACACTTACTCAACTGGCTTCAGATCTGATTGTTTCAGGTGGCAGAATAGGAAAAACTTTGATGTTTGACTAAATCTTAAAGTTCTGCCATCTGTTCGCAAGCAATTTGCCAACAGAAAGATGCCAAAATTCATTTAATATTTGTCAGGAGCTCCTCGCTCCATTATTGATTGTGCATGACTGTAAGACAAAAGCAGCTCATGACCTGCCTGGATCACAACTGACAAATAATCAGACTCACACATATTAGTTACAGAGGAATTCGAGTGGATAAAATAAATACACAGTCAACACTGCCAGCCCTCCCACAATAAATAAGCAAAGGTTTTATTTTTGCAGTGGATTGAACTGAGAATTTACCTCTTCTCACAAGGAGGGAATACTCAGGACTAGCAGTGGTTCTGATTTCAGAGGAATTACTTTGTGGATAAGAAGCTGGGGCCACGAACAAAACCTGAACAGTAACAACCACTGAGCAAAATCCTCCTGCCAGGCGCCTGCACTGAGCTGAACAGGGCTACCCAGCTTGGCTTGGCTTTTGGGATATGAAATATCCTTTCATTCACAAATTCAAGTGATTCTCTCATTCACTCTGGCTCTGCCAGGTTTGTCTAACAGGAAAAACCTGAACAGACCACAGCACACCAGACAATTCCGTGTGGAACATGCAGAGGTATCTTCAGGAAAAGAAAAAACAACAAAACAACCAGCCAAACAAGGGGAGTACAGCCCAATTGCTAAAGTTTTCCACATCCCAAATGTTCAAAATACCAAGATGGAAAAATAAAAATATTTCCAAATTTAAAAAATGTTTCCATTAAAATGGCTTGTGCACTTTATTCTGGAGGAATCAGAATCCTAAAAATGCACCCAATACAAGAGAGGGACTCTGCTGCTTCCAAGACCATCACAACAGATATTCCATTTTTAGTGTTTGCCAGCTGGCTTATACACTACATAATCTTCTAAGCTGTTGGAGCATTTCTAATGGTTCAACATTCTTAAAATCAGATGATGCTAATTAGAATAAGAACTTAAAATATAATTTAGCTGTAGAACAAAATGTTACCAAAAACTGGATACAAAAAGACACTTTTAGATTTCTAGGCTCAGGAAGAAATTCTCATTCATTTGAACTGAAGTGGTCAGCAAGTAACATGAAGAGCAGCCGTGGAGTTTAAAATATTAAACTATTTATTCAAAAGGCTTGCACAACATGTTTACTCACTGAAGAAAGCAGAGCCCCTCAGGAAAATAAATAAGTAAATTATATTTTAAGAAATTGATGAAGGAAGTTTGAAAAATAATGAACACTGGTGGCAATTGCCTCTGAAGTTCCATCCAGATGATTTAATTTAGTTGGTTGGTGTCGCTCTAGGACATGAAAATAAGCACTCCAGACACGACTTCTCTCTCAGGTCACCGAGCCAGGAAAAGAAACCCAGCTGTTTATTTCTCTCATATATAGATGTTTCTAGGAATGACCATGGATTGGAGGATGAGGTTACCACCTCTCCCATCCACACTGGCCAACTGAACAGTCCATCAAACTCTCTCCACCCTGAAGAAGGAACAATAGAGTACAGTTAACAAAACATGACTATGTTTACAGAAAGTGTGTGAGAAACTTTATCAAAGAATGAATTCATAGAAAGACTGCAAAAGTCAGGGCAACAGGTTGGAGCACCCTTAATTGCAACTAATGCTTTCCAAAAAATAAAGGCTGAATTAAAACGGACACTTGTTCATTCAAATGAAGACTTCTCCTCTCCTTAACATCCCAGTCAGTTTTACAAATGAATCAAAACGCAGACAGGGCAGAGGACAAGTCCTGCAGCACCCAAGTGAAACTCACGTCCAGGACATTTGTCATTTTGCTGGCAAGTGGCAGCAACACCAGTATTGCTGTGCACTGCTGAGGAGTCAGGAAGCCTCTGCTCTAAGCTCCTTAACCAAAAAGCTCCTTAGGAAGTGTAAGTTTTCTGCACACTGGCAGTGCTCCCAGCAGCAGCAGATAAGGGGAGCGTTGTACATGGCTTGGGAAGTTGTTCCTCAGTGGAGCCCCTCAAACCCTCCTGGCTCTGCAGGGATTAACTGAGAACGAGTGCAGGGTAAAAATACAAAGTACAAGGAAATCACCCCATGGCTCTGCAGGCCCTGCTGACTGCCCTGCACGTGGTAATTCACCAAACTCCTGCTCAGCCTGCACTCACTAACAGGTTACTAATTCTCTTTACACTTGCTGCATGTACAATATTAATCTATGGTACAGATTTTAAGGTAAAATAGGCTGCCAGACTAATAAAGACTACATTAACAAAAAAAAAAACCCTAAAAGGGGTCAAAAAGCATATATTAATATATATAAATTCCAGAATAAAAGTCTTTATGAAGATAGAATGCTCCTTTTGGCATTAAAGTCTTCCTCATGGCCTTGACTACACATAGAGCCCACCACATGATTTCAAAGATTTTAGGTTACATGTGTTACAGTGTTGTTCAAAGAATTTTCTTAATTTTTTATAGATTTCTTTTCTTTTTTGGTTATTACAATGGCTGCAGAGAAAGGGGGCTATTTCCATTCCAGCTCCAGTTGATTTACAGACAGAACATTTTCATCCAGCAGTAGCAGCAATTACAGGAAAGAAAAAATGAACAGCTATATCACATGCCTTTGGTTAGGATGACAATCTATTTTACTGTGAAATCCAAATTTTGGGATGCAAAGATGAGGGCAGATATGGACTGAAAACAAAAGGCATAAATGACAAAGTTTAATAATGTTACATCTTTGCCAAGCACCACTGCTTGTTCTTACCAATTGCGTGAGGTCCCAGCACAGAGATTTAAGAATTGTTCCAAGTTTTAAGTACCCTTTAAATCACCAGAGACAGTCTCTGTAGGACTAGGATCTCAGGCAGCTCCTCCCACTTCAATCAGATCCTACTGTATTAAACCACTATTGAATAGCACAGAAAATACTTCTCCAAGTCTGAGGAAAATAAATACAACAGGCTGGGTCAACACCAAGAGAGACCAGGGCTCACAGAAACAAGCAAACCTTCAGCACAAAGTGATCTAATGTTTCGTGGTAAGTCCAAGAGGAAAATAAAATTGAAAACAAAACACAAACACACACACACCAAAAAAAAAAAAAAAAAGATGTAACACTGAGAAATTCTGGAAAGCCTGAAACTTTTACCCCTTTGCTGTTCTTCACTAAATGCTGCCACTGCCAATTTGACAGATGATGTATGGGATGGTAAATCACACTAGAAATGCACAATAAAAACAACACGTTTGCTTATGGAAATGGTGTATTTTGGAAGTGTGTCATTCTACCTCAAGCCAAAATACAATTAGTAAAGTTAAAAGTTATATTGCAGGGCTTTATAAAGAAAAGCAACTCAACGTTCAGAGTATGGACAGCTTGCAGAAAGTGTATGGTGAGCACCTTTCCTCTTCCTCACCTCTACAGCAGCAATTCTGATATAGGAATAAAAACAATGAAATTAGATTTTAAAAAATTGTGGGAAAGAAGCACACAACTGCCACTCTTATTCCAATATGCATCTATGGCAATGATCCACCTTCCCAAAAGTATTCATTGCCTCTTTTTTTTCCTTTTTTTTATCTTTTTCCTCCACAGGCAGCTATTTATATACAGCTTTCAAACCACTGGAAAATCTTAAAACAAACATATGCACAGCCTGCACATTGAGAACATTCTCAGTGAAATGGAGCAAGAATATGGTCTGGATGTAAAACCTGATTTTAAAGTAAATTACAAGGTCAGAGTAATTTACCAAAATGGTCTGTTTAACCATCCTCTCAAAGCACTTATCATTTTATTTAACTTACAGAAGATAAAAAATAATCCAGGCAGGAAAAAAAATATGTTGTGTATTGGTTAAAAAGAGCCTGAGTGTGAACAGGATTGCTCGATGCTCTCTAAATAGGAAATCTGACTTCATTCAGCTGGACACAGAAAGCAAAGAATTAAAACTCCATTCATAAGAGTGGATGAGAGAAAACATGAAAGACATATTTCACTCTTTATTTTGGTAGCATTTGAGAATATCTGTGTCCCATATGGTGCATCAATAAGATCCACATCTTTGGTGAGTCAGCTGATGCCACTTCCTGGGAATCAACTGAGCCTCATAAAACATCAGTTTGTTATTTTAGGTAGAAACAATCCTGGATTACATAGTAACAACCTGATTGAAAGGGTTGTACATCAGTGGTACAGTGGCATAAAGTTTAGCAGAATTATCTATTACAGATAATTAATTTTTTCCAGCACTTTCAGGTTCTCCAAACTTCAGAGTTTCCAGATGGTTCATCAAGAACACAGAGACCACGGATCTGCTCAGGTTTATAGACAGACTAAAGGAAGAGAAAACAAAGCTGGGCCTTTAGGGTAGCAAGGAGACTCTGATAAAGCAAACCTAGATCTTTCAAACGTGACTGATATTACTGCTCTGGTTTAGAATTTCAAGCAAAAAGCCAGAAATTTCCACTCAAATAATGCAAAGTTGACCAAGATAATTTTGCACACTGTTTTCATATGTGTCAATAGTTGACTGTCATGCAAAAATGATAAATAGTAAGTGCCCTCCTAAGAACTTATTTCTATCAACTATAGATTTGCCTGTGCAAGAACAGAACAATCTGTGAGGACATGGGTGGCAGTGTGAAAATCCACTTTCCTGTCACTGGCTGGTGGGTTTGATCCACTTCACGCATTTCTCCCCACAGCCAGAAAATATAAACTGGCACGTACCAGGTAAAGGCATTCTGTCTGAAGTGGGAGCTGATTCTAACTTTTATTCTAAAAATCAGAGACGTGTCCCATCAAACACGGAGAAGCCAATCATTTAGAGGCCAGTGTGAACTCGCCGGTGGCCAAAGGCTCTGTTTGCATTTTTGGCTGGGAACAGACACGCTGGGGACAGCAGTGGCCAGGGCACCTGCCCGTGGCACTTCCTGCTCACCCTGGGGGGACCAGGCTGAGAGGAACGGGCTCTGCAAGGAAAATACCAACACAGCTCCACCCCTGCAACCTCGGATGTGCAGCTCCAATGCTGGAAATCACAGTGCCCAGGAAAACAGCGCTCTGGGGTGTTGCTGCTGTCCCGGGGCCGACGGACACACAACACAGACCCGATCCAGGAAGTAACAGAATTATTTAATCATTTGACAGACTGGTTTATATCTCTTAGTTCACTTGAGTGGTGTAGGGCCATTGGTCATTGACCATCCACCTCTCTAACATGACTGGTGAAACCCTACAACACCCATTTCAAAACATTTTTCCCAAAGAGCCATAACAAACTTGGAAAACAAGCTGCAGGTGTTAAGATGGAGAACTCATCTACAAAACCGTCTCACTGTTTCTCATGGCTTGTGTGAGAAAGACAAGGCTCTCACAGAACACTGCAGAGAGCTGGGAGATCTCTCTGCTGAGAGCTTTTCAGCACCCACACTGGGGAACCAGTGAAGGGTGAGAAAAAACAATCACCAATTCTTTAAAATTACCGAGTTTATTAAAATGAGAACAATTATGGTCTCCAGGGTGGGCTAGCCACTTCCCCTCAGGAAAGGGGCACTCTGGGTGCCTGACCACCATCAGGCAGAGCGGCCAGAGACCCCGAGATCCCAAGGGTGTTCCTTTTTGCACCCCCCAGAGCAGCACCCCTCTCCCCAGAGCCCTCCCCGTGGATGGGTGTTGATGGGAGTGCGTTGGCTCGCTGTCCTGGTGACTGCTCCATCCAAACGGGGTGACAGCAGCGTGTCAAAGGATTGATTGTCCTCCTCATCCAGTTAAACTCTTGGGTTATCCCTTCGCTATAATTTCCTGATGTCACCCCTTTTCTAGAAGGTTCCTCTCGTTCCTGTCAATCATCCTGCCCCTAAGGCTAATACAGAGAATGAACCTGACACTCCCTGCCCCCATAACCTCATTAGCACGCAACCAATTTTAACAGCATTTTCTATAACCTATCAACAATTAATCATGACTCCAAATTAACGATGAACTGTAGCCTCTTATGAACTGCAAACGTTCAAACCCTTAACTGCTTAGGCCTACAAAACCAACCCTCCTTACTTATTTGTAACAAGGGGATTAGTGAGGCTTGGCACACTCTTGGAGGAGCCTGCTCCTGGCTGGCTCTGACAGTGTCAGTATTTCACTAATTACAGCCTTATCAGCTTATTATTACTGTATTGTAATCAACCCACATTTCACCACGGTCACATCTGACCATGGCATATCAATGTCACCTGTAACACCAGCACAATTCAGGCTTCTTCACTGGGTGTATAAATTGCCTCATTTTGTCTTTAGTGAGTCAAAGCCTTTACCCGCAATTTTCTTGATTTGTACAAACTGAACTTGTATTGTAAGAGTGGTTTTGACCAAGTAGGTGTCAGCAAAAGATTTAAGTTAATTGCCACTGACTAGACGTGAAAAGCTGTCAGTCTTTTTCGATTTTATTTTGCAGGTGAATGACAAAGTAGCAATTCTGGCTGCTGGGTTCATTGACAAAGACAATTAACAGAAGATTACACTTCAAAAAGTACAAGATCTTGGCAAAATGATAATTTCCTATTGAAGTGTATTATTTATTTTATCTACAGTAGTTATTTTATTTATTTTAGATGCAGAATACACTTAATATTTTAGTTATCTGCATTTTGATAGCTATTTATTGTGCACACAAACTTATTTTGTGATACATTATGCTTAAAACCAAAAAACCCTGGGAAAATTCAAAACAATAAAATCAGAAGGTGAAAGGCTGCCATACTGCAAGAAGCAAGGGAAGGATCCACGTAGCCCAGAATAAGATGTTTGATGCCTAAATAATGAGAAATCTGGGATATTGTTACAGATTTTGCTGCTAACAGGAAACAACTGACTTCCAGAACATTGCCCAAAAAAAAAAGATTCAATTACTATAAAAGGGGAAAGCCAGCAAAACAATAACAGATATGCTGTTCAGGCTACCTATTTTTGGAAAAGGCATTTCAGTCTTTGGAAAAAGCTTTTTATAATTCACATTCATGATGAAAAGAATTATCTTTTGTTAATCAAGTTGTACACCTAATCAAACGATTAATCACTTTGACTGTTACATGAAAATTAGGCCTTATTATGTACATTTAAGTTTGGGAGATTATAAGATACATGAGCTTCAAATTTTTAAAAAAATAAACCAAAAACAAAATCCCCATCACCTCATTATTTACTTGCAGCCAGACAAAACAAACTTTACATGAAAACAGAGGAGGAAATTGCTCTAAGGAACTCCACACCACTGAGTTCCTGAGAGACCCGAGCAGTGGATGAGATTTGTCTGTTAAGGTAATTTATAACTAGTCTGATTATAATTTCCTTTTTGGATACAAATATAGCTACAGATCTGAACAGAACGATACAGTGCCAATTCAAGACATCCTTGCCAGTTGGATTTTGCCAGAATAGCACTGAAGGACTCATTTCCTGGGAAACCAATTTATGAAAAGCATAAAACCTTTCATGTCCTAAACAAACAGTAAAATGAAACAGTAACTTAATGACTTGTTAATTACTGTCCTGAATGTTTATTTTTGTTTTAAAGCTTAGAAATCATAAACAAAGAATGGAAAAGAATTTTAAGCAACAGAAAAGCCATTAACAACACAGTTAAGTGTCTGCTATATGTGTGTTTATATATTTATATATACCTACTTGTGAAAAACAGATACAACACACAGAATTGTTTCAGCAGCAATAGCCTTCCTTAGGGTTTGGTCTTGCAGTTATTGAGACAAGTAGTGAGTCCACATCGACTTCAGTTGTGCACCATTTAAAAACTCAACTATTGTAACCCATTTATTTCAGATTTCTAGATGCATTATTCAGCACAGGCATAAAAGGCTGTTTAAAAGTGAAGGGGGAGAAGAAATTAAAATCCAAACTCAGTCTGTTCACTGGGAACACACTTTGATGGAGGAATTGGAGTCCTATCTGTTGCCACAGCTGGAAGCTGCTGGGGAAGCCCCAGCATGTTTTGTCTTTAGCATCTCAACTCAGCTGCAAAAATGATTTATTTTGGAACATGCTAGTGCAAAAGCAGTGAAGAAAAACAGAGCTCTGGTTTGGCTTTTTGCATATGGAGTAGCAAAATGCCACCAGAACATGGTGCACAATAGATTTGTCTGTAAAACAGACTGAGGTACCCAAGATGCACAGACATAAACGTCTCCAATTCCATAAAGTCCAACTTTTTACCCAAAGGCAACTTGCTTGTCTTTACATTAAACTTCTTCCCCCTTCTCTAAGCTTTCATCATATAACTTCTTCCCTTCATGCATATTTTTCCCTTTTTACATCTCCCTTTTTGGGTCAGTTATGTAAGATTGTGTACAGTCCTGTTTGCAATATTTCATTAAAATCCAGGTGCAGTAAGAGCAATAAACCAGGCAAGGGGTTCCCCTGCTGTGGCTGGGCATTCAGGGCAGTGTGCATGGTTCAAAGGCAGTGCTTTCAAAAAATATCCTAGTAATTGCAAGCAGCTGTCAAATATTCCAGAAAAAAAAAAAAAATCACAGCTTCCATCATATGTAAAGCTTAAAAATGATGCAGCAGGGAAGTAAAGAAAGTTTATGTTGTGACTTCTGATTTATGTGATAATTGCAGTGATTGACAAGAGTCTGAGAAACAAGGAGGAAGCTATGGAAGTTTATAATGCACTGACATTTACAGGCAAGGATGACTGTCACAATTGTCAGAACTTTAATAAATATGTTAACTTTTCAACTCCTGCAATAATGAGATCTCTTCTACTTTCTGCTATTTCGTTATCAAAACTCCATTATCTGTCCTTCCCAGCCCAACATACAATGAAAGCATTCACAATGGGTCACCTTTTAAAATGTGATCAAAAAATAAATAAATAAACCCCTGACATTTCAGGCTTGACTCTAAGGTGGGCTGAGCACCAGAAACACTTGTGGAAATAGAGGAAAACCTCAAAAACTTCAGAGCTCCAATTCCACTCCACTCTTCACATGGCCATAAATCCTGTGGGAGATCAGCAGGAACTATGCACAGAACAAAGCAGAATTTTCTTCCACAAATCTAGGTTTGAATTTCCCTAAAGCTTGACCTATTTTTTGTTTTGGTCATCCCTCACTTACAATGAAAATCCAGGAATTAAATCAGAAGCTTACAGAATCCCTGTAGTAGTTACAGTTTTTCAAGAACAAAGCAGGAGGAGCAGCACTCCAGAGGGCATTTCCCAGTTATAAACTTCTTTACATACAGCAAAGATTAGCTTAACTCTTCTACCTTCACAGGAAACTGAGCCCTTCAAAGTTTGGTAAATAGAACAGTTGTTAAAGACTGAAAGATTATAAATGCAGGGAGGAAAAAAAAGAAACACCTCAGTCAATTTAGTGCAGAACTGTAAACCCAAAGCAAGCTCCCACAACACCCTGGCCACAGAGAAAAGAATAAATTAGATAATCTCTAGAGCAAAGACATTCCTATTACTTTAGAGATCGTGCTACAAAAGAGGGAATATTTGACATTAGCCATGATTAAGGAGACCACAGCTCACAAATCAAATGTGAGAAATTGCCTTCACGCAAGCCATGACTGATAATCACACAGCAGAACTACAGGAGCACAGTAAGGAAACAGAAAATAAAGCACTACCATGAATTCCCTGTTAATAAAAGACCCTTCTCACCAAATATTTCACCCACTTGTCAGAAACTACCAGGATCTGGGACCTTGGGAGAAGGATTTCAGCATGACACAGCACTTACACCACTGGGCTCACTATTTGGATTTTCATTTTGATAGGGAAAAAAAAGGTAATTGGGAAGTCATTCTTACTAATATATCCAGGGAAAAAACCTCAGAGAAAGAGTTTTGCCCCCTCTCCAAAAAGGGGAAAAGAACCCAGTCTTAAAATGTGCATAAGCAAAGAGAAGGGCAAGAATGCAAAGTCAAAGAATGCCATATAGCATTTCCCTAGCCAAAACATCATTATTCTTCCATTAATATAATAAAAACATAACATTTTAAACCAGAACTTGACCAGAGTGCACAGATCAGATTTAAAGTTTGAAAATTCAGGTAGAGGTTCAGGCTGCTGCTTTGAGAATTACTATTTTCATACCGTAGGGGTTGGTGGCGTTGTTTTGTTGAGGGTTTTTTACATGAAAAATTAGGCATCAAATCACTTTGAAATTATTTTTGATTCCCACTTTGGTTTAAAACAACAAAATGAAAAACAGCAACAACACAGAGCTTGTGTTAAGGAAAGAAAAAGTGTTTTGACAAATAGTACCCACTATTTCAGGTGGGAAATGGGATTTGCATAAATTCTATTATGATTTTAATGTGTGGGGGGTTTATCTTGCTTAACAACCTCTACAGGTACATAAATTAAATTACAGATTTGCTGCATGTGTTATTAAATGAAAGTCTGAAATTGCACTGAGAACTGAGTTACAGCTTTATCTGGTGAGATTTAGGAAAAACACAGAGTAATTCCTAAAGCAGTAGGGTATGAGGCAACTCCATGAGAAGAAATTATATTCCTCCTTCCTTCCAGGGGGCAATTCCTTCCCACAAGTCCAAAAATAGTTCATTTTGCCAAAGGCCCTGTAGGTGCAATGTTGTGCTAAGATGTTACAAGAGGCTTTGGGAGGCCAGAATTGCTTTTGTGATTCAGGTGAGCAGCCAGGTCAGAGCTGAATGCAGAACACTCACACACCCTTAAACCTCGTATTTCCTGTCTATTTTTTACCATGCCTGGAACATCACTTTTGATAACTGTGGTGGTTTGGCACTCCCAGCACCAGGCACCCATGAGAGCTGCTCGCTCACCCTCCCCTGGCACAGCTGAATTAGGGGAGCACAGGGAGAAGAAATTATCTAATAACCATGCGATCACGTTATGTAAATTATTTCCAGTGCGTGTGTGATGCTGTTGTAATGACACAGCAATATCAAGCATAATTTGCTGTATAAATATCCCACAGCACTGGACAAAGGTGGGTGAGCTGGGAGGAGAAATCCCCCACACCACCAGCGCTGCAATAAACAAACACCTCCTCTACAGACATCGGGCTGTGGGGATTTATTTCCAGCCCATCTTTTGGGCTCCACTTCTCCTAGGCCACATTCACTCATTTAGGAAATGCAGTTCATAAAAAATATGAGTTCTAGCTAAATCAGGTTTTTTAGATTCTCTTCATAAAACACTTAGATAAAGCCAGTACAGCTCCTCATTGTTTCTGTGCAATTCTAAAGCACTAAATTGCCCTAATGTGCAATATATTAGTGACAGCTTCTAGATCTCACATAATTGTGAATTTATTTTTTTTTAAACCAACAAATTTGCAGAATATTCCACCAGCAAAGAGCAAATGTTTCCTGGAAAAAGCATTTGTGGAGGTACCATTTCTGCAAAGCCTTCAACATTTAAAAGGACAGACCAAAAAATTCAGCAAATTCCTGCAATAATCTCTCTCAAACATCACCCAGTGCCAAAGCTCCTTAATGTTTGGCTACAAAATGTTTGAGGTCAAGATTTTTATTTTCATTTTGGCACAAAGGTCTTACAGAACGAGGGATAATTTTTGCAAGTTGGGATATATTAAAAGACACATGTAATCATGCTTCCTCAATTTAACCTGGAATTTTAAAATATGTATTTTCTGTGCTTAAAATCTTGAGACTTCTGCCTCTAGCTCCAAGTATCTCTAAAGTATAATAAGTCCCACTGGTCTAATTTCAGGTTACCAGCTCATTGGTTCCTGTTAACAAGACAATTTTTCTGAGCATTTTTCAAGTCTACTCATTTAATAGCATTATCATTGTCTTCCAACAGTGTTAATGGACTCCACAAAAATAGACCTTTGTAATGAATATGCCTGCTCTCACCTCAGCTTTTAAACTGCTTGAAGAATTAGGTCCTTAGAGCTGAAAATGTAATTCATATGTCAAGTTCTGCTCCCACTGAAATCAAGAGTCCTGTTGGCCTCTGTATCTGTCCCACGTAATCAAGAGTAAGAACCTCATTATGGCCTAAACCTGAGCTTTATCCTACATTTCTCATATAATGAGCATAAAACCCTCCTTCTGCTCAATGCACAACCCTGTCTTTGCACTCCACCAGTACCACAAACCCTGAGAGACCTCTCCAGCTTACTCATTTACACCAATTCTCCTCAAAAGTCAAGAGGGAAATATATGCTCTTTCTTGTCTGCTTGCTACTTCCAAATCAATCCCTCAGATACCCAAATAAATAAATTGCTATTTCATCAAAGGACAAAAAAGAAAAGAGTTACTAGCCACTCATGAGGCATTTTCAAGTAAAGTAATCCTCCTGAATATTTTGTGCAATTATAATTCACATACTACAGTGATTTGTATCAAACAGTAGATGAGGAGAAACATTATCTTTTGAGGAAATGTCTGAATATTCGACATAACTCTATACAGCAACAACAAAACATAATCAAATAGATATTGTACTGAACAGCCAGACTTGTGGTTTAATGAAATCAATGCAATTGATCCAGAGAGGATTTAACACCAGAGACCCAATCATGTTGTTTGTAGTCTGATTCTGAGACATTTCCTTGGAATTAAAGAGCATGGGCTGTGTCCACAGCTTGTTTTATTCAGCATTAGGATTGAAATGTGGATCTCCCACAGAATGAAAGCAGTGGGGTTGTCACACTTAGAAATATCACAATTATTGTGGAATGCAAAAACCATTTCCCTCCAAATAATTTGTCTTGGATGCATCGTATTAGAAGAGGCTGTGAGTACTCACAACTTGAACACAGAGTTCATGTTGAAATCTCCCATTTATGAAATAAAATAACTTATTAGATGCTGAACCTCCCTGAATCCCATCACCAACAGCTAACAGAAAGCTAACAGCAGCTAGAAAAATTCTGGGGAGAAGCTTAGATTCTACCTACTTTTCTTCCAGGTGGTTTCTGTTTAAGAAAAACGGAATTCACTAAAGTTCTCTCTACACCACACAGTAGCAGGGCTTTCCAAGGTGATGTTAGTGCTGATTACACACTGCAGGGACAGACACAGGAGCAGAACTCTCACCAGCACAGTGGAGAGGGATAAGGAGACTGCTTGGATACAGCAGAGAAAGCCTCAGGTGGGCAAAGGTCTGACTCTGCAACTCAAGGATGCAGCAATGATCCTTTCATGGCAATTTTTCTCTATTGTCTTGGGATTTTTTTTCCTCCACTTCAGTAAATACCCCATCCCACCTGGTCGGAAGAGACTGACACACAGCGGGGTAGGAATCATTAGCTGAGAGCAGCCGGAGGCTTGACAGCATTTACACAGAGCACTCAGTAATACACATTACTGAGAGAGAGGGGGGCTGAAATTTAACACCAGTGCAGCCCTTAAAAATAAATAAAATCCGTCTATACAGTTCGACATTTTCCTCACTGAATTCTCTCCAAAGCTATTTTTAGTGAGCCCAGCTGCAGGGGCCGGTGATAAACATCAATATAATCTGTAAAGCCAAGCACTGTCTCTGGCACTGAGACAGGGCTGCCCTCCACAGAGCCACGTTTCTGCATGAAAGGGGGCATGAAAGCAGTGGTTTGTTCCTTTAGACGATGGGAATAATGAGCACTCTCCCTCCAGGATAGACAGGGTCGGGATGTACACAAAGGTTTTTAATTTCCAGCTTTATGAGCCCCAGCTCTCCAAGGAGGGATTCACCTCTCCAAGGAGCTGGAGCAGGGAGAGGGAGTTTCAATACCCACACACACAGAGCCCCTTCCCACTCTCCACCTGAGCTCCACCAGTTGCCAGGCAACAGCCACAAGGGTATTTTCCCCCATATATTAAAAAAAAAGGTGTACCTTTGTGTCTATATAACCAGATACAGGTATAGACACACAGCTCCCAGGCAAGCAGGGAGCTGGGGCAGGACAGGAGGGAAAAACCTGGACCCCAGGGAAAGCCCTGGGAACCTCTCCCCTCAAATAAACCCTTTTTTTTTTTTTTTTGTGAAATAGGGTCATATCGTACTCACAAGCCTACCCTCCTCCTAAACAGGATTTTTTGGGGGGCTAGCAAAGTACAGGTTTGGCTCTGCCAGGCTGCCTTGGAGCCACAGGCACTTTATGGTGGTGAAGAGGCTCAGCCCAGTGTCCCTGTGACTTATTGGAATGGAGGTGAATTATGTGGGAAGCAACAGAAAACATTTTTAAAAATTAACTCAAAACAAAACCCCAAACTTCCTACCCAAAACAAGTTGAGGTTTAAGTTGCTGCCTTTCAAACACAGGCAGAGGCTGGGCACTCCTGGCCCTGCTCCCTCGTCCTCCTGAGCTGCTGGAGTAAAATTTTACAATTTCACTGAGTTTATAAATGCTCAGTGAGCAACATTAACCTGGAGTTAGCACCATTATTTGTTGGGTAAACAGAAGGGAGTGTGGTTTTGGTGGCAGGGGAGGTGATGTGCCTGCAAAGTCACATCATTTCCCTCAGGTCGTTTCCTCATCACAAGTAAAACTTTGGCACTGACATGAACCTCTGGAAGGAAATTTGTGTAAAACCTGCAAATTTCTACAATGGACAAGTCCTGCAGAATGTGAGGCCCAAAACCTTTTCAATATTGTGTCCTTCAAGCAACATGCTGTGTGATCTGCAGAGATGAAAAAAAAAAAGAAAAACAGGAAAACACTCCCACTTTTTTTTCTTGGTATTCCCTGCTACAATAACCCACAACACACTGACAAACTTGAACACAAGGAACACACATTAGAGACAACATCAGGAAGGAAGCCTCAAAATAATTTATACCTTCTATACCTCTGCTACTTTTAAATTATTATTCTATTCTATCTAAAAGTCATTTTCAAATGTGATGTTTAATGATCTGGTTTTCTTGTTTCATTTTGCTTTGGTGTCAGATGTTTTTCTCATTTATTTTAGAGAAATAAAAGTATGCAGGGAATCAGAAAGAGAAAATATGTCTGACTCAAGTTGTGACAGTCTCCATACATTGGTATTGATAAAAAAACAATAAAGGAATATAAGATAAGATTTGAATTTTAGAAGGAGAAAAAAATGCTCATAGTTTTAGGGGCAATGAGGGAACACTGAGAGTCTAATAAGAGTTAGGATATCCCTGTACCAGAATTTGACAATTCCTATGTGATGCTTTTTTACCACTGGCCATGTTATTGTTGAGAGCTAAGAAAAATATTTATTTATTTTTAAACCAAAGACCTTATGTCATTGTACCAATTTATTTGTACCAATTAACCAGTTATTTCCTTGCAATAGCAGACCATAAACAACAAAGACCAGCCTGGACACAAAAAAAAAAATCTCTACGTTGATATCACTGCTCTTGAAATTCCCATCTCTTTTGCCTTTTTTAGGCACATCAAGCCCAAAGCAAACCAGAACCAGGAATATTTTAACATCTTCTTGGTGTTTCCAACTCACTCAATAGTGAGGATTGCTGGAAATTTCAGAAACACAGACTGCAAATCTTTCTGTTTCTCATAGCTGGTTCAGAAGCAAAATTATGACCAAAACCCCTTTCTTGTAACTCCACCCCCTCAGAACATTAAGAAATAAACAGGTTTTGGTAAACCAGACACAGGAAATGGAAACTTTAAATCAGAAGGTTTCTAAACTTGCCCAACTTCCTTTAAAACAAAGCATTATTCTACTTCATCTGTCCTTTCCAGCATTTACATAATAATGTGAATTAGACCACCATTAATACCTGTCCAGTGCAAAACAAATGGTCTGTACAGAACCACACTGCTGATTCCAATCACTTCATTCATACTCACAGCAGAATTTTAAGCAGATAACTTCATTTTAAATGGAACTTCATGGCTTAGGCAACTCATTCCAAAAGAAATCACAGATACAAAGCAATCACAAGATATTTTTTACCTTCATTCATATGTAAAGTTGGAGTGAGGAATGCTCTAAAACCACACAACATCTGCATTTCCCTAATGTGACTTTTTTTGCATGGATGTTTTGACAAGCACAGTCCTTGACTATTACCATTTTTAATGACAAGAGATGAGAGAGAGGAAGCAGACTGCAGATGTTGATCTGCAAGAGTAATTAATGCTACATATTTTTCCTTTCTGGGGGTTTATCATTACTACAGGAAACCTACTCACAAAGGAAGGGGTCTAATGCAGGTCTGAACATCCGTGGGCAGTTCCAACAAACCTGCCTCTATTTGCCCTTAATGAGAAGCACAGCAAAACTCATTCCCAGTTCATTCCATCCTCGGATGCTCATAAATCCATTATATTTAGAGCTAAAAAGTACAAAGATAACAGGGTTAGAAACCTGCATTTTACCAGTATGTCTGGAAGGAAGGGCAGTCACTGATATGTTGTTTGTTTTTAATGGGCCTTGTGGAAAATTAAAGCTCCAGCTCTGCAAGTGTCACCAGTCAGAGGCTTTCCCATTCTATTTTTTGCCTAATTCACTAATGAAAGGAGGCTTAAGCAATTACTGTACCTGTGTGTCTATCAGTCCTTGTAATAACAACTTAACTTGTTGTCTGGCCTTAATGAAGTCAGCACAGGGGTAGCAGCCTGTAAGATATTAATTTCCTACAAGTCTAATGGAATAATTGATAACTCCATCTCCAACAAAAGCTGTTCTCCCATTACAAAATCTTCAGGGTATTTCAGCAGAAGAGGGGACATAATTTTACTTACTTACCAGCCCACATTTTCCTGTCTGAACACAGACTGTTAGTGAAGCTGTCAGCTTGTCACCACCTCACAGATACACTCCAAAGGCATATAAATCCCAGCCTTTTAACAGTGCCCTTCCCAGGTAAATATCTACCAAGTATTAGCCTTAACCATTGGAAAGGGGTTTGTGTTCATAAGTTTAATTACAAATTTGTCATATTTTCTAAACCAATCTAACAGAAAAAAAAACAACCCAGTATTTAAATTTTTAACAAATGTTTTTTAAAAGGGTCTCTTGGAGAGCATTACAGCAAGAAATTACAGATGAAACTGCTTTTGGCTTTGTAGCTATGTGATAATTTTGAAACAATAAATATCCAAGGAACACAGCTTCCCCTCATGCCACAATGTTTTCAAGCTAAAGGATGGTCCTGCATGCAGAAAAATCAAATATTTGGAAAACATACAAACATTTTAGCCAGGGGAAGGTCAGGAATATGCCCCCCTATACCTCTGCCCTCTGGTGTTACATGTTCTGTTATTATTTCAAATCAGTTACAAGCTGCAAATCCAACTTCAGGCAGCTCGTTCAAGTCAGCACTTTGTGGTCTGCTCACTAAAATTGCATAAAATAATTCTATCAAGAACTAGAATATATTATTATTCCAAAGAGTAGCTGAGAGTGAGGAAGTAGTTGCTAAATGCTCCTAAACAATGAAGAAAGAAGCTGCTCAGTCTGATACATCACAATCAGCCAAAAAACTCATGTATTTCACATCACTGCCTTTTTGCTCATCAGGTCTGAAGAGTCACCTGGAAATGACACCTAAAATTGCTGTTACCATCCAGGGCTGCTGGACCCACACCAGACACAACCTCCCCCAGAATCTTCCCCTAAATCTGCCCCTCTCAGCCTCACTGTGCACAGTGGAGCTGACAGTTAATCAGAATTTGGGCAGGGAGCACTTGGCAGATTTGATCTGCTCTGGGACACCAAAAAAATGAACTCCATTTTCACAAGATCAGAGGTTTATATGTGGAAGAGAGACGTGGGCACCTTGCTAGCATGAAGAAGCAATAAAACATGAATTATTATTGAAACACATTTTGGTTTAGAACTTTAAATGATAGTTTGGGGCTTTGCAAGTTGCAATTTATGAATAGTAAACTGTGATTGATTTGTTTTCCCCACATAACATCAAATCATCCTCCTGGTATGAGCTCAGCAAAGGCTGCTTTTAATGGGATGAAGAACTACAGAGATTTCTCATCAAACTAATGTGGAATAGGAAATCTGGTACATTGCAAATATGCTACTAATTATGCAATTAACAGAATCATCCTTCTTAAATCACTGTGCTTTTACTATGTCTTCACTAGTTTTGGTGTTAAACCTCACTTTCACTCAGATCCTTACAAAGGGCATTGATCCCCCCCTGTTTTTGATCACTGTCCACACCTGCAGTTGCAGACTTTATTTGCCATTATGAAAAGCAAAGCAGCAGAGGATGAGATCTCACCATAGAGCAGGGACATTCCCACACAGCACACGAGAGAGCTGAGACATCCAGGTCAGGGAGAGGGATCCCTAAACATTGGGTGCCGCTGTGGAATAGCCACAGGAATATCCCTCTGATCTAACCCAGGTGTTCTGCAGCCCAGCAAAAGTCAAATCCAGGTATTTCAAACCCCCTGTCAGTGCAGCTCAGGCACTGGGCTCTTTCCTTGCTGTTAATACTGTGACAGTTAGGAAAAGAAAGACATATACATATATATGGTTATAGCTATGAAAGAAAGGAATCAAATCACAACAAAAAATCCCCCACTGGAAATAGCGATTTCTTTATAAATCTCTTTATAGAGAAACATCCTTCTTGAAGAGGGCTGAATTGTCAGAAAACTCCAGTCTGTGCGAGGTGACAGCTATCATCCAATCTGCAGGTGAAGTAGTGGTTATAAGTTCCTTTTTCTCATTGATGTGTAGTGAATACTTTGATATTTCTGAGCTACAGCTCTCCTGCAGAAGTCCTGTACAGGAGTTGTGAATGCTTAATGAAGCAGAATCATCTTTAAAAAGTATCTTCTTTTCCATGCACCCTCCCCACCCCTTTTCCAACCCCAAAGAGCTTTGGATTTCTAACAAGTTCACTCACAATCATCACCTTCAAGTCAAGAAGTGTTTTGGTAATGTGTTAGTTAAGATAATTCTGCCTTTGAGCAGGTGACCTACCATCATCATGTGGACTAGGAAACAATGATAGGCTTGATTTCTACACAAAGTCCAAAAAGTTTCTTTTCCGTGAGTGCAGGGGTGGAAAACATGGAGTACTTTGACAAAATAAAGTTCTACATACAAAGGGATTTAATTAACAAAGAGAACAGGCTTGTGCTTGGTGGCTCCAGCTCAGCCTCTCCCAGGAAATGTTTTATTACCCCTTGTTCTGTGCGAAAGTTTTGTCTGTACAAAAGTTTGATTGAAACTGCACCAGTTATAAAAATACAGCTGAAGAAACCCAAACCGAAGTATTCACACTTTTCCCAGCAATCAGGTTTGGCATTCCAATCCAAGTTTAACACAGGCTGCAGTGGGAAAAGGTATTGGTTTCAGGGCCAGCAGAGGAATGCTAAAATCCCCAGTTCTCATCCTCTTTTACAAAGTCGTTCTGCAGCCTCAGTAAACAAGGATAAGTCACACAAAGATTTGCTCAGCATCTGTTGATAGCTCTAAGTAGTTGGTGCTTAAAAAAAAAAAAAAATCAGATTTTGTCTACAAGGAAAGATCTATTTAAGTGTCATTAATCTGGTGGTTGTTTTAACCTCCTCTGCCAGGATTTGAGGATAACAAACCGAGAAATGTCATAGAGAAATACATCTTTATATAAACTCTCTCCCTCATTTTCAATGTGAAATGATATTAGAAAATACTCAGTTATCACCCACTGCCCCAGGATATAAACAGAGTTTTAATGGATTCATGCAAGAAATTTGTGGAAGTCTCTCCCCTGTAAACAGCTCTTCTTCCTATTCTATCAAAGGCTATTTCAACATCAAGCAGCACCAACCACCTCCCCTGGTGAATCCAATTTTGTGTCTGCAATCACTGCTCCCAGATGGTGGATATTATCAGTCAAGAATCTGCTTTTAATAACAACTTGTTTGATCTGTACAGCCTCTTGCAAGGAGCAGATCCCTCAGGCACAAAGTACTTTCCACCAGTATTTCTCAATTATCATAAAAGGGGGCTGCATAACCCGTGTCTTGGAAAGGTTCTTCACAAGTTTAATTTTTAAAAGGTAGAAAACAAAACCAGATGCAGATTAGGGCCAGAATAATTGAATACCTTCCAAATCTTTTTAGTTCAGGGTCAGCAAATATAATATCCATAAATACATGGGCACCACCTGAGCCACCCCAATTTTTGCCCTTTACTTTTCCAAGTGCAGACTTGTTTTAACTACAGTCAGATAACTGTGGTCCAGTTTACAGTTTCTTGTTTAGAGTCAGAGCTTTAAATTCAGCTAAATCTTTCACATCGAAATATATATATATTACATATATAATTATATACACAGGATGAGTTTTACACACCTTTGTCACATAAGTTGTGCTATGAACTTCTCCTGTGCACTGGAAAATTTAGGCACCCCAGATTCTCCTGAATTGGTGAGCTTGCTCAGGGAGATACATGTAATAAACAGAAGTGAACAGAACTTTGTTTGTTGAGCCCTCTTGAACTTATGGGAGAAAATCTGCCTTCCTTACTTTGTATTAATTTTTAAGTGCTTAATTCCATTAAGGTTTTCTTTCAATGTCACTAGTCTAAAATACACTGTTCCAAATGGAAAACAAAAAGAGAGAAACTGAAATGTTTTAAGACCCAAATATAAACAAAATGAACAATTAGCTCTCTTCAACCACATTTTCATCAGATGGGAACCACAACTTCTAGAACGTGATCAGGATTTATTAAACAACTTTTTCACCAGCAAGAAGGAGAATATCACCAGTGTTATTTTATGTTCTCTGATTTAGTCAATGCATGGGGCCTTTTAAACACTTTTTTTTTTCTTCTCAATATAGCATTTAACAGTAGATTCAGATACAATCTCTTCCTGGAACACATCTGAGCACATTTGTAAGAATTTTGTGTAGAGAAGCAATAGAAGACTTTGTTAGAGTTTTAAGCCAGTCTTGCTCTTGGACATACAGATAGATGGCAACATTACTTTATCAGCACAACTGGCAAATCTTGAATTCTGAAAGTCTGTATTTCTATTCAACATATCTTCTGAGCCTGTTTTTCCCAGAAATGGGACAGCTTTTCACGCTCCATCAATTCCTGGCACATTTGTAGCTATCAGGAGAAGGAGCACTCCACTCACCACAATCTATTACACGTACAGAAAATAGTCTGTGTATTTTTTTAACAGCTCTAAAACACTCTAAAGCAACTCAAAATTTAAAAACTGGTTGGTCCATGTTTGTTGTCCAGATTTATGATTCTGTATCAAAGCAAGTCTAATTCTGCTGGGTTCAGTGTGAGTGAACGGAGCTTCACAGACCAACCTGCACTGCAATGTTTAGTGTTTTATTTGTGTATACAACATACATTTTAGATATACATTTATATATAAATACAAACCAAATCAGTCCCAATTTCACATCAGCATGCTTTGAATTTTAATCAATCCCTTCATGGCAATTGGAGGTTATGAATAGAGAAGACAAGTTCTGTGCAATCATTTTCAGAGCTATACTCCTATTTAAGCATATATTTATTTCCTGCCCTTCAATTTGAGAATAAAAACCCTTCCTGGTTTCATGTCAGAGCAAACTCTTGATCAGAAACCAACAACCAGTGAAACATCACAAAAACATTTAACCTCCTCTGAATCATCCGTATTAAAGTGTATCACACGTCAATACACAGTAATGTCTAGAGAAAAACAGTATGATAAGAATTGAAAGAATTTAAGTTTAAAAAGAGAAAAAAAAAGAAATCACATCAGAAGCATTGTTCACAGAAAATCAGATGTGTCTGGGCTGTTGATACCAGCATAAAAGGATGGGGGTGTGTGGAGGGCAGCAAGAAAGAAATTCTAAGCATCTTCTTAATACCAAGAATTGTCAGCTAAAAGCTTGTAAGTACGATTATTTTCTTCTTTTAAAGAGAGTCAAGGTTGTGGTTTTGAGTCAGGAATCATGAAAAGCACTGCCCCTCAGGCACACAACCCCACGGAGCAGTACAGGGAGGCTGAAGGGGCTGATCACATAGAAGAAAAGTCTATTCAAGACGTTATATACCTTCTCCATGGAGACAAACATCGGTGTTTTTTATTTTTGAGACCTGGGTGTACACTGAGAACTCTGTTGTGATGGGTTAGGACAGCACAACGTGTGTTTCACCATCCACATTTCTGCCCTGGTAACACAGGGGACTGCACAGAGCTCAGCTCTGCCTCTGCAGTTGCCTCCTGTCACCATAAAAATCAAGTACTGCAAGCACAGCATGGATGGATTTTGCACCAGTGCCTGTCAGTTTGAAGCAGAACAACAAAGGATTGGGTTTGGGGATACAGAGAGCTGCATTATCAGTCACCTCTCCTGGCTCAAAGGGCCATCAGTTCCTTCCCTTTGCCAAAACATGCAGTTTGTGGAACTCAGAGGGAACATGTGCAGCTCCCCATCACACAGCCCTGCTGGCCTGGCCCCAGGATGGCAAGGGGAAAGCAAAACCCACTGAACTGAGGGCTTCCCAACAGCCATGGCATTGGGTAATCCTGATTTCAAATGGTGACATTATTCATCTTCTGTGGACCCCTACCCTAATTTAGCTGTGTCTCTAAGCCAGGTTTTCCCCTGATGGGGGAGGGATTCTAAAGAAACTTTCAGCACTCTCTGCTTTAAGATCGTTTATTAAGTCTTATCAGAGAAGTAAAGTCACTGGCGTGACCCAGACACAGCACAGAGCAGAGAATGCAGTAGAATGCCCCCTTATCAAGATAACACGGCCTTTTTAAAGGTAAATCATCCAATTAAAGCTTAAAACAAAAGATATTTTCACTTTTCTACCAATGTTAGACAAATGCTTTTGTCACGTACACAGGAACTGCAGAATTTTTCACCCAATAACTTCAGACATCTTCTACTGCAGAATATGGCATATTAGAAGAAGAAGAAGAAGGTCTAGAAACAACAACAATCCTCCATTTTGGAGTTTTTGCTTTTTATCTATTTACTACATTAATAAACCCAAAACCTTTAGATTTTTCACCATGTAATAACCTTACATAACATTCTATTATTTAGTTCTCACTGAAGTAGATTCTAGTTCTTCCGAAAGAGCTGGCAGTTTTCTCCATGGATAAAAGTCAGACAGTGTTGTCCAGGGGGGTAGAAGCCTTCAAAACAGGCAGGGAAATATTCTCTGCTTTCAGGGCTCCCACAATCTTCCCAGGAGTTTACCAATCTATATGAACCCTGAAATAATTTTGTGTTTCTATTCCAGAGTTCTAATGAAAGTCCTTTCAGTGAAATGCAGCCAACCAATTTCCTGGTATTTTAAAACCTTGTGAAATGTTCAATTTTTATTATGTGATGATACCTTTTATAAAAGCTTAGCAAAACAGCAGTAACCACTAAAACAGCCCCTTAAGAGAGGCTCAAATCTATGCTTGGTAAAAGGGTTTATAATTATTGCTGCATTCATCAAAACAAATCTATTAAGCAAACAAATTACAAACACAGAAGGGTCAGCTCTTATGACACTTTCCTCCATGGTTAGCCCAGCAGAATTGGACACATTAAAACTCTTCCAAACTGTGAAGGAGAAAGTCCTCTCACGAATGAAATCATGCAGACAATTCCCAGCTGGATATCCTTTGTTTTTCATATTGATATTTGTTGTGCTCAGGGGACATTAGCAGCACAGCAAAAATGTAAAAATAGACCACCACTGCTAATAGTCCCTAACTGCTTTAAAAACATGGTTACAGCTCATGTGTGCATGTATATATATGTATGTGCTAGATGTAATAAATATATTAAATACATATCTAAATAAAAATAACATGGCGTTGAGCAATCCTTGTTGGTTAAAGAGGTGGAGGGAGGGAGAAAAGCTCATCAGAGGCTCCTAAAGATCATCAGAAGCTTTTGCTGCAGAAGAACTTGCTCTCACAAAAATTACCTCCCCAGCCTCATCCACAAGTCCCTCAGGAGAACAAAGAGGCTGCCAAGGAGAAAGACTCAGAGAACAGAGTTTCACTGCCTTCCCCAGCATTTGTGTTTATTCAGGGGAAATTACCCCCTACTCACAATTAAAAGTTTACCACGTTCAGATTTCCCATACCACTCTCCCTTTACGTTTATTTCACCAAATGGTCACAATGAGAATCTGCCCCAATTCAATGGATAAAACACCCCTTTATGGCAGGGAAGAAAATAACTTTCCCAGCCAATTTTATCTACAGGACTCAGCAGCAGCAGCAAGAAGTAAAGGGAGCTGCAGATCTCTGCTTGCAGGTTGCTGGGGTTATTTTTGCAACCCAAATGTGGTCTTTGGATTAGAGGACAGAAATGGGATCAAGAACTGGAGAGTCATTTTCATGTCTCAGGGGGTTTGCTGTGCCCCACTGGTGAAATCTCTGAAGCCCTTTGGGCCTCCCTTGCTTGTATAATCAGATTTCTAACACTTCATAACCCTCCAGAACTTCAGAAACACGGTGGGGGTAAAGCCTGATTAAGGCAATTAAAGACCCCCCATAACAAGGCACTCCAAGGAAATACAAACTATACAATTCCTTGCCTAACAGCAGCAGAGTCCTCAGCATTTCCTGTGTCACTGATGTCTGTGAGGATGGGATCCCTCAGGTTTTGGAGCTCTAAAACCACCTGGAAACTGTCACAGCTTTCCCAGTGCTGGCCTGCCTGATCTCCACAATGAGGCAGGAAATGGTTGGTGCAGAGGAACAGAAGTTTGTCACAGGTCACCCTCAGGGGATTTGTGTCCAGCACCCCCACTGCAGACACCCCAGAGGTGCCCTGTGCTGCCTGTTGCTGCTGCATATTTGGCTTTATTTCGTGGCTTGGTGGGTGCTTTTTCAAACACACAACATCTGCTGGTGCTGAGTTTTTTCCAAAACTCAAGAGCATTCAGACCCCACCAATTTTGACATACACCTCCATGTAACACTCAAGAGGACTATGAGCTGGGCTAATTAAGAATTATTTTCCAGCCTCCTTTCCATATCCCTGATGAACCAGTCCTCAGAGTGGTACCAAGCAGGTTCCTGAAGGAACAGACCCAGAGCCCTCCTGGAGCAGGTCCTTTCTCCATGTCTCAGAGCTCCTGAGTTTTTTCCCTTCTTTTCCCTGTTGCTGGGAGGTCAGAGCAGGAGAGAGAGAACTGGCTGTGTGTGGGAAAGTCCTTTGGAAAGGAGAGAGAGAACTGGCTGTGTGGGAAAGTCCTTTGGAAATTTAAACCAATAAGGAAAGCGTAACTACTCTCTAACTCTTGAGAAATACAAGGGCAAACAATCCATGAGTTTGTTCCCAGCACACATCTAGCACTACAGGAAAAACTCAGTTTGACTGCTCAAACAGGTCGTATTTCAAACCCTTGCTCTACCATCTCCCCACCCCTGAGAGAAGCCAGACAATGCCATCAAGAGAGAAGGGGCTGTTTTCCACAGAATTATCAAAACTATCAAAAAAACCCAGTTCTTCTCAGCTGGCAGCACAGAAAAAAAAAGGCTGCCTACGTTTTTCTGACAGTTTTTAAGAAGGAATTCACAGTTTAGGGTCCCAAAATAACTTTAATCCCATGCACATTAAAAAAATATCCCAATGCTATGACAACATAGGAGAGTTAGCAAGAGATAAGCAAATTTTGTTTAATACATTTTCACAGGAGAACACATTGCTACACCAAATTCAATGCAGCCAGCTCTGCATTTATAAACCATGAGTGCAGCCATGAAGATTAGATTACTTCCCCCGCCCCCCTTTTATTTAAAGCTGAGATTCCCATGGTTCCAGGAGCTCAGATTTCCATAAAAACGGCGAGCACTGCTAGACTGCCATCCCTGCAATCAGCTCAAGTGCCAGAAACGTGCAGCAATGCAGTTCCAGGCTCCTCTTCCTCTGCTCAGTTCATTGCTGTGCCTGCCTGCTCCCTTCTTTAGAAGTTGAATTATTGCCCCAAGCCCTGAGGTGGCCACCTGCTATCAATGAAAAACCAGAAAACCAGCCCTGGTGTTTCCTGGGTACCCACAAATACAACCTCACACTCATCTCCTCAACAAAATAGTGCCAGCCCCATCTTGCAGGAGACCACGTCAAGCACCACCAGTTGAAATTACTTGCTCAAGGGCACAGAACTAAAATTTGAGTTTGAGTCCATTTCATCTATAACCCAGCCCAGTGCTGCTGCCAGGTGCTATCTCTGTGCTGGTATCACTGAAGTTCCACGCTTCCTCTAACTACAATCATTTTGAAATGCAGATAAACAGTTATGGAAAGATCCAAACTAGGAAAAGACACAACCTTAAAATCTATTGCTTTTGACCAGAAGCATCCATATAAATTTTTCTGCAGTGGGGATCCCACTAGAGCCCACCTAATATTGTCACTTGCAGTTCCTTTGGCTGGCAGCACCCATCAGGTCAGCAGCTGATTTATAAGTGTTGGAGATTATTTATATTTGCTGCTTCTACCTTGTCTCTTTAAATAAAACAATACTTATCTTGATACCACTGAGATGGTTCCTCCAGTTTGTACAAGAATAGGTAATGCTATCTAAATACATTCTTCAGTCTTGGCATGAGATGATTTAACTGGATTTGTTAAAAGGAAGGAAAAAAAATTAAAAAGAAATTTTAAAAGTGCAATAAGGCTGAATCCTTAGCCAGGCCAAAAAAAAAAAAAAAAAAAAGGCACATTTCACAATGTGAAGCCTTCACTGAAGGCTTCATTTGCTCTAAGTGAATTCTGTTTGTGCCATCAAGTCTCACTTTCCAGCCCTCTTCTGTATCTTTCTGTACACATGGTGTCATTAATCTCCAAAGCATCACCTACAGTCCACACGTGCTCTTTAACATCACTACAGTACTGCAGAGCACTGAATTTCATCAGCCCAGCATAACCGAAATTTGGATTGCTGGAGGAATAAGTTGTGGTTTAGTAACATTAAGTTTTTTGTCACTGTTGTAGAAATATTACATTGAAGAGTTAGGATTTTCCTCCCAGAAACCTACAGGAATGCTCTGAATTTACATTACAGCAAAACCTAAGCAGAAAAAAGCCCCAACACCCATTTACTTGTATTCATTGTCACAGGGCAAGTTTGACAGTGGTTGAAAAGCTGGTTTTGTGCTTTTAAGGGGATCAGTTTCTCACATGGAAGAACCAATGTCTTCTGAAAAAAAGATTCATTTTTCTCCAGCTTCCCTCTACAAATAAAAACCACTTTGCAAGAGTCTGGCCCACACCACAGGACAAGGGGAGCCCACCCACTGCTGGAGATCATCACCTAGAGTAAAATATTTGGGAAGCAAATCAGATCTTTCAGGTATGTAATCCCATTGTATTTCAGTGGAGATTTGTACCTTATTTAGCTTCTGACTAAAGCTCTGCTCTTGGCACTAAATAATACTTGAAAGCATATTTGTATTTCTGGAGCTGAGGCCCAGCTCTATCCCACAGGCCCCAGTGTGCACAATGCACACGAAATTGGAAGCTGTGCTCAGCTGAGCCCCTCATGAGCCCAGGTTATGTGATGGACAGCAAGAGAAGAAAGCTGAGCTAACACAGAAAAACAGGTGCAGCATCCAATTTGGGCCAACTTTCCTATTTAAAAAAGCTTTTTAAGGGTCCTCGGGGTAACTCTCATTGCTATTGCAAACATTAAGTCCTTGTGGTGAAGCAATGAGTTCCAACAGATCTCTCAGACAAAATTTAGTATTTGTATTTTAAATGAACAAGCTGCAGAATAGGTAAAGCCCTTAACTGCACCTGAACAGCAGTTCTGGCAGAATATTGAGAAAACACTTAAAATGTTTTCAGGGCAGGGGGGAGAAAAAGTGACTGCTGATTTAAAATCCCTTTTATGGCTACATTTATTGCCATTCTTATTGTAATGTCTAGGCTTGCTCTATGCATGAGCCTCAGGCCTCTCTCCCCACCAACTTCAAACAGGGAATTTATTACAGAAAAAAGTGTGGCTTTTCCCAAAAAAAAAAACCAGACTCAGAACAGTGCTAACTGAGAGCAGCCCTAAATACAGAATTCTCAGAGCACAGCCCATTAAAAGACAGCCCAACAGAATTAATAAGCAACCATCCCAGCCACTGAAAACACCCAACACCATGTATTTGCTTTACAGAGCTGCAGATTATTTTCAAATCACACATGTCATGTGTGAAAAATAAAAAATTCTGATGTTTTGCTGTTTAGCACAGGTCCCCTCTGCGTGCATCTGGTGGAACCTTTATTGCTGGGAGGTGGGGTGGATTTCAAGTCCACAGACCAGAAAGGAACAGGAATAAATGATGCAGCGTGCCAGGGGACAGGCTTCCTTTCAAGCCAGTGACAGCTGAAGCAGCCTGGCTTTGGTTGCTTGCAGGGTCAGAGATAAAGTGGGCCCTTAGCAGCTGCAGAGGAGTCCCAGTGCTGAGGATGTTTTTAACCTCTGCTCCAAGCTTCCAGCAGAGTGAGGCAGGAGGTGATAAAAACGAGTTTGTAACGAGCCACGGTGCCTTGATGGCTCGAGATAGACCTGACACTGCCAGGACAGCCATATCAGCCTGGAGTTGTGCCAGGGAGCACAAACCACATTCCAGGCAATGTCAAAAAGGAAACAGAATAGAGATGTGCTGTAGGCAGCAGCTATGGCAGAAGATAAAGAGTGTTCTGCATTCAGCTTTGAATCCAAGCTTTTTCCTTCCCTGCCTTGGTGACAATTTGGATCCCACAAAATCAAGAGGATTTAATGCAATATCTTATTTTTGTAATTCCTTTTAAGCAAAGAAATGAAACAAAAGACTGGTTTTTTAAAACTAATCTTTTCATACCTGCTATACTCCAACCAAGGGAAAGCTATTTCTTTCAAGGCCTTCTTGCCTGCTATGCCTTGACTCCTGATCTCCTGGACTAAACTTCAGACATTTATAAAACAAAATGGAGATTCTGGCACTGCTACTGTTCATATTTAGCTTTACAGAGTTCAGAGGGGCTTTTTATTGGGAAAAATAATCAATATTAAGAGCTGACACTTGGGCTGCTGATGTTTATTTTACCTTTCTAATTTATTGTTAGATTCAACTTTTCCACTGGGCCCAGAGCTGCTTCTTTACCATCCCAGCCCCTCATCTGACCTCTTGGGTTCTGATTTCTCCTTCTAATTCTCTTCATTACACCCCTGCCTTGCCACAAGACCACCTCTGCTCCCTACTGCACTACAGGGTTTTCCTGGCCACTCTCCACTCATACCTGAACCAGAACATCCAAGTGCTGGGTTCAAGGAAAGAAAGCAGCACCATAAGTTCCTAGCTGCAGAGAGGAAGAAAAGACCCACATGGGGAATAAAAAGCCAACAACACCATCAATTGATTCTTTTTTCCTAGTTATTCATTAAAACATGCATATATTTAGACTACTAATATCACACAGCCTCCACATATAGGCAGAAAATGTCATTCTTTCTGGTTTCAGTCTGACTTGCACAAACGGCATCACCCCAGAAATAACAATGCCATGACAACAGTTAAAGGAAAAGATCTAGAAAGCTTCATGTGGTGTTGGACCACAGCACAAGCTAAGCCAGTAGAAATACCAGAGAAAGAAGTTGCACTGCTTCTTGCCGCTGTTTATTTGTGTAATTAATTGTTGTCCCAGCCTCAAAAGGTGATGAGGATGTTTGCAATCATGGTTCTTGAGACCAGAGACCCCTCACTTCCTGCTTTGATTCTGGAGGAAAGTGCAGCTGCCTAAAACACACCTAGTCCAGTTAATTGCTAGTTAAAACTAGTCCAGTTAATTGCTAGTTAAAACTAGTCCAGTTAATTGCACCATCTTGGTCATGTCCTCAGTATCCCACCGTGTCAGCCTCCATCCAACAACAAACTACACACCCTTGGTGCTCTGGGGTTTGGTGGTACCGTGGGTAACTCGGGCTGTTCCCCACCTTTTAAAGTCCCCCAATAACTCCCCCTTGTCAGTGTATTAAATAATTTTGCTACCGAACACTCCCAGTTATATCAGGACCCCAGAGAGCCCTGTACCTGGAAGTAAATATGGACCCAAATTACTTTCTCATGCCATTATCTTCTCCTATCTTTCCCCTCGTGACAGGGGAGAGCACAGCCTGTTGTTCCTGTATTCCTTTGTGCTTGCCCAAACTTCTTTTGCAACCATTTCTTCCAGCAGGTGGCCCAGGGCAACCACTGAGTACCAGATCCACCATCCACCCCTGGAGAGGGCACTTAGGAAAGACTGAACCCCACATTTAGTGGGGCAACAACCCTGTGGGCACGATCAGAGCCTTCCAAAGAGATGGGCACCAGCACTGGCACCACGAGACTCTGCACAGGGGCTGGTGGCTGCAGGCAGGATTTCCAGCCAAGCTCTCCCAAAAGGATGCTCACCCCGGATCAGCACGTTCTGCTCCAGGGGATATCATCCTCTGCAAGCAGCCCTCAGCCTCCCCTCACTGCTGCAGCACCCGAAGTGGTGCCTGACCTCTGCAGATGAAGAGGAGCAGAGGCAGGTGGAGAGCGAGGTGTTTTAATGCAGCGATCACACCGTGGGGGCTCCCTGCTCAAATCCCTGCAGAAGAGGCTCACACTAACTGTTGTTTCTGAAATAGTTCCATCAAAATCAGCACACAGCACCGCAGCCAACTCTGATAACACTTCCATATCCATTCACACAGCAAGAAAAATGGGGAGAGAGGAGAGGAGCTATTTCACAGGATGTGAAAATGGAGCCTGTAGCAGTGACGTACTGCAGAACTTGTTATTTTCTCTGTAGAAATATTTCATGTCATGCCTCTGACCCGTGAAGATAGTTTAACAGGGAACATTCCAAACCAATTTTTACAGTTATTTTTTTTTGCCCTCAGGACTGAAATATAAAAGTAACCAGACAATTTGTGCAGCTCCTGGTAAAAGAGATGAAATAAAAAGGCTGCTATTAAACAGCTTTATAGTAACTACAGTATGCTGGAATCATCATACATATATTAATATAATACTGCTGCCTTCCACTTGCCTCAGCCCTTAAGTGATAAAGATAAACCAGGAAAAGTTATCCCAGCAATTGCCTGGAGCAGTGAGCAGTGTATTTACATACTGCACTGGGCATTTGTGGGGTTTAGGGAAGAAATACCATTTAAACAAGGATACGTCCATGTTACATATACATAGCACAGCACCTTTCTCCACCTGCTGCACCATTTTTATTTTATGGGGATCTTTGCAGCCCAAGGAGCCCGGTGTTAATTTAAAAGCTGCATCCTGCAGAGAGGGTGGATGTTTGCTCTGTGATTGCCATCTTGTGGCCACAGAAACCTGTCGCCCTCCGTGTGTACTGCTCCCAAACAAATCCATCCTGGAGGAAAGGCAACCTTTTGGCTATTCCTTGAGCTGTAAGGGGTAATTTAGAGCTCTGGCTGACAAAAAGACAGGTTGTGGTGTCCTTGTGTACAGCTCAGCCAAACCCCCTGCCCCGGGCACCTAAATATTGGTGGGAAAGGGTGCAGGTGAGCAGCTCCCAGGTGCTCCATTGGGCTGACCCTGCTTGCCCAAGAGCATGGAAACAGCCTCTGGTTGTTGTCATTAATGATATCGTTAAATCACCATTTGATGACTAATGAAATACGGCTGAAGTCACACAGCAAGTCACTGCAAGAAAAGAGTTCAGCAATTCTGGAAATAACAGCTTTTATCCTTATTTCATCCCACCTGGGAAAGTGCACATATGTGGGTTTAAGTGGAATTTATCGTCTCTTGATTGAACAAACATCAAATACTATTTTTGATGGGTATCTTAAAAAATACGTCTCTTCAAGTATATACATTGCAGAATATATTGGCTAGAATTCACACACTGCTACACAGCATAAGCAAAAAAAAAAAAAAATTATTAAAATTACCACCCACAGAGTGTCTTGCCATGAGTTTAGGGTATTTCATATTGTGAGACACCACAAATCTGAAGGCAAATGAGACTTTTCTGCTGTGGTTATAAAATTTATCATGCAAAACATCATTTTATCCATGCCACCAACTGAGTATTTTGATCCTTGCTCTCAGACTCATTGTGTACTTTAGCACATCTCCAGCATGAAATATGAATACATTGTAATTCCAACAACCACAAAACCCAGAGGCAGGAGCTTGGAAGGATTCCCAGCAAGAACTGTGAGGGAGAGAAATCACCCAAACTCTTTAATGCTCATTAAAGGGACAAATGTAATTCAGTCTTAGATTTCCCCAACAGGTTTCAACAGAAAGAGAGCCTTAAGGCTTCCTAAACAAGAGTTGAAAGGTTAAACAAACAAATAAAATCATACACAAACTCAACAGCAACTTCTCCCTTAAAAATTACCCTCTAAATTGGGCACCATTTTAGATCCCCAAGTTTGCTGATCCCTTTGTTGTGTTCTGGTCTTTTCTGAAAGCATCCACCTTACCCACCCACAAGAGATTTTTATTTTAAGAATTCCTATTTTAACAGGTGCTGGTAGGTGCTGTATGGAAAGAATAGTTTTTGAAAATCATCCTAAGGCCTCATGATATTAACAGGGCCAAATGCAGATAACAGGTACCTGTTATCTTTCTTCTTTGCCTCTCCTGAGATCTGTTCTACCTCAGCTCTTGTGTCCTCTAGAACTTCCAGCTATGCCAGTTCTTGCAATAAATTACAGCACCCACACATCTTACCCCTTCTTGTAATACCACAAGGCATTTTTCCCTATTTCATCCCCATTCTGGGATATTCCAGTCAGGCTCTTTTAGCCTCCCCTTTTCCAAAGAACTGACTGGAGAAACAGAAACATCTGCTAATGGTACCAAGCCCTTCCAGACAGGAAATGGCATTTGCAGTCTCCCAGCACAGATCAATATGTAAGGACTTTCAGAACAAAACCAGCTCAATTATTCCACCCAAGGCTCACACACAAGGAACAGACTCATTGGTTTAATCATCTGGGGAGAGACCAGTTCTTTGTTAAAAAAAGAAAAAAAAAAAAAAACCAGCCCCACTGCATCAGGTAGAGTTTTGATATCAGCACTAACCCACCAAGCACAAAGCAGGAGGGCATCCATCAGTGCTTGAGGCAGTCCTTTACCTGCTCCACACACAGCAGGGAGGAAAATCTACAGCTAAACCTGTTGCAAACTGGAAATAGCAGGAACCACACACAAATACACAACACAAACACTGCTCTCCTCCCCCCTTCAGGACATGCCTCTCCCGCAGCCCCATCCCTGAGCCATCCTGCCCTCACTGAGCTGAGAGAGGACAAGAGACACCTCAGGGTCCCTCCTCCTTTTCTCAGAGAAACAATCAATACCAAGTACACAGAGCAGAAACACAAAGCTTCAGCCTGACAGTTTTTTCCATCCTTTTCTAAATGTCCTCTGCAGGCAGTGAGAGCATCCAGCTTGGGCTGCAATCCCAGCTGCTCTGGATTCATCTTCCTTATGACACTTGGAACTTCCACACCCAGCCAAGCCCTCCCAATTAGTGCATCTCTCTCCTGCAGCACAAACACTCTATAACACACAGATCAGACTCGATTTGCTTGTAGGAAAAAAAAAAAAAGGCAGTAGAACATTAGGTGTGGATTTGCCTCATTGTAAAAAAGGAACTTTGATTGTAAGAAAAATAAAGCTTTGCAGTACATTAGAGAAAAGCAAAGCAAAGCCGTACTAAGAGAGGCAATTAGTAAGAGATGTAATCCAAAAAGCCACTCCCAATTGCACTCCCGATTCTCCTCCAGCTGTGCCTCCAAAATGCAGGAGCAGAGCAGAAAAGGGGAACGCCGAGCCATCCCAAAGCCCAGCTCCCTGCACCCACAGCCCCAGAGCAGCACAGCAGCCACATCTGTGCTTCAGAAATTCCCTCAGCAGCAGCACGGGGGCTGGTTTATCTCTTAAAGCTTTGTTCCGGCTGACCCACAGCAAAGAACTTCTCACAGGAGCCACAACTCAGATCCACTGCTCAGAAGAATTACATTTAGAAGGGACCATAAATACCCTCCACACACACACACACACATCCTCGCAGAGCAGGCTCTTCCCTCCAGATTGGAGGCTCACCCCTGTCAAAAATAAGGGCAACTCTTGATTTAATTAAAAGAATAAAGCAATTTATTAAAAAATTAATTTAGAAAAATAATAATTTTTAATTTCAAGAACACAAAAACACAACCCGGGAACGCAGGGATAGGAGACTCTTGTAGCCTAAACGGCTAAAAACCCAAGGCAGAGATCTGCAGCGCTGGGTGTGCTCAAGCTAATCGTGAGCAAAAATGAATTAAAAAAAATCTCTGAATAGAGATCGAAGCCTTTCACCCACAGCTGTTGTGAGGGCAGAAAATCCGGCCCCTCAGCCGGTGCAGCGCGGTTTAAACCCCGCGGACCCTCCCGGCCTGCCCACAGCCCCGCCCCCTGGCGCACTGTGATTGGTCAGTCAATCAGTGAGGTCATGTTCCTCCACCAATGGCTCGCCTGTTGCTAGGGGGAGACGTCATCCTCTCCAAAAGGCGGGAAAAGGCCTCATTAAAATTCAAGGTTGCCATGGAGCTTATTTACAGGCCAACAGTCAGTTTCTAAAAATAGCCTTTTAACTGTGGGGTGAGGGGGTTTGGTCTTTAGGAACACAGGTTGTCTGAGGGGCTGATTAAACAGGATTAAATGATTTTTTAAATAAAAATACAACTTATTTAACTTCAATTTTAAATCTTATGGCATCTTTAAATCTTATCTCTTAATAGGAGAACAATACAGAACCTTTTGATGAATAAATATTTAGCAATTGAACAGGTTTTAGTACTTATTAACTTTACTGTAACTTTGGGGTCTCTTAATTCAACTAGCAAAGAATTAATCATGTAAAGGTCAACTTCATGAAAACATTTATTACTAATATTAATAACCTTGGGGTTTATTAATTTAATTACTAAACAATTAATTATGCAAAAGCCAGCTTCACAAAAATATATATAACATCCCTCTCCAAGTCTAACCTTTGAGACATTAGAAAGAGGGTTAGTTCCATTTTGTGTGTGATTTCCTTGGAAATTTTACTGCCCTCTTGTAGGAGCCAGAGCAGCAGCTCAGCAGGATTCCAGTGTTTATTGGGATGCAGGGCACAGATGATCTGATCACCACTGAGGTGGTTATTTAAGAACTGCTGCTTGTAGGAGCACATTTCCACCCAGCCCAGCTGCAGAGAGAACCAGAGCAAGGCTGCCCATGGCCAAATCTGTGACCTGGTCGTGTATGTTTAATTCCAGTAAACACACTCAACCCTCTCAGGTAAAAATTTACAAAATATTTCACAGAAAATGCGATTAAACTGTGCTGTAGGTGACTTCAGTGAGGTCTTTGATGCCAAATTTAGCAGCTGGCCACAGTGATCAGTCCTGGTGAGAGAGGAGAGGACAGAGAGAGGAGCAGAGCTCAGCTGGGGCCAAGGCTCATAAAGACACCTGGGCCACACAGTCCAGGAGCACCAGGGACTGGACACCTGAAGTTAGGTTAAATTAATCTCAGCTTAAGTGCTTCAGTAGAATTTTAAATCTTCAGGGTAAAAAAAATTCAACCAAACAAAAAACCCAAGCCACCAAATTATTTATTATTAATTTAGTTTGAAGAGGAAACAGAAGCTAAACATCTTTCCAAATGAACTTCCAGTATTCTGTCTGTGATGTTTACTGCTGTTACTAGTAATACATCCCACCAAACAAAGCATTTATTTTAATTGGCTCCTTGAGTGTGTGATTAGTTTGTTTCTGCAGATCTTTGACACATCCACATAAGACAAAAACTGCAATGCTTGAAAGCCAGATTACTGTAAATCACCAGAAGTGACAATGTTTTCATGAACTTACTTAAATGGCTTTTTTCCTCCTGATTACAGCATCTATAATACCACCTGATAGCATTCTCTTTGATCAACTCTTTGACTGCCACAAGTTCATATTAATTTAAACTCAGTATTGGTTTAGGATAAAGTCTATGCTGAATTTGGTTACCTAGTTAAATAGACCTTGTCATGACTGTATTGTTTCAAAGGACTGGGCTAGTACCCATTTCACTTATGTAGCCCAGCAGTAATTAAAACATTTTTCCTTTCAGATATAAATCTCTTTATAAAGAATGAACGCTATTCTTAAAATGCAAATTAGCACACCTAGACCTTGTGTTCTCAGAGACATAGCTAATCAATGTCTAATGTGGTGAAAATAAAACATTACATGTATTATCTACAAAGGTTAAAAATTCAGAACACAGACCTGTGAAGCTGTGATACGACAGGCGAAATGAGAAAGAACAAACAGTGCGTTCAGAAATGCCAGCAAAACAAGGGGAAAAAAAGTGAAATTAAAAAGAAATAGGAGAAAAATAATTAACTGCCTCTATGATCAGGCTCAGTTTGCAGCCCCCACCTCTTGTTTATAGTGACAGGCTCGGGTTTGGGGCACCACATCACTCACAGCACCCCTGGCACTGCCTCAAACAGCACTTGCCATTAAATGGTCATCGATGTGAAAACGGGTCTGAATGGGTTTCTCATTATGAAATTACTTCTGGTGGCACGATATTATCTCAAATACTCCAAAGAGCCACAAAAGGATCATTATTCCTTAAAACAAAACCAATCAACCAAAAATACTCCAACCAAACACAAACAACAACAAGAAAAGACTTTACCAAAATTTCTCTGAAAGGGTATAATAGCTTCCTTTGGTCTGAGGAGGAAAATAAACCCAAAACAACAACACAAGTACCAAAGCCACAAACCACATAATGGGGAAAGGGAAATGGGTGGGTTCTTTTTTTTTTCCTGTTTTTACATCATGTAATATCCTGACTCCCAACAGAATATTTTCAGTGGAGAAATAAATGGTTTTCTAAAGTTCATTAATATGAACAGGAAAAAGACGAGTGCCATCATGTGGCACCAAAGTGTGTAAAATTTGTGTTTATTTTCTCTAAATGCATAGCATTATTAAATGCATACACATAGTAGAAAAATCTTGTAATTAAAAAAATCTGTATCTGCCAGAAATCCTTTGAACTTACAAAGTAAATCAAATTTCAGAAGCATCAGCCCCCAATTAATTCAGTGTAACCCTCTTTAAATAATGCTACGTTGAAGATAAAGAGACATGACTGAGAATTTCTGATGCATCATTACTTAATGAAAAATATTAATAGCTCATGAAAATTATGTAAATTATGATGGAATTGGAATCATCCAATTGATGATTGGAAGGAATTAAACCAACTGCATGGAGACAATTTGAATGGAGAAGGAGTAGCCCATACTCACTGAAAAAAAAAAAATAATAATAACAACAACTCAAGTGCATCAGAAGTCCATGCCCACAAATCATAAGGGGATGCTGCATGAGAGAAAACTCCATGGTTCTGATGGGAGGTGTCAATCAAACATGATGCCTCAAAATCACTTTAATAAACATGAATGCAGGAAATACCGTACAGAGGAAAACAAATGTACCAAGCTCTTGTCATTTATTATATCCCAAGACCCCTCAAACCTGAAGGAGGAGATGCCTCCTGTTTAATGACCTGTTTAATGAGGAAGGTTACAGGGTCAGGTTTGTCTCTTTGCAGGACTGGGATGTGCCTCACTAGAAAAAAAGTCATTTCCATCCGTGCTGCCCACACAGCAATAACTAGTTTAAATATAGTTATTAACCTCATAAAGTCTATCAAAATTAGAATTGTTTTGTTTAATGACCAGCCATTTCTTAACAGCTGATGGCACCCACTGTGTCTTCTATCGTATTTCTTATTTTAAAAAAAAAATCAAGGGAAAAACATCACTTCAAAATTCAACACCTTGGCCTTGTTTGTTTGTTTTCAATCACCTCCTTCCCCCATGCAGGTGCAGAGCAGCAGCAGACCCTGACACTGTGGCAGTGGGGAATTTCCTTTGTTTTCTCCCAAATTTGTCCTTGTCCTCTGCATCTCCAGCACCAGACCCAGAGCCCCAGTCCTGCAGAAGCCCCGATTGGAGAAATGTGTTAGGCTGCAAACACGGTGGTGTTTCCCGAGGCTCTGGAGATGGATGCTCTGGAAACACAGCCTGGGAGCACTCCCTGCAGCTCCAGCAGGAATCCAGGCTGCTGCCTGCAGGCTGAGCTGGGAATCAGCCCCCAGGAGCCTTTGTAGGCAACACGTGGCACTTCCAAGCAACATAATTCCATATGAACACAGAAATAGGGATTTACAGCTTCTCCTTCTGCCTCTCACAGAACTACTTTAAATAAGCCTCACCAACTTCCCTCTATTTCAATTTGGGAAGCTAAGAAAAGTTGGATGTAAAGTATTACAGAAATATACTGTATTCCCACTCTATCAGCAGCTTCAAAATATTTCAGCATGGAGTGCTATCTTTTCCCTGAAGATTTTTATCCAAAGACACAACAATCCAGAAGCAGTGTTGAATAGATGCCTCTCTAGACACAAAAAGCCCGAGTCAATTATGTGCATAACTATGAGCAAGTCTAACTTTGAACAGACTTCAAATGAGAAAATACAGTGTTGAATTTACATAAAGTTAAAAAAAAACCACATTTCAAATTTATTTTCTTTCTCTTTTTCCTCCACTGCTGCAGATACAGGCTGCTGTATTCCTGCTGTACCCCATCTTGTGACAGGAAACTACACCATAACTACCCTTTTTATCAAACCACAGGCTTTATCTTAAAAACAGAGAAGATTTCTACCTTCCACAACTCCAACAGGAAAGTTGTTTCCAAACCTCATCACATCAACTATTACAAATATCTTTCATCTTTCAAATCTGTCTATAAACAGTGACATGGATAAATATGTGATTCTTTGCACCATCATTTTCCTTCTGTTTGGACACCACATTTCTTTACTCTCCTGAGAGGGTTTTAGCACAGGGTGCCCAGGACAGCACCAGCCCATCTCAATCTCAAGATACCAGTGCTTCTCTGCAGCCCTTTATGTTCATTATCCTTTAGCAAGTTCCATTTCCTTGCCCAAATTCCCAACATTAGTAACATGGATATTGACAGATAATCACTTTTCCCTCACCTTAGCCAGGAATTGGAAGCCAGGCATTGTATGTGAACATAAAATAGGTATAGATTATGAAGGAAAAGTCTTCAACACTAGTAAATGCACAATGATTCATGAATCAGTTTTGTGGACAGATGACAATTAATTAATTTTAATCATAAGAAACAAGGAAAAGTGTTACTTGAAAATATTAGCATATTGTTCACCTTTTTATTTTTATGGTCTATTTTTCCATTATCCAAAAGGAAATGGATGGACTTCACTCAGAGCTTGCAATTTATACATGTTATGTTATTAGTATATACAGATTACTGAAAATCTTCAGGTTTTACTTGTTTGGCCACGAGGATTCCCAAACTGCCAACGTAGGCTCTGAGTCCTGGCTCACAAAATTTCTTGTTGTTGTTGTTTGCAATATTCAAGTCTACTGTATGCCCAAACAGTGTATAAAGAAAAATTAGTCCAATTTCCATTTGTGTGCAAACACATTTCCAGAACTTTAAGTCAGATTGCACTTGATAGGGTGTCTCAGGCTTAAAGCACCTTTTATTTGCAAGATTTATTGAAAAGCACAAGCTTTTAATCAGATTTTACTAAATGCATTTTCACCTGTCTTTTCTATAACGTTCTAAAACCCAGATTTGACTTTATCTGTGCCGTGCAGAACTGAGAGGCTGCTGTGAACATTTTCAGTGGGAGTTTGCAGAAGAACAAGCCCCAAACAGCTTCTGCTAAGGAAGGATGCTGCTACTTCACAACAGGGGCCTCGTGGAGCAGGAGACTGAAGACAGAGCAGCGTTTTGCCCAGAGGTGGAAGACAACTGTAGAGATAAAATGAATGACATTTTTTAGCTGTTTCACCCCCCTGGATTTACACAGGTTCTCAAAATGCCCAGCTGCACTGCCCTTTTCCAAGGCTCTATCATTATTAGCTTGTTACACCCCAGTGGTTTCAAAACTCTAACTTTTTCTTCCTGTCATATTCGCTGTTTTATAATCTTTAAAAGAAATAGAAAAGAAACTCTGTACTAACCTATAAAATATTATTTACTCAATAGGTGGATGGTTTCTTTCAAGCAGTCACTACCAACCTCCCATAGCTACAAATAGAAATGATAAAGTACAAGAAACCTTCACACAACTCTTTGAAAAATGCTGCGTTTCTGTGAACAATAACTATCTCCAATATCACTTTTCTTATTCCATAAAAACTTTTATTACCTTTTTTTCTTCCCTAAGAAGATGGGCAAGCACATGTGCCAGTGGCTGCACTGTGACCAGTACAAGAACATGGTGTGGAGTCTGTACATTCAATTTCTGACTTCAACAAATAAAGCCAACAAATTACATGGGAAGGGGGAAGAAAAAAAGTTGAAAGAATGCGATCCCAATCTTAGAGGGAATGTGCTTGCACAAAAGAGGGAAGATTTCAAGGGAGATTTTCCCATCCATACAAATATCTACTTGGTACTTATAGGGAAAAAAAAAACCAAAACCAAAACAAACAAAAAACCTCAAACAAACAAAAAAAGGGCAGGGGGAAGGGAAAAAAAGGAAAATGATGTTATCTGGACAGCATATTCCTGTGGGGTTTTGTCTGGAGCACAGGGGGTACAGGCAGTATCTGCAGACAGACTGCCAATAAAAAGCACAGGTGAGTAAATCCTGGTTTACACCCCATCCCCTCCAGAAAAGGGATTTTACAGGGGATTTTACACCCCTCCCTCCAGAAGAACTCAACACCTTCACTCCTAACTGCAAAACACCAATGCCCACAGGTGGAAGGTCCTATCAGAGCAGAATTGCTCTATTAGTAATAAATTAGAAGCTAAACACTTGCCAGGTCGGGGGATTTAGATGAGGAACATGAAGTTGTTTTATTAAACTAATTTCTTCATTGAGTGCAGATTATTTGGAATCATGCTCTCACAGTTTTATCTTTGAGAAGTAAAAAGGATGATTGCAATGGGCTAAGGCAGGTTTACTTTCCTGGAGTTCTTTGGAATGGATATCTTGCATGATTGAGCAGAGCTTTGTTCAATTCTCAAAGCAATTTACTAGGATTGAGAACAAAACGTTTGGTAGAGCAAGTTGTTCAGTCCTGGATGATTACTTCTTATTCCAAAACAATTACAATAAAGGGAAAATGGGTTATGTTCCTGTAAAAATATGACTCTTTCCAAGTAGCAGCAGAGAAACACATGGATACACAATCCCAGCCCACTAAAGAAAACAGTCAGTCCATATTTTGCCAAAAAGTGCCTAATTAAAACTCACTGCTTCTCCATTTTTAATAATTTCAAAAGAGCTATATAAAGTAGGATATATCCCCCCCCAGTAATCAGAAATGTGCTTTTTCCCATTCTGTGTTATTAGTTCCAGTTCCATGCAGGTTGGAAGTCACTGCTGCAATGCTGAACCAAACACAAGCAGAGCAAGGGTATTGCTTGGGCCTGAACCTCGAGTTATTGGATCAAAGAAAATGAAAAGCCACTGCTTTGCTCTGCACTTGTTCCACTGACAAAGGGCTTCTCCCAGCTCTGGAAATAGGAACTTTTAATTGAAAAGCTTTGGGCTGTGTTCCTCATACCACTGCAACCCATTTACACTCTGGGACTGCAAGTGGGGAAGGGGAAGGAAAGCAGCCTCAATTTTCAGAGGTTTCTGCAACTGTAAGTGAAGCCTATTTGGAAAATTGAGACCTCATCAGCTTTTGTCTGAGGAGGGAAAGCAGGGCATAAATTCATTTCAAGTCTGTGATAAGGTTATTGAATAAAATGAAATACAATAAAAATCATTTAGCAGCCAGAGAAAATGGAGAGAGACAGAGAGGTTTGAACTCTCAGGCTCTTCATTCAGGCAGACAAATAGTCAGCAGAGTTTTAACCTTTACATAAATAGCTTGCTTTCAAACATTTACTAAGCCAAGAGCACATCACCAACACCTAAAACCCTGTTCTGCATCCCAGTTCAGGCAACTCCTGAAGCCCACAGAGCCCTGCATTTCCCTAACCCTTGGGACCACATAGGGAAAGCAAAACTTGAAAACTCAGCCTGTGATGGCTGTGGATTTATAAGGATCAAGGAGAACTAGAGATATACCAATATATGGGTCTTGTGGGAGCCCTGAAAGCAGAGAATATTTCCCTGCCTGTTTTGAAGGGTTCTACCCCCCTGGACAACACTGTCTGACTTTTATCCATGGAGAAAACTGCCAGCTCTTTGGGAAGAACTAGAATCTGCTTCAGTGAGAATTAAATAATAGAGTGTTATGTAAGGTTATCACAGGGTGAAAAATCTAAAGGTGTTGGGTTTATTAATGTAGTAAATAGATAAAAAGCAAAAACTCCAAAATGGAGGATTGTTGTTGTTTCTAGACTTTCTTCTTCTTCTAGTATGCCATATCTTGCAGTAGTAGGCTCCTAAAAGTTATTGGATGAAAAATTCCGCAGTTCCTGTGTACGTGACAAAAGCGTTTGTCTAATATTGGTAGAAAAGTGAAAATACCATTCATTTTAAGCTTTAATTGGATGATTTACCTTTAAGAAGGCCGTGTTATCTTGATAAGTGAACATTCTGCTGCATTCTCTGTTGTGTGCTGTGTCTGGGTCACGCTGGTGCCTTTACTTCTCTGATAAGACTTAATAAACTATCTTAAAGCAGAGAGTGCTGAAAGTTTCTTTAAAATCACTCCCCCATCAGGGGAAAACCTGGCTTAGAGACACGGCTAACCCAGGAGCTGGGGTCCACAGTGCTGTGTCCACAGGTCTGTCATTGAATCCCAACAATTTATTCCAAGGTTCCCAGGTGTTTGCTAATGGCAGCTCCCATCAGTGGAAGGCATTTGTACCTGGCAAACAAGCCTGGGGAGGGATACAAGGATTTTTCCCCCTTTCACAAAGTTGTTGTGCATAACAAAGCTTGAATCATCCCCACCTGCAGCTTCACCCCAAACTGCCTCATCCCAAACCACTGACAGGGCACTGGCTGCTCTCAAGGCTTCATAAAAGTAGTGAGTGTTTGCAAAAATCACTTTTCCAAAAGACAAAGGGCCACATTCCTTAACCTTTGCGGTGCACAGATGTAAGTGACAACAAAGTAGAAGACAAAGTATAACAAAGGACAAAAAAAAAAGACAGAGAAGGAGCAAAATCTGAGCATAAATGGATATTTTAACATCTGTGTTGCTCTCTCATTTACATCTCTGGGCAAAGACAGCCAGCACTGCAGCTAATTAGTGCTAAATCTGGTAGACAATTTTTGGATGATGAGCATACCTGTCTAGAAAGAACAAAATGAGACCAACAGCTTAGTTTGCAGACTAGAACGAGCAGCCATCAGGTGACAATTTTGTGTCCATGAACTAGAAGCTGTCTCAGAGAACTAAAAATATTTGGAGTCCATGCCTTGCCTTACCTCCTGAGCCAGTTTTGAACTACCTGCCCTACCTTGGTGTGTCCAGCCCATCAATAAATTCACACTTTAAAAATCAGAAAAAATTGCAGATCAGTGCTTTTAGCAACATTCCAGATTTACAGTGGGTTTTTTTCTCTCTCTCTCCAATAGGTAGATCTTTTATATAAATTAATTAGATACGGTTGAAGTGCTGCTGGTTGAATATTAAAGCATCTGCTTTTGCTGCCCATTTGTACCGAGGAGCACGTTGAAATGCCAGGTTGCTGCAGATTTTATGCCAGCCGTGTACAAAAACAATTACTTGCAAATGAAGCTGACATCATCTGCCCTCCTGTGCTGGAGCCGTTCATCAGATGTCTTACCTCTGCCATGTATCACTTGATTCTCTCTGAATTCATCTGCTGGGTCATGAAACCTGCTCATTTTACGTTTTTAGAAGATTGTTACAGTTTTTTAACCCTCTTTCACAGTCATCAAGTGACTCTAGCATCTAACTCGTGGCTAAACAGCAGAATAGATTAACTTACCACCTCAGAATGAAAAACAAAATTGAGGAAAATGGATTCATTTTTACAAAAATATAACCTTGCAAACATTTTTGGGGCAGACAACACGTTTATGCTTTGTGCTTGCCTACAGCAAAGGGGCTGGACTTGCAGATGCCCCCTTAAACACACAGTAAAATTATACAGGGGAAAGGAATTCAGGGGAGAAGCTGAAAATGGGTTTTTGTCTCTGTGTAAACAGACAAGATAAGCCCCAGAAGAGGATGAAATCCAGCCATGGAACCAGTCCTTGAACAGGCTCCTTTCCCCAGCTGCCTTGACTGGCTCAGCTGAGCTCTCCCACCCCTTCCTGGAAGGGTCCCTTGTAGGAAACCCAGAAAAAGGTAAAGGGATTTCTAAGAGTGAGAAACAAATAGCAGGCTTTAAGAATCAAGCAGAAAGATTTTAGGGAACAGCTTCGCCTGAGATAATATTAAAGAAGATACAATTAGAACATTAGCACAAGGACAGGAGAACAGAGAGCCATGGTTTTAGGCCTAGCTGAGAGAACTTTTAGAAGCTGCAAAATTTATGCTTAGCAAGAGATGATAAAGTTAAGCTTAATAATGGAATATTATGCACTATTGTATAAGGTATAAAACAAGCAAGTATTGTTTTAACAAGTGTAGGTGCAATATAGAAGATTGGTTGAAACAGCTGTCTGTAACCTTTAAAGCAACTGAGAATAAGAATACGAATAAGAGAATAAGAATATTAAGAATATTCTTTTAAGAATATTCTTTTTTAAGAATAAGAATAAGCTTTTAAGAATATTCTGTAACCCGGAAATGGGGGTTTTTTGCCTGCAGCACGAGCTTGTATTATCTCTGGGGTCTCAAGATAGTTTATGAGGTGAATAAAATAATATAAGTTCACGGAATATCTGCTTTGTCTCCCCCGTCCCGTTTCACTACGGTGGCAGCCCTGACTCCTGCCCCCCACCTGTGTCCCCAGGACAAAATCCAATGTTTTTTGAGCACTGGGGAAGGCTGGAGACAGCCCTTATTCTTATACGTCTGCCTGGGACTACTTTTAGGATTTTTTTTAAAAAGTCCAAGTGTTGTGCCATCACCCAAACTGGTGCCAAGGGACATCACCGTGGTGTGTTTGGGGACACAGAGCGTTCAATCTTTCCCCCTTTCCCAGCAGCAGCACATGAGGTTATTAAAGATTTACTGCTTCCAGCTCTAGTTCCAGGTTACAATTAACATCCTGAGCCATAGGAGCTTTTCAAAAGCTGTAAATTTTACCCGGGTGCAGAAACCTACTCCTTGCTTTATCCCACTTGGTGTAGTTATATTAGAAAGGAAGAAGTCAGGTTGGAAAGTGAGAGTGTAGGGGGAAAAATATAGAATTTATCACGCTGAAAAGGCTTTAGCCCTGAAAATGAGTTTTTTGCAGCAGTTCTCAGAATCAGGAACGGCAGAGGCAGCACCCCTGGTTAGGGCTGCTGGACCAGGAAATCTCAACAGCCCCACAGGCACTGCAGACAAGAACAAAATTCTGCCACAATGTCTAATAACTACTTCCCCCCACACACACACACCTTTTTTAAAAGAATCCATGTGTTTATTCAGTTGGATAAAGATTTACTAGAATGAGAATCTTTCTGCCTGAGCAGAGAAGTGGGAAAGGGGGAAAAAAAGTGCCCCATATCAGAGCTGTGTGTTTTTACATAGTATTAGACGAGGAGAAAATATGAAGTATTTAAATTTTGATTTGAACCTCAAAGAACATCTCGTTCTCTGGAGCAGCAGAGTCCAGCACAGAGAACACTTACCCACACCAACTACTGATGCCATGATGATTTTTTGCCTTTTCTTTTATACCCATTTTATATACTTTTCCTATTCCTAGTGCTCCTAGCCCACATTCTTAGACCTAATATTTTGTTAAGCCAAGAGACCGAACACCTTGGCAGCCTGGCAGTGAGGGGTCAGAGAGCCCCAGACACCAAGTAAGAGTGTTTTTACCTGGCATGGTGAAAAAAATCTGGTGCTGTAATTAATAAATAGCCTGAAATGGAGAGATGTACTTGCTGCTTCTGAATTCTGTGGGAACAAGACCCAGTCTCATAATTTTGATAATTTTTACTATTTTTTTTAAGTGCTCACTGAGTCAATGCTTCATTTGCAAGGCTTGGAGGTGAATAATTGATATTATGTAAGTCTTAAGTGTTTAAGCCCATTAATATCCCACTCAGTGAGTGCAGGAATAGAGGGAATGAAGCCCAGGCCCTCTGTAACCACATGTAATTCAAATTTCTCCTACTGACTCCAGGCAGAGCACAGGTGTTCAGCATCTCAAAAATCAAGGGTTTCTGCACTCTGGGACCATGACCCCATAAAATTTCATCCAACCAGAAATACCTGACATACCCAGGTGATATATTTTTTTGGGTAAAATATTCAGAATAAGGTACAAATACTTATGAAATGCACAACTCCTTGAAATACTTTTAAAACTCCCATGCATCCGTTAAATTAAGTGACACATAAATAAACATACACTGAGTTCTTTAGAGTGATCTCACTTCTACTATCTGTGTGCAAGCATATGCTCTGGAAATTAATGATGCTTATAAGTGCTGTGATACTACTCTGGGCAGGGACTAGCACTTGATATTGATGAAGTCTTAAGTAATTTTGCCTAATAAAGTTAATGAAGCATATGCTACTAGCTGGAGTATATCAATCTCTTCCCTTTAATCACTATATATATATATAAATTCATTACCATAAAAATTTACTAAACTCAATTTTTGCACATTGTCTTCTTTGATCTCTGGAGGTGGCACGGCCACCCATAAAGCAAATTGTGTCTGTAAGTGAGATTATCACGTGCTTCACAGAAACATGTGCTCTGTGTCCTTGAGAGCAAAGGATCATTTGGTATCAAAGTGCAGGAAAACCATGAAAGGAGTTAAGTAATGAAGCAAAGACATGCTCATTAGGAACATAATCTAAGTGGAGAGTAGCCCCATTAAACCACTGGTTAACTTTGCACAGGTTTAAGGCTGTTACGAGTGGGAACAGCAATTACGTGCCTCATATTTTTAGATTAAGGGAGTTGGCTGAGCTAGAGACTTCCTGCAGCCTTCTCTGAGTCTGCCTGAAAGCACAGAAGAGGTTCCCAGAGGATAGACTGGGGGACAGGCAGAAAAAACGTACGAATTTGGGGATTCCTTAAAGCATCAGCCCGGAGCAGCCACAGGCCACGCTGCTTTTACTGACACGGACACAGGACACACAGCCAGGACCAGCCCAGACCTGTGGGATCAGCTGTCTGTCATTATTTCAGTTATATACTGAATATAGAACTGAAATAATGGTGCCCAGAGACGCCCTGTGCCTGGCAATCTTGCTATCAAAAAACAGGAGAAGAAAAATGAGGTTTCCCCTTGCCTTGAGCATTTTCCCCACACTGAACTGCAGCCTTGAGCTGCATCACTGGTGGGGCATTAACCTTCTCCTGTCCACAGCCCTTTGCCAGTCCTTCTGCAGCCTCCTTGCACAGAAAAGCACCCAAATACCATCCTCTTGGCTCTGACCAGGATAAAGAAGCTGTTTCATGGCAGGAGCAGTGCTGTGTGTCCTTGTGAGGAGTGTCTGTGTCAGGCGAGAGGGGCTGGGCAGGGGTTCCCCTTCCTGCAGAGCCCTCCAGCAGAAACATATTAATTACTGTGCTTAAAAGTTAGAAAAACCTTCCAGAGGTGGGAAAGTGGAATAGCACAGGTCTGACCTGTTCATTAATTTGTCATATGTGCTTCACCTTCATTTGTTCTTGGCAATGTTTTGCATAAGCACACACAGGTTTCTGAGCTGAAAACACGCTGGAAAATGTTGGGTTTACTCTATGCAAGTAAAATACCAAATCAGCTACGCCAGCTTCAGAGCTTCACATCCTTTCAGAGCTCAAACACCCACTCATTTATTATTCTATTTGGAAAATCTTGCATGGTACTCAGACTTTCTCCCTCTGGGGGAAATCAGCATATGGCAAAGGCAGGAGCGGAGCAGTAAACGCGTTCAAGTCCTGTTCCACTGGTTTAATTGCTCTGAGGTGAAGACATAATTTGCTGGAGGATCTATTTGCTGGAGGATATGTTCAAACAAATCAGTGAGTTACTAGGGCTAATTTTAAGTGCAAGTTCCAGAGGTATCATTCAGCTTCTTTCAGGATAGGGGTAGGAGCGTGTGGAACACCCTGCACAGCTCTGTGTGAATTGTAATGAGAACTTGTTTACTACCACATCCCAAGTGCAGAGAAGAAATACAGCATTAATTAATTATTTTAGCAATAGGTCCAATGCTGGCTGCATGCTATTGAACACTTTTTTTTTTTCAAATTATCATTTGAGTCTTGCTGCCTGCAGAAATCATTGCAGATGAAAATTCTCTTAGACAGTTTGTTCTAGACTTTTTTGCCAGCTGCTGGGTGATCTTTCTACTCTTGTGTATGTTCTAATTATCAGACCTACCCCTCAGATCACTGGAATTCACTTTATTGACAGGGAACCAGACAGCTCATATAAAAGATAGTCTCCTTCAGGCTTTGTGTACAAATTTGCTGCTCAGAGATTTGGGGAGAAGTTTCTTCCATCTCTCAAAGGTTTTATTTAATGTGTCTCATCCAGAGTGAAGATACATGCTTAGAAAGTGTTTAGGACCTTAAAAAAAAACTTAGTTAAAAGCAGCTCTACCATTGTTAGACAGGCAGACAGCAGGATATTTATTTCGCTTAAAACAAAGGTAGTTATTTCTACATGGATCTTTTAAAATTTTAGACAATTTGATTGCATTTATTTTTCCCACAGGATTCTCCTCCTTGTTCCTGGATTGAAATTTCATCTGTACCCACAAAGAACCTATGAATTGTTGTTCAAGAGTGAATTTTCTGCTACAAACTGAACTTTTGTAAGATGAGCATCTTCGCAGAAACCTGCCAGAGCTGACAGATTAGTACAAAATACCAATACAGATGTCAGCTCCCACAGAACCAGTATTCTTCACAAAAATCTCATCAGCAGAGTCACTTTTAAGTATCTGGGGAAGAAGAACAGATTGGAGAATCAATGAAATAACATCAGTATCATCCAAGAATTGCAAATCAGTAGAGAAGGAAATAGCAGGTGTGCATGCATGAGCAGAACGAGGCACAGCCTTCAGAGAGACAAGCCAATCTAGTGGGTTTTTTTAAAAAAAAATGACAGGAAATCAAGAAAATAAGCCGAAATTCCCATTTCTGACTCATTTCAGGTAATTCATTTCACCTCTGAGATGAGCCTAGTATTACTTACTGTAATTAAATTAAATCCTTGCCTTAACAAAGCCCTTCTGGAGCCCCACACTGAAGGGGCACAAGAATCCAACAGCACAGGAACATTTTAACTTTCTCCTGCAGGGCTCCAGGACACAGACAGGAGTTAGGTACAGCCTTCCCCTTAATACTATCAATTGGATATTGCACCTGCAGAAAGTACAAATGGCCATTGCATTAATGGACATCACAAAAGGACGAGTTTTAAACAAAACACTCATTTCTTTACAGATCACAGCCACCTGCACCTTTGTTTGTCTGTGCCTATCCTGACTTTTCTGTAAACACCTTGAGGAATGTGAGCAGCACAGATTCAGCTTCACAACCTCCTAGGGGAGAAGTGTGAAGCTGCAGCATTTTTTCAAAAGCTAGAAGAAAGCAAAATGCATAATCCCCATCCTACAACAGTTTGATTTATAGTCGTGAATTTCAAACAGGTTTTCAAATCTCCAAGAGCTTAGACTAACTCCAAAGTTACCTATGTCTGTTTGGGAAGTTTAACTGTAAAATTTAAAACTTTTGATTGACCCCATTATAATCTGTGCTTTGCTGAATTCCTCAGTATCTTTAGAGTAAGCCATTTGGTGCCAGGGCTGATGTCACACATCACTTAAACCAGGAATAAGAGTCACAAAAAAAGGCTTTTCCACTCAGCTGGAAACAGCATTCAATCTTGGCTTTTTCTGTAAGTGAAACCTGCACACTTGAGGGATCCCAAGTACAGCCTCTATTCTTTCCCACAATTATGCTTGAATAAGTCATTTCATCCAGTTATAACAGGCCAGGACAAATTTGGGGTTAGAAAATCAGCATGGTTCTGTCAAACAACGTTCCTATTTTGTTTTCAAGATAGAAAACTTTATTGGAGATTCACTTAAATTTTGCCAAGTATCTGTCTATAATACTCAAACTTTTACAGTAATTAACGTTAATTGGCACATAGCACTTCATTCTATAGCTTCATCTCAGTGTGGTGTAAAACTCAGCTGAAATTCTCCAGCACAACATGGGCTGAGAACTGACAGCCACGAATTCCACTGTAGTTATTACAAACTGCTTGGGGGCCTGGCTCCACTGGACAAATTTATGCAGATGAAAGACTAGTTTGTGTTAATATAGACATAAATATTTTTATGAGCAATAATGGCTGTTCCATACAAAATTAACTCCCAGGAATTTGTCTCATATTCATGGATCCCATGTCATTTTGCTGTGGCACGTACCCAACCACTTCTTGGGTTTCCTCAATTAAATGTAACCTTGAATTTCCTATTACCAAAGACCTTCTCATTCATTTTCAAATTGCAATCACTTCATCTCACAGTGTAGCAATCTCCCCTCCAGCCTTCCCTTGTTGAACTGAAGCATTATGCAGCCAGGACAGCATGGTAACAACCATCCCACAGGGTAACAGATACTTGCATTTTGTTATGAATTACTCTTGGCAGCACAAATTCAATATTCTGCAGAAGTCACACAAGGACTCTGTGCACAGGGGTATAATTTTTATTTCTACAATCCAGTTCATATCTTGCAATCTGTGAAGAAACTGCTTCTTCTACAAATTGAGCTGGGTTTCTCCAGAATTTAATCCCTGTGTGCAGAAAAAGGGTAGTTTGTGTGGTATCCCAGCCTGCTGGATGGGCATGGCTGTGAGACTGCTGTCATGTGGACCACATTTGTAGAAATGAAGGACAACATCTCCAAGGAAGGAAAATGCAGCCACAGAGTACAGTGGCAGTCAGAACAATCTCTTGCTGCTGCAATGTGTTCATTAGAGGAGCTACAGGGGAAAAACCCCCCAAAACATGGCATAATTGATTAATTCTTAATGCAATTCCTCCCAGTATAGCAGGGCTAATAGTTTTTCAGCAAGTAACTGAAACAATCTCATGAACAGCAGGTTCACGAGTTCTGAGTGACTACGCAAGGTTTTGAACAATTATTTTTGAATTGTAAATACTCAAAACACCTTCTCTCTTCCCTAACTTTGAAATATGCATTCAAAACTTAAAACAAAGATTATAAAGGAACAAAAAGCCCTTGTGTTTAAACATGGGGAACAGATCCTTAGTTAAACACCACACTTCATCAGGATTTGCAGACAGAAGTAACTCATCCTTCATAACATGGATGTGTCTTCAATGATCCTCAATTGAAGTTCCACTCCCCCCCCCAGTTTCCAGCCATGTACATTTGTTAAAAACATCTCTCTGGGCTGAATTTCTTAAGTCAGTCCCAATTCAATCACAACTGACTGAAAATACAATAGAATGCAAAAAAAAAATCCATGATAAATACAGATTCCTGACCTTCTGGCAAGGCAGGAGATCAACAGGGAGGAACTAAAGCCAAGGCTCCTGCACCACCTCCCCTCTGTTTCAGCTCTTCTCTGAGCTGTTTAAGCATAAGAAGACTTTCAATACTGCACACACGAAATGAGGTCTCCCATGGCAGGAAATCTTCTGTGCAAAATACAACACTCTGAAGACTCAGATCTCCAGCACAATTTCAATCTCTGTTATGAAAACTATATTGCAGCCACTTCCAAGTGCCTGATCAGCTTCTAAGATTTCATTCGGGTTAAGGGGTCTCAAAGCAATTTAATCAGATGTATTACTTGCATGGTTTTAATAACTGGAGGAAAATACACAGGAGCAGCTGCCTCTGTTAGTGCTCCAGAAGAGGTTTGACTGTATTGCCATCTCACTGTGACACAACAGGGGGCAAAAACGTCCAAGTACCCACGAGATGCTTTGTTCCAGAAAAAAACAATCATTGTTCCACTGTTTCAACAGAGGAACTCCAAACAAAGGCAACAATGTGGCATTAAGTGCTGCTGCTGTTAGTCCAAAGGAAATGCAGTAAAACACAGCAGGATTCAGTGGGAGAGGGATTGGACAGACTGATTTCAGACACCCTCCAGAAGAATTCTGCATCCTCCCTGTAGATCTAACAAAATAGAGCACAAATAAAGGAATTTAGAGGATCACCAAAGGCCTTGCAATACTTGGAGAAGCATTCCTGACAGGAAACCAGCTCCTTTCCAAGGTGTGCCAGGACTGTCACAGCCCATGGACAGGTCCAGCACATCCACAGAGAGAACCTGATTTGCTGTTTGATCAGAAAGCAGTTGGAAAAATCATGTAGCAGTTGAAATAGTTCCACATGGAAGAGATTTACAGAACCATAAGCTCACCAATAATTTTGAGAGCAGTGATCTTGGATATTGAATGAGACACAAGAGAAAATAAATAATCATTCAGTCCTTCAAGAATTTGCTAAACCTGCACCACAGACACAGCTCCTGGACAGGTGCAGGGTCAAATAGCAAATTCAAGAGAGACAGAGTTGCAAACCTAATGATCTTCTACATACCCAGCGTTACTCTAACATCTAGACAGGTTTTTTGTTCTTGGAGGTTTCCTTTTCTAAGCACCAAGCAGCCTAATTCTCTTTAGCTTGCAAAATCGGACAAGATCACAGCCTGGAGGGGAAAGGCTGCCGTGATAAATATTTCATGGGCTACATCAATAAAATTTATTTTGCCAAGGAGAATGGAAGGAGAGGAAAAGCAGAGAAATAATTCATTAAAAGAACTTGGGCTTAGCAGTGCTGGGGAAAAAAGCCATGCTAGGAAAAAAGGAATTAAACACAGAGGTTTTAAATAGGTCAGGAGCTTAAGTACTCTTAACGCATGGCAAACTGACAAAGAGCTGATCTTTTCAGAATGAGAACACTGCGAAGTGTGTACTTAACAGTAATTCACCCCTTTCCAAATAAATATCCCCAGACACACGAGTAGCAGTTTCAGCTTCCTCCTGTCATCCAACTGCTAAGACCTGCTCAGTCCAGGAAAGTGGCATTGCTCAAAACCTATCACAGAATGCAACTCGTACCTTGAGGCTGCCTTCACTTGTCAGAGCAACTCTTCCCTGTTTTATTTTGGATGGGGCAATAAGCTGTGTTTTCCAGAGGACAAAAATGCAGCAGCGAGGATTAAGTTATTTAATACAAAGCTTAAACATTCCTGCAGTGCAGTAACCCAGCAGAGCTTAAAATTTGCAACTTGCATCACGTATTTTGCAAAAAATGTTTAACCTTTTCTTTCTTTCTGCCACTATTTGAAGCCATTTCCAGTGATATAAAAGTAAACAGAACCTCAGCTTTATGACACCTTTTCCATTTACTCCCCTGCTCCATCCAATCTGGACCTCTTACAACCAGAGGTCAGCAAGATGAGCAAGGAAAACCAGCAGAAATTCGTTGTGTTTAGGCAAATTCAACAAGTCCAGGATGCAGTAATTCCCAAATTCTAACTCCTGACCGGCCAGTGACTTGCTGTATAGGTTTGAATCACTGGATTTGGGCATTTTGTTTTCAAATGGGTAAATTGGAGAAGCACATACTATGCAAAGAGTGAAACAGTCTCAGGACATGCAGATTAAACAGCACTGAAACCCTTCACAGCCACTTCAGTGAGATTTGGTATCAGGTAAAATTCACCTTTTTAGAAATCTTTCATTTGAAATTATTTACTAATTTTATGGGTGAAGTCACAATACTTAATTTTACTTAATTATAAAATACAGAGATGATGAGAAGAGAGAATTACTTGCTAACCACAACCAAACCCTCTCCCACCAGCAGAGCTGCCTCAGGACAAACTGGTCAGTACCATCCAACAGCCAAATGTTCCATTAGTGATGCTGAGCTGCCCTCTAGTGAAGTCAGAAACCACTTCCAGCACCTGCATTTCTGAAATTCAGGACTCAGTCCCAGGTAGATTTTAGCCAGATTTGTTTAGAACAGAAGAAACCTACAGCAAGCACCTTAATACAGTGTGCTTATGATTTAATTTTACTCTTCCATCCTCGGGACTTTAGGTTTAGATTAAACACTCTACTCAATTTAACACCTCCAGAGCATACTCTGCTTTTTCCAAGATTTGTGAATTTAAATTCTCATTTTACAATGAATCACTGGCAAAACCATTTCAAAGACCTATTATATCTGAACATATATTTTATTTTTTAAAACAGCACGACAAGAATTCACCATTATGCTCCTATAGTCAAAATTTTTGACGTGGTTATAGAATTAGATTTTTCTCATGCTCAGAGTACATCTGGGATGCCACTTTCACTGAAGGCTTCATAACCTCAGTGCTGGTTACTGGAGCACCTTGACTGGTGCTGTTATTGCCCAAAAAGCTCCACTGTGGGAAGGGGTCAGACATGAGTCACAATTTATTCTCAAAGCAGGCTTTTACTGTAGCAGGTTCCTAATCAAGCTTTGTTTCATTAATTTAAACAAAACAAGGCAGCTACCTCAGGAAGAGAGAAGAGGTGCAGGATTTGGCAGCAGATGAAGCAGCAGCAGCTCTACCCCAGCCCCTGCTGATACTGCAATTTCAGCACTGATTTAAAAATCAGGTGATACTCAGAATTCTTTGCTTTCACAGATAGATAACATGGGGGTCTTCCTGAAGAATTAAACCCATGTTAGAGATGCAGTTTTTTCTGTCACACAGGAGGCAGGAGAGCATTAATGGGGGTGGGTTTTTTTCACCTCTTGCTTTAGGGCACCTTGAAGCTCCAGCTGGGAAGTTGGGCTGAGCTGCAGCACCAACATCCAGGGGCTCAGGGGAATGGGCTCCTCCAGGCCACAAAATGCTGCTCCCAACCCAGCCTCAAGTGAACCAGGCTGATGGAAAAGCTCCTGCTAAATGCATGGAGCAGGCTAGTTTACACAACATTTGTTTCAGCACTGGAATATTTCCCATGCTTATAATAATTAAGACATTTAAGCACTTCTGGAAGACATCAGCTTGAGTGCCAAGCAATAAAGTCTTACTTGTGAGCTTACACGAAGCACTGGAATAAGTTGAAACAAGTTGCCTGGAACTTTTCCAGGTATATTTATTTTAAAAAACCAACCAACCAACCAAAAATTTAAAAATACATATGTTCTATCAGTATTTTGTAGCTTCCATATAAAATAAAAGAAAAAAAGTTTTGGTTTTGTCAGCATCCTTGTATCTGCAGGTTACAACACCTGGGGAAAGACCAGTAAAGATAATTTTGTTAGTATTTTCCAAACACTGAGCCATCACAAAATTCTATGCAAGCTTAACATGCAGCAGTCAGAGCTGCTTCCAGTCTGAACAAGTTCAGCCTCCCCTCCTTAGCAGAGTTTTTGTCAATCTACTGTATTACTGTCAAGGCTACAGGTTTTTCCAGTTCCCCAAGAAGACATTTAAGTGCACAATAAAATCCTATCTGCACACAAACTATGCTTCAAACTTCAGTAGTTCATGTAATGGTAATTTGAAATGATGCAGATTTGTGTGGGCTCCCAAGAACAGGATCAAGCCAAGGACCTGCCAGCCTGCAGCTGTTTATCAACACTTCTGAGTCTGATTTAAATATTATCAGCTCAGTCCTGCTGACAGCAGATTTTAGTTGAATTATCAACTTGCTGCATTATCAGAAAAGCTGAGAGTGACAAGGCCAGTCCTACTCCAGCCCATGAGTGACCCAGGCAGGACAGATCACACAGGGCTAAGAAATTCTTCTTGCCCTCTGTAAAGAAGTGGAGGCAGCAAAATGAAAATTTGGAGGCTCCTCAAGCCAACGTTGTGAACAGTTCTAGTGCTATTTTCACCTCAGTCATTGGTTCATTTTCTCCTGTATCTTCTTTTAGAAGGATGAATAATGTTTCAGCCTAAAGAAAAAAAAATTGAGAGATTTAAAACTTCTCAGTAACCTGTTGAGGGGGCAACAGAAAGAAACAACAGTTCTTCAGCAGTGACACTGAGTATCCTCAGCTAATCTGAAATATGGAGCTTTGAAACTAAGATAGCAAACATCCACCTGCTAGAATTACTTAAGAGCCATTAGAATATGCAGTTTAAGTTCAAATAAAGGACAAATCACAAGATTTATTCACATTTAGCAATATTTCTATAAATTTTCCCTGTCAGTCTTGGTAAATCATTAAAATCTCAACTTAAAAATAAGCAGTTTTTCAAGCATTATTAAGTTGAAAAAAAATAAATATTCCTGCTTAGAGTTAGCACTGCTCCTCACCCCTGACTATACCAGCAGGGGAGGAAAATAAAGTATGGAAACAGGGTGTATTTCATAATCAGACAATAAACAAGGGCTGTACTCCAGCAGGGAAAGCCAACTCCACATTCCAATAACTGATCAGGTGAAATTCAGATCAAGAAGTTAAACCTTATCATTTACAGTGATCTGCCCCATCTTACAGAACATAAACATGCTGGGATTAATGGACCTAACTTAGTACCTACCTAAATAACAAAGCTTTGCCTTTGTTATTTGCTACAGAGAAATATCCACTTCTGGGAGAGAAGTCCATAGACTGTGTAAGATAAATCTGTTTTCTTCTGAACACTGGGAAGTTTGAGAATACAGTGTATGAAGGAAGGTGCACCTATTGAGAAATAAGTCAGAATTTAAAATTGGGAAAAAAACCCTAAAAATAAAATTAAACTACAAATCGATATTTGAAGGTCAATGTTAAGTTCAAATGTTCAGTTATATCCCTACCCTACTCGACTCCTATATAGAATTCTACTGGAATTCTGCTGGAGAAAAAGAGCAGGGAACACACCATGGAACCAACTATTGCAATTCTCAGGCCTTCAAATCCTCAGAATAATTCAACAGTTCCACTGTTGGCCAGAATCCTGATAAGGCTGGCAAACCACCCCCCAGTAAGATAGTTACAGTTACTAGCTGCTGAAAACTCGGTTTTTTGGGTTTTTTTTGTTATTTGTTGGTGAGTTATATTTACAGCACTGAAATAGATTCCCAGACTGGTTGGGGTAGAAGAGACCCTGAAGTTTTCATCCAGTTCCAACCCCTGCCATGGGCAGGGACATCTTCCACTATCCCAGGTTGCTCCAAGCCCTGTCCAACCTGGCCTTGAACACTTCCAGACATTTCTGTTTCAGTGTTCCATTAATTCATAGATCCAAAATAAAGTACTGCCATCCAAAGTCACAGTCTCAAAAATCTAAGTCAGTCATTATAATCCACCATCATGGTAAATCTTGCCTGCTCAGTTGCAAATAATACCTTTTGTCATTTCTTTAGGTTGGATGAAAAATTCACTGTCAAGGTTGCTGATTTTGGTCTTGCTAGAGATGTCTATGATAAAGAATACTACAGTGTGCACAATAAAACAGGAGCTAAACTGCCAGTGAAATGGATGGCTTTAGAAAGTTTACAAACTCAGAAGTTCACAGACATTTTAGAATTTTTAGAACATTTAGAAGTTCCAGACATTTTAGAGGGCATTTTAAAAAGGTAAAAAAGGTAAACTAAACTACAAAATGTTATTTTCATTAATTCTTTTCTAAAGAAATTAACATTATATTCTTGTAACTGCAGAGTGCCTTGGCCATGTCCAGATCTGGTTGGTCCAGCTCCATTTGCAATGTCTGTATCTGCTTTGTATCAGTTTTCTCATGTCATCAGCAGTATTTTTATCAAGATACAAAAGCAACATTGCAAGAAAGAAGCTGAACATACCAATTTGACAGCCTCATCAGTGTCACGGGAAGCCACTGCCAAAATCTCTGTGGTGGGATTGAAGGTCACACAGGTGGCAGAAGTAACCAGGTTCATGATGGCTTTAACTGGTTTAGGACGGTTCTCTTTGAGGCAGACATCAGTAGTGTACAAATTTACAACTCCAGAAGATGAACTAAAGAATAAAATGAACAAAGATTATACCCAAAAGTGACATTTCAGTACATATTGCCTTGTTATCTATAGCCACTACTCACCTCAAAATGTAATTTCCAATTATTTGCTGGAGTTTGTAATAATATTTTGTTTGGAGCTTGATTTTCCTTTGGAGTTTTTAACAGTATTTAGTGGAGGGGTTTAGGTTTCTGCTGGTTTGGGTTTTCTTTTTACTTATATATTAAGAGACTCAACTGCGAGGAGCCCATCTCTTACCAGTGTGAATTCAAAGCAAGGAGAGTTTGGTATCAAAATGTTCAAAGTTTTTTATTGTGGGTTTTTTTTTATAACTGTAGCATAAATTCACTTTAAAATCCTCTTCTGCAGTGAGCTAGGAAAATATATACTGTACTCCTGTATTTATTTGCTATTCTCATTTAACAGAATCCAGACACTGGCTGAAACTGCATCTCAATAAATGTATTTGGAGAAACAGTTTCAGCTTGTGGCTTTGAGTTGAGGCCCCTTTTGAAAGGCTCACACGTTGCCTTTCAGGAGACAAATTCAGAGTACAGGAAAGAGAATTAGAAAATGGAGAAGACCCTGAATCAAGATTCCTATTACAGAATTTGTGATTTCAGTCAGTGTGATTTCAAAACCAACTGCTGAACCCATACATGGCAGTACCAAGACCAGTATCACTCCTATTGTTTTAGGTGTGCTATGATATTTTATATTTAGGCAGAAAAAAAGTAAATTATTATCATAAATTAGGGACTATTCATCTATTGATGTCTATTCTAAGCTTATTAGAACCAAACCATGTTCCTACACTCTCACCAGCCACCCATAAGTTCACTGAAGAGCTTCAAAATGAGAGAAGAAGAAGCTGTCAAAGCTGTCAGTCACTTACCCACATGCCACATACTGGTTATTTTTTGAAACAGCAATGCACTTTCCTTCCAAAGAACCTTCATCTTCAAATTTGTGTAGACACTTTCTGCTTCTCACATCCCAAATGAAAACTTCGCCTTCCTCTGGTTACAGAATGAAGGATATTAGAGAAACCACATATACACATCACTTTGTTGGTCAATTTTGCTAAAGTAAATTTAATTAGATGACAACTAGAAGCTCATTTACAACTATCAAATATAGGGTATTTTTAAAAAAACCCAACAATTAAAGGCATACTAAAATAGTTAACTCCATTCTTTAATGATTGATCACTTGGTTGTGTTTTTAGGTTAGATACTGGCATAATTTTTTAAATTATTTTTCTGAAATGGAAAGTGACTTCTAAGAACTCAGGCAATTTAAATGGAATTATGGTTAGAGCTGTTGGAATACTCACTTGAATAGCTGTATATTTTACTGCTGTCTGGGGTGAAAGCAGAGGCAGTGCACCTTCCATTCACCTTCATAGTGCTGATCAGTTCTTTTGTCTGTAGGATGAAGAGCAATGGTGACAGAGATTCTACCAAAAATCTATAGGAAAGTTGTTTCCTGTCCCACAAAAATCTTAAGCTAGCTACCCTGACGTTCAGAGAACATCACCAACATTTTCAGTGCCTGCAGAGCAGAGCACGAGCTCCTGAGTCCAGCCACAGCTGGATCAACAAACACTTGTTTGCTCCCTGAATTATACAACAGAACTGAACTTTCTCCTTTAAAAGTATTTTTCCCTGTGAAAGTTCAACACAAATCCAGCTGCCATCATATGGCATTTTAAAATTCAGCTGAAAGATTGCTCTGTGCATTATGAATCTGTATTTGGCATGATTCATGAACAGGGTACAACAGCATGACTCCCAAAAAAGCAGCCCTATATTTCTTCCATCCCCAGGTGCCTGTTCCCATGCTTTTTCCATTCCTTTTGCCAGCACAGTGCTCGTGCAAGCAGGTGAAACACAACACTGACATACGACTTCTTACAGCTGAAAACAGCATGGAACTGCCCCGAGCTCCACCAGCCCCACGGAGCTGCAGAACAAAGCCTCACAGAGCCCAAAATAATTCCCTACAGCTGCAGTGGGTTGATTCAGCAGCACATTTTTGAGGGCTGTCACAGTATGTGTCATACCTTGGCTTCAGCTGAAAGTTAGATTGCCTTGCAGATGAGATAAAAGCAGATTCAAAAGGGAAAAGGCACCAGGGAAGTGAAGCTACACAAACTACACAGAGAAAATACCTTCATGGACAGCAGGTGAAGGTAACCTGAGGTTCCAATTAGCAGCATAAATGATCCATCTGGAGAGAGCTCGAAGTTTCTGAGAAATTTTTCCTCCACACCTTTAAAAAGAGATTTGAAACTTGTAATTGGTGTAATTTATTCTTTGACGTCAACATTTAGAGGTAGGATGAACATGACTAAGACGTGACTCCAGCTTTTCATTTCTGCAATGTGCTGTCACAGTGTAGCTGAAATCAACCTTGCTCATGTGTGATAATTAATATCCCAGACAAATTAACACTCAAGGTCCTTTAGGTTTTTGAAGACAAGTTAAAAATACAACCTTCCACTCACTGCACTTCCTTTTAAAGCCAATTCATGTGCCATCTCTATTTGGGACAGCTTCAGCTGTGCCCAGACACTCAGAGCTGCAAAACATACCTCGTACTTTTGGGATGGGGATGATACTCCCAGCCATCATGTCATACACAAAGAACATGCTGTGGTGAGTTCCAGTGGCTATAACTTGTTCTCCATCCACACTGAAACGAGCCTTATATATTGGAAAACTCTCTAAATAGATGCTTTGTATTTTTGGGTTCCTTATACCGTCCACCTTTAAAAAAAAAAGTAACAAACCAAGTTGTCATATTGAGGAATATATCAAATACTTTTACAGGAAAAAATCCTATCAACTACCCAGCTGAGAGTTTAGGAAGACATACACTACTGTGAAGCACTGAACTCTTCCTCTCTCCTACAAATGACCTGGTTCTTAGCTCCTCACCTCATGTAACAGGCACTCCCTGCCTTTCTGCTACACCCCACCTCTTCCCCTTCCTCCTCTTGCCCATGCTTTGTTCAAATCATCACTTCTGTTGTGCTTTTTCTAAATGGAAACATCTATTTTGATTTGGGTTTTTTTGCAGCCCTCTAGGGATATCACATTCCACTTGTGTCTGACCATTTCACTGATACTGGGCAATGCTGAGAGTTCCTAAATAACATTAGGATCTTTAGTTTTGAGAGGAGCAGGGAAGTGTCTCAGGGTGAGCACCTTCCTGCTGCAGCACAGCCTCTCCATCCCCAACATGACTGCACAGCAATTTTACAGTCTCAAAGCAAAGTGGCTGCCTCCCCCCACTACAGGCTCTCCAAACAACTTAGGAACAAAAAACCTCATTAGTCCTCATCACTGCAAACCTTCAAACCAAACATTTTTAAACACAAATCTTCAGCTATAAACTCTGGTACAACAATGTTTGCAAGTAATCTGCATGTGCTTGGTGTTAAGTCACAGACAGAAACCCCTTCCAAAATGCCTTTAAACAAGGAATTTCCATTGTAACCACAGACATTACACCAGAGGTGCAGAGGAAAACAAGGTCCACCACTCGAGGCTATTTCATGTACACCCACAAAGAAGGTTCTGTGCCAGTGACCACTTGCAGAGCACTGAGGGAAGGTGCCCACCTGGAAGAGGGACACGGAGCGATCGTGCCCAGCTGTCATCACCACTTGGGCTGAAGGATGAAACTGCACTGCCACCAGTTTCCCATTGGCAAAACGTTCCTGGTTTGCAGGGAGGCAGGTGCTTATCTACAACACAGGTCAGGCAGTTAAAAAAACCCCAACAATCACTTATGCTATATTAAAAACGTAATTACTCTGTAAGTAATTGTACTTTTGTACTCTGTAAGTAAATGTACAAGAGCTCAAGTGCAGTGATGAGGTTTTGGGCAGCATGAGGTGAGCAGAGCACACACAGGGAGCTGCTCCAAGGCAAACACAGGCTGAACTCACCAGCCTTTCTACTGGCTCTAAAACTGAGTGTAAAACCAGCTGCATTCTGAGTCATCTGAGATAGCTGTAGGAGACAGTGTGAGAAATACTCATTTAAGGCTGTCTTCTTAAAGACCATTTCAGTAGCTTCGAAGTTGTGGGAGAATTCCATCCTCCCTCTGCAGAAATTAAAATCCTACTACAAGATGCTATTTTGGATTAGATTATATTATTGATTATATTAGATTATATTATTGGATTAGACAGCTGCCAATTAATTTTCAGCTCCAGTCCACGACAAGAGTGCAGAAAATTCTTATGTCAAACGCACCTCAGTTTATTGTTTCATGCTTTCACATGAACTATTCAATTTTTTTATCCTCTAGAGCTTCTAGCTGCAGAAACAAATTCACAGAATCACTAATTTTACACACAATCAGAGTCAAAGTGTGCACTTAAGTCCAACTGAAGTGGAAAGATAAGGTTTGTCTTTACCTTTAAAATCCCTCTTGGCAGAGACTCCGAGCTCGTTATGAAATTGCCAGTCCTGCACAGCAGATCATCATCTCCATCACTGTCACCTCATTAAACCAAAGCACATGGAAACAGCTAATTGCACAAACATCCACAGCAAGATCAATACATTTCTCACTAAAACAAATTAAATTAAAGCACACTGAAGGAATAAAGCTGACTTATCCAGCATATTATCACACTACTGAAACCAAGAAGACACCAAAAGTAATTCTTTTCTAGCAAGCTGAACAGGGAATCACAGAAACACTTATCAGAATAGTATTGGACATATTTACTGTCACTCGAAGTCCTTTTGGATTTCTTCCTGTTTTCTAGATCAGCCCAGGCAGGAACTCCTCCCATGGCTTGCTGAAACCTTGCAAGAAAAGGGGGAAGAGAAAAAACACGTAACTTTTGTGAGACAGTAATTTCCTTCTATGAGTTAAGTACTTAGAAGAAGCACAGTCAGAATTTTGCAGGATTACTTGCACTTAGAACACAATCTAAGCTTTTAATTTTTTTTTTTTTTAATTTAAGATGTCACTGTTTCTTGTATAACTCCCTAGAAGACAAATTAGTTTGTGCACTTTGACTAATACGAGTATTAAACAAATTAGTCTAGACAATGCTAATGCACATTTTATTTAAAAACACTGCAAATACTGCAGGAAGCACTGGCTTTAAAGAGGACGCATGACCACAGTGGATAAAGAAGAAAGTGACTTTGAATGTCACATAAATGTTATTTCAGCTCACAAAATTGCTGGGTTGGAAGGGAGATCAACCCTCAGGACATCACCCAGTCCAACCCCCACCAAGGCAGGGTCCCCTGGAGCAGGTGACACAGGAACATGTCCAGGAATGTTTGGAATGTCTCCAGAGGGAGACTCCACAGCCTCCCTGGGCAGCTGTGCCAGGGCTGTGTCATCCTCCATGGAAAGGAATTCTTCCTCATGTTGAGGTGGAACTTTTTGTGGTTCAGTTTATGGTCACTGCCTCTCGTCCTGTGCTGGGCACCACTGAAAAGAGCCTGGCACCATCCTCCTCACACCCACCAGGAGGTCAATGATCTCAACCCAATAAAGTCAGCCACAAAAACATCAGTGAAACTCACTGTTCCTCAAGTCTTTCCTTTAGTTTTTTCTTAGTAAGCGTTGTCTCGGCATCACTTTTCATGAAATCTTTCCTGTACTTATGGGTCATGTCAACACTAGAGGGGAAAAACCACAGAACACAAAGATGGTTCAAACCAGGGCCACTTACAGCCACTCCCAAGTGGGATAAGCAATTCTCACCGCCCAGCCTGAACTCACTTTTCCTCGGCTTCATCATCCTCATCCACCCAGGCTGGCTTTTTGGGCAGCAAGTTCCCTTTCGCTTCATTTTCCACCTCTGAATCGCTGGACTCGTCCTGAAGGCCTTTACCCTCTGCAGCAGCAACCTGAAAACAACCGAGCAACAACAAAACAACAAAAAACAACGCCGTGTGAGCGGGAACAGGGCTGGGAGCCGGCCCGGGAGCGGGCGGGGCCGCGGCGAGCACCGAGCAGGGAGCACCGAGAACAGAGCGGGGAGCACCGAGAACCGAGCACCGAGAACAGAGCACAGAGAAACGAGCACCGAGAACCGAGCGGGGAGCACAGAGCACCCAGCACCGAGAACAGAGAACCGAACACTCAGCACCCAGCACCGATCACCCAGCACAGAG